>VZRR01008735.1:0-26353 GCA_013398015.1 Oreocharis arfaki | reverse complement strand
CCTGTGCTTCAACTGCAACAGACATGCACTGGCCCAAAGAGCTTAAAATGACAGAGAAGTGGGAAAACATTGGAAAAAAAAGGGAGCAAATTCTCTGCCCTGAAGAAAGAGCAGTGAGTTATGCAGTGCAGCCATGCCTTGGAACTAGTCAAAATCTATACTGAGAATAGATTTTTCTTGACATACAAAATAACCCTTTTCAATTTTGTAAACTACAGTCATGAAGGGAACAGATTCAGTGAATATGGAGTAAAAGGGGCCATATCCACCCAGCCAGGAGCCCCAGTGACAGACACAGCCCCTGAGCTGTGGCTGGACAGAAACATTTGCTTTCCTGTGAATTGCTGGGTGCTTTCACCTGTACAAGCTTATTTAATCAGTGTGCTGGTGCACTCTGTGTTGCAGAAACATCAAATACATCTTCCTACAAAAATAGATTATCAGAAGTCACATTCAGAAATTAGCGAGATTGCTCCTAAAAAACAAATGTTCAACATATAGCAGGGAAGTTTTAATTTTAAACCAAACACAAGTTTTAGTTTTTTGTTTTATTATCTTTTTGGTATGTACAGAGGAAGGTGAAAAGCCTCAAGCCCTGCTGCAAATATCTCCCCACAGACTTGCAGCACACACTGGGCTACAAAGTCCTCTCACGAAAGCTCAGATGAAAATTCTCAGCTGTCCAAACATCTGCTCATTGCAGGGAGCTTTAAACAAAATTGCAACTGTCCAGACAATCTTCATTTGTCAATGCTCTTCTCCTCAGAGATCAGATCCCAAGATTTTACCAGAGTAGGCAGCAAATAATTAATGTACTTGCTTACTAAACACTACAACTTTATGGACTCCCTCCCCTTACAGAAAGGGAGAACAGCTCCTGCCATATTCCCTGTGCCAGCTGTCAAGTGTTAGCCATGGGCTAACATGGCTTTCAAAACTTTATCATCCAGTGCTGCTAATTAGCCCTAATGGACCTAAGCAATATAAAGTTCTTTGATTGTTTTTACTTGGACATTATTTCCCTTGAACAGATTTTAAGCCATAGGCAATACTGTTCTCTGTTGCTGTATCCTTCTGCTGAGCTCCCACTGGTCCAGTTCTGCTGTTAGCAAAGCAAAGCAAATCCACAAGGGTCACTAGCTGGACCATTTCACAGGGCAAAACACAATCTGCATGTCCTAACAGGAAGAGTATCCAATTACCTCTAGGTTGTCTGTATCGCTGTCTGCAACCAAATAGTTCCAAATTCTGCTCAGCTCGCTTTTCGGAAATAATGGATAGAGAGCTGTTCACTGAGATTTTATTGCCAGACATCAGCGTTTATTTCCTCCAGCATATCCTAATAGTTCATCCAACTGCACCTGGCCTTTTTTTTGGTTCTTTTTTCTGTTTCTTTCAACACCCTGGCTTTAACGGGATCCCAGAGAGTTCCCATTACAAGTGTAGGAACACAGAACAGGCTGGCCAGGCTCTCTTCAGGTTGCTGCACACAGCCCATTGCAGCTCTGCGAGCACTTCCCCTCCTGGGACCAGCCAGCACTGCAGAACCTTCCACAGCACCTGAACATGGCCAACACAAACATTTCTGCTCTCATTTCTTGCCTGATCCAAGCTCTTCCATCTCTGTTCCTCCTCTTCCCTCCCCACACAAGGGCTTCGGAAGATCAGACCCCAGCTGTCAGCAATGGACCTGCTCCTTGAGTCAAAAAATGTCAATTATAAAGCCCACACTTCTATTGAAGTGAACAGAGAAATAAAGAATGGTGTCCATACAGAAAAGAAGTATGGACAGAAGTGTTCAATGGAATAGTGGAATCTAAGCAGAAAAGCAATCCTATTTCTAGCATGAAAAAAAACATAGCAATGGAGCTGGAAAATAAACCTGTAGGTGTGGGTTGTTTTCTTTAGCCAACATTAATGATTTATTTTAGAATGACAGCACATGAAATTTCACATATTCCTCTAACAGGCTTCTGCATCCTTATTCCCATTTATGATACATTATTCAAAAGATCAAAAATTCTGAATTGAGAAATTCCTGTAAATGGTCTCTCCTAAGATTGCTCTAAAGATGCCACAGGTAACATCAACCTGCAGGAAATGATGCACTGGCATCCTATTGAACAGTCCAAAAAGTAAAACTTGAAAACAAACCACTTTTCAAGAAAACTTATGAATTTATTTTGAAAATGTGTTCTTTAAAACAAAGAGAATGAGATCTTAAGATTATAACTGAGATGTGTTGGAAACTGCTATTCAATATGAGTCAGACCTCAAGAGTTAAAAATGCAAAATGAATTAATGTTTTAAAACTTAGAAAAGGAAGGATTTCCCATAAGTCAATACTTATGGTTCTGATCCCCTTACCTCGAGAGAGTAGAGCAGAATTGGAAAAGCATGGAAAGGGTGACTAGAGAGATCAGAGATAAGAAACAGTTTCTGACCATGGGATAACTACATTAGCATCTTTCTGCCAGGAGACAGAAACCAAGGTGGGAGAGATTAGAGGGCTCTAAAATCATGTTGGGCACAGCAAATAATGCTCACTGGTCACTGTCTCTTCTTTTTTGTGATTCAGAGGCTTTTGGAGGACAAGAGTAGCTGTCATTCCTGACTATGCTGTGTGAAAAACTCCAGCAGGATGAGTTAGTGAATGGCAGGTCTCCATTGTATCTCCAATTTTAAATCAATGGGATCTGCAGATCTCCCTGAATACCTTAATGCAAATTGCCCCACAGAACTCAGCAATCCTTAAACACAGCCATTCCTTACCTCTGGTGTCATCCGTCAACAACCAGGCAATGTCACCTCCTCCTAGCAGGGATTTAACCCAAGGAGAAAGAAAACAAGCAGAACATGAAAATAAACTAAATTCCTGGGGATTTACCTTTATTTTTCAGATTGTAATGCGAATTTTTAAATTCTTAAATCTGAACAGTTTGCTGATAGATTAAATGCCTCCAGCATGGTAATCAAAATTGCCACGAAGCTCAGCTCTCAAATAATTTTCAGATCTAAGTAGCCAAAGTCATGCCAGTTGAAAAAGGAGTGGAAAGGTGGCAGCTCCAGCAATACTGGATGCTCAGGGATTACCTTCACCCACCTGGTACAGGCAGCCTTTGGCATCAGATTTCCTCCCAGAAGCCACATTATTCCCAGTAGCTTAGCCTCCAAAGAACTTTCTCATTTTCTATATTCATCTTGCCCACCAAGATTAGCTACACCGAAGGGTCAGGAAAAAAAAATTAGTTAAATATTTTTTCATCAAAGTACTATGCCTGCTGAAATTAAAGCTTCCAGCAGGATTTGGGATATACAGCTTCCTCCAAAAGAGAGAAAGCTATAGGAAATTTCTGAAAATGCCACAATAGCTGCCACTGAAGTGCCCTCATTCCCAAACTTCTTCGGGAATGGTTCTAATAGGATCACATTCACTGTCTTTTGGTGCTCATCCCTGGACACAGTGAGGAAAGGGAACTGCAAAACACAACAGGCAAACTGAGGCCCTTAAACATGGAAAAAAGTCCTCTGTGGGGCAGAAGGAAAATTACTGTTCTCAACTGGAGGTGTCTGGTCTCCCCGCATCTACTTTAAGACCTGCTTAGAAACAGAGTTTCACTGCAGCTTAAGCTTTAAAGGTCGACTTTTCACAGCATCTCAGCTTAAGGCTTGGAGTGTTTCAGCTCAGATTTGAGCTGGGTGAAGGAACATCATTTCAATTTCTCAACACTTAAAGGGCCTTATTATCAGATTAAATGCAAAATATCAACAGCAGCACTGTTGCAAGCTGACTTGATTTACACTTTGTGAAAATTCAGAATGGCAGAAATCAAATGAATGTGCAGGGACATATTAGGAAAGAAAGAACAGAGATAATTTGTGATCCCCATTTTCTGTACTTATCATCTTACAACAGGAACTGGACTTTTAACCTCCAAATCATGAAGTGAGGAAGGGTAACTACTATTTGAAGGGACTGCTTCCAGAGACATAAAAGTTATAGTTAATGTTAGAGACAAACTGAAACTTGTAAGGAGAGAAAAGCAAGTAAAGGAGAACCATTTCATGTAGCTGGACAACTTACTCTGTTACAACTACAGCAGTCTACTGCTAATGAGCAACTTCACATCTACAATTAAAGCTTACTTAAGTGAACATACTAATACACTGGTGGAAAACAAAAGCTCCCCATAAATCCAACATGCTACTTCTTACATGACAAATGTTTCTGGGATTAAATGCCAACGAAATCCTAAAGCACCCATTTCCCAAATGGTAACTTAGGCTAGGCCAAGCTCATGGCCCAAGCCTTTAAACAGGAGCAGGCAGCAAAGCTTTACGAATGGTATTTGGTATCCAAGACAGGAACCCCACCTTTGAGGGTTCTGGCCACTGAACTTCCAGGCAAGATGGAAAAAAGAACTTCAAGCCCACTCCCTGAAATGTCCTGAAACTTCCTGAAACAGTTGTGCAATAGGCAGGTAACTACTGGACTGTGTTTTAGGATAGCTCCCAAAATTCATTATACCATAAGCAATTTTGGATTATCTCCTGTTGGCTCAGTAACAAACAAAGAGTGAGTGCTGATGTTCACCAGGAGTTCCGGGAGGGTGTCCGTGACCAGGGAAAGAAAGGTAGGAAGGATGCTACACTAGGGCATAGGGACTCACAGCTTTTTCCCTCTCTCCCTTCATTAACCCCTCCTCACCAGCCAATCCTCCATCCCCAGCAAGGTGTGCTCCAGCTCCCTGGAATCGAGGAGCCAACCACTGCTCACTCAGAGAGCTGAGCTCATAGTCAGCTTTGCCTAATCTCCTCCAACCTCTCCACTCCTGCCATCAGGACACTTTCTCCAATCTTCTTAAGATGTACTCACACTTTTACATCGGGCGAGAGACCTTAAATATTGAGGAAAAACTTCTTAATTCCCTACCGTGTCTCAAAAGATGGCTCAGAGCAAGTCCCGTTGCTTTCCGTAGTTTTCCGAGCCTCCTGCCTTTGCTGATACATATGCAAACAACACACACTGGTGGATAAACAGCCCCACATTTCCTCCTTGCTCTCCATACTGAGTAATTCCAGGCTTTGTGGGGCACCAGGCAGGTGCACTAAGCACAGCCAAAAAGCTGCAATGGGAATCTTCAGAAAACGAACAAGGATAAATTTTGCATGCATAAGGAAGATGTGCAAGACTCTTTCGTGAAAAATTATGTATGTAAATATTCACCTACTTGTATCCTTGGTAGCAAAATTTGTGTTTCATAACATGTAGACTGGTTCCAAAATAGTCTTTATTTATACCTATAGGACTCCCGACATTTATAAAAACTGAGTGAATAAAAAGAAAATGGATATTCTTGAAAGGTATTACCACAGCTGCAGTTCAACTATCTTAGCTGGATGGAAACTTCCATGGTAATCCCTATTTTAAGACATTGACATGGATGAAAGAAAGGGAAACAGTAACAATCTTAATTCTCTACTAAGTGTGATTCTAGAAAGGATTACCATGAAGAGTTAAATATTATTTTAGTTCTAAACCTCATATATAAATTCCTGTCACAGCAAAGAGCACAAGCTGGGAGGACATGAAAAGATAACCAGAGTCCCCATCAAACACTGTGCTTATTTCTTGTATAATTTAGATTAAGATAACTTTCTCATTGCTGTAGCACTACTGGATTGTTTTCTGCTTCTGGATTGCAATGGGCATAAACCTGAGTTCTGGCTTTTAACAACAGGCTATTGAATAACCACAGAAACGAAACAAAAAAAATTCTTATCTAAAGCTGGCATGAAATTAAACCACTCAGTGTAAAGCTGCTATGACATTAGAATTCGTGTTGTAGAGATCTGTTCACCACAAATTTCAGCTGCAGTGAACAAGGCCCTCTAGGCTTATGCATACAAAGCAGTCCTCATGTCCCCTGTTCAGCTTGTTGTATGAGGCTTGTGAGGAACAGCTGAAACTCAATTTTTCCAGCTTTAAACTGGAAGCCAGGGATACTGTTCCTTTTCCCTGCCCACAGCTAAGAGCACATTGAGAACAAGCTTATCAGCAACCTGGTGATGGGAGAGGTGTTCCCATGCCTGCCTGCTGTGCACTGGGGCAGTAAAGAACACAGCATGCAGGATGTGCCAAAGGACAGCAGGTACAGTGCCTCCACACAAAATACAGGAAATTCAAAGGGACTGTTGTAATGTTTTGGTGGTTGGTTCAAGCAACTAGATTGGGTTAACTCTTCCAAGACAAGCCACTGGCTCTCTAAGCTCCAGGGAGCCTGGGGGAACAGACCTTTGCTCCCAGAAAACAGCAACAATGGAAGAAATCAAATCATTCCAGGGTTATTTTTGCTGGACTGGCCACCTCACTGCAAAATACTCAGAACTGCAGTGTACAGAGCAGAGTGGAGCAGAGGCCTGCAGTGTACAGCTTTTCTTTTTCATATCCAGCCAGGGCTGACACGGGAGAAGCAGCCAATATTATTGCATGGCTCCTCTCTTCTAGAACTGTTCACTTGCTGGCATCTCTTAAATGGGAAGGGCCAAGATGCTCGGCAGTGACCTTCACATTAAAATAGTGGGACACAGGACACCCCAAAGCGCCCTGAAGAAGGCTCTGCTACCTGCTTCTGAAATCTGTCGCTGGAAAAACTTTCCTACGGATTTGTGTGAGCTTCCTCTACAGGAAAAGCCAAAAGAAGTCCTGGCTCGAGTACAAGACATTTATGGGACTGAAGGAGGCAGGTGAGAATGGTTGCACGTAAAAGAGCAAGACGAAAAATGAGGAGTGTGAGGACTACACTCAAATTGAATCTGCCCTAGGGTGAGGAAGGAGAGCAAAATACCTCAGAAAACCTGGCAAAATTGCACATACACAATCCCAGTTTAATCTGGAGTTTTCAAACATATTAACTATAACCATGTACCAGAGCAAATACAACCCAGAAATATACAATTGAACTGGAAATTAAAGCAAAATATCCTATTTCTTTCAAACATAGAGCCCCAAATCCAATATTTGGTTTCTGATGTCTTCTGAAAGCTAAAAACATCAAAATCATTAATTCACACAACAGACACTTCACTGACAACATGAAAAATGCTTTGAACCACATTCCAAAATAAGTACTACCTTTACACAAGAGATTACTCTTGAGAATTCATTCTACTACAAAGAACCCTCTTAGTTCAAGTCCTTCTGCTTCAAACAATACTCTCTGATCAATACAAAGCTCACACTGCGGTGGTTGTCTCACTGTGAGCTTTCAACAGCCACGAAGCAATTATTTAAACTACATTTAGGAGTTAACTGATAATGATGAACCATTTGGAGAGGGATGAATCAACAACAGAATGAAAATGTGTATCAAGACCTGCAGCCTGTCCCAGACAGGATTTCACAACTGGCCAAATGTACTTTACAGCATTATGAGAACTGTGCAAACTTTTCAATGGTTGAATGTGAACAAACTCATTCTTTATTGAGAATTCCTGCAAGGAAACCGTGGCATGCCTGGCACAAACTGAGCCCAGATCCATATCTTTAAAACCTGCCCTCCTGGTCCTTCCTGGAATACTCAGAGCAATGTGTGCATGGTCTTGCCACAGAAGGGAGATAAAGCATTCCTTTGTCTTTAGCATTGTATAAAACAGGGCCAGATCCACACTGATAAAACAAGTGGCTGAAATTCCATACACACCCCCCCTTCTGAAAGCTGAATTAGTGAAAAGACATTCCTGCTTTTAAAGAGGCAAAATAATGCAGAAGCCTAATGTGTAAAATTGGCATTTTGTGCCAACTTACCACATCAAAGATGCAGTGAGGCATTTTAACATGCACGTCTCTTTGGCAAATCTGAGATTTTGAACCTGCCTACCCTTAAGAACCAAGGTAAAAAGTTACTGAAAACCAGAACATATTAAGTACCTTCCCTATACTGGAGATGTGAAAGATGGCCTGGACAGTAATAATTTCCATTTCCTAAGAAGAAGAAGAAAAAGAAGGAATCTATACTATCTCTAGAGTGAGCTGGAAAGTAAAAATTATGTCAACACTACAAACAGTTCCACAGAACTTCAGTTAAAAAGTGCACCTTCGTTAAACCAAAAACAGTGAAATGTTCTCAATTCTGACTAAAAAATTGATTGTTGCAGAATATTTAGTTTTATTTACAGCATTCATATCTTTTAGGTAAATCCATCTCCATGCTGTAGAGGAAGCAGAGGGATTTCACATTTTTCTTTTTTCCTTTGATTTGAACAAGGAGGAAACACAAATAAAAATATTTAATACTCTTAGTATAAAATAAAAATATTTTTAAAAAATTTCAATTCTCTCACTCAAAACTTGTGCCTCACCTCACCAAACTGATTTGGTAATATTTTGGTGTCTTACTTTAACACAGCCTGGCTTTCGGTGGGGACGGGGGAAGCCACAGAGACAGCTTCTGAAGGAGAAGCTGCGTGAAGCTTCTACTAGATCCAGCAACACCAGTCTCTAAAGGCTCTGACGACGGACATGTTGCTGGGCCAATTAGAGAAGTTGGTAACGCCTCTGTGGTGACATATTTAAGAAGGGAAAAAAACTCGGGCAGTCTCTGCCTCTTCCGAGGGGTGGGGAGAGCCGTGGGCAGGGCCTTCCTGGGGGAGGGCGGCCACACGGCCGCGGCCGTATGGGCTGGGCTCGCAATGAGCTTTGCCTGCTTAGCCGCTTTTGCCCAGCCATGCTGTGAGCAGAAGGGCAGAGGCGGCGGCCGCAGCTTTTTCCGTTTCAGCGCCCCTCATGAGGCGGCGGCCGGCACCGCCCGTGAGGTGGCGGCGGGGACTACGTGCCCAGCGACAAAAACAGGGCGAACAATTCCTTGACACGGAATCCGGACGAGNTTATCCAGCCAAGCTGCGAGCAGAAGGGCAGAGGCGGCGGCCGCAGCTTTTTCCGTTTCAGCGCCCCTCATGAGGCGGCGGCCGGCACCGCCCGTGAGGTGGCGGCGGGGACTACGTGCCCAGCGACAAAAACAGGGCGAACAATTCCTTGACACGGAATCCGGACGAGATCAACTTCTCAGCACTGCAAAAATCCTACAGAAATCTTTTAACTGGTGGCATTTGTTGACAGTGGTACTTAGGAGCAGCAATTCTTTTCTTCTTAGTCGGAGAAAGAGGAGAAAGTGAGGACATATGGAGGAAACCAACATAGCAACACAAAGGTCAGGGAAAAGGAAGGTGGGGAGGAGGTGCTCCAAGAGTCAGAGTCGAGATCTCTCTGCAAGCCATGGTGAGGACTATAATACAACAAATTGTTTCCCTGTAATCCATGAAGCACATGAGGGGATGCAGGGATCCACTTGCAGACCATGAGAAAAGGTGCTCACACCGGAGCAAGTGGATGCTGAGAAGCTGTAATCTCATGGGAAACTTGAACAGAGAGAAGAGCCCCTTGCTTCCAGAGATAAAGAGAGCCTTTGCTTCCAAACGAGAACAGCTTATCTTTAAAAGACTAAACCCCTTGAACTAAATGACCCACACTATGCAATTTTGGGAAAACTGCTTTGCCTATGGGAGGGACTCATGTGACAACAGGTCGGGCGAGACTACTGTTCATGAAAATTAGAACCACGCTAGAGAAATTCACAGAGAACTGTCTCCCATGGGAAGGACCCTATGGCGTAAGAGAAGAAAGAACCTTCTTTCCCTGAATGAACTGAAGAAAGATTTTTAGAAAGTGAAAGACTGGCCAAACCCCCATGTTTTGTCTCCCTGAGTTGGTGGGAAAGAGGGAGGGACTGGGAAGAAAAAAGAAAGTGCTCTAAAGGTTTATTTCAGTTCTCATTACCCTTTTTTTAGAATTTTGTTAATAACAGATTTTCTTTATTCTGTTTAAGTTTTGAACCTGTTTCGCCCTTAGGGTATTTTTTTCTCCTAATCCTTATCTCAACTCATGAACCTTTTGTTACAATTCTCGTGGGTGCCTGGCTTTTAGCCAGTGTCAAACCGCAACGTTTGGAGAACTTATACTGAATAGTTAATTTCAAAGAGTTGGCAACAGAAGAGATGAGATTCCTGCTTTCTCCAAAACCAAAAAAATAATGTACAATGTCCTTTCTCCTGGAAATGTGGAGGGCAGGACACAACAAGCAAACAAAACCACACACGAAATCAAGGAGCTTGGCATTAAGCCATTTCCATTACAACATTAGCACTCAGATCTAAAACTAGATTTTATTCTGAGAAATTTTATGTGACATGCATAATCTTGAATATTTTGGAGGGCAACACATGTAACAAATAGCCAGTAGCTTGTACAACAGAATATTATTTTATCCTTTACATGCTCTTAGCACTTGCTTATATCATAAGATTACTGGGAATTTAATGGAGAAAGTTTGCCATATAAAAACATCTAATCTCATGCAGACCTTCTAATACAAGTTCATACATACAACAAACATGTGTCCAGCTTTGTTTTTGAGGACGTTAATTCACTGATCAGTGTAGCTCAGTTATTTTCTCATTTGGTAATAGTTGAGGAATAATCCACTGGCTTTGATAGGCAGAAAACTGTAGCAGAAGTGTTATGAATAATCCTCTGGACTCATAATTATGTCTTACTGTCATTGACTTTACAATTTTTCATACAAAAGATAAAGAAGTAATCAAATTGAGGAAAAACTGCAGCAAGATGAGAGGTAACTGCAGTCCTCCACATGATTATGTTTATATCATCTGTACAATGACAATGAAAACTCTTTCATCACCACCTGTGGGCAATTCATTTTCTCAATTCATTGAAATCAAGACTTTTCTCCTGTTAGAAAGAAAGAAGAGTTCTTTTAATGTATTTAATTTGAATCAAACAGCACAGCAGAGCTCTCAAGACCCCCACTCAAAATTGCTGTGATCTGGTGGCCCAAGCCCAGAGAGGTACATAACATTAAAACTAACCCACCCAAAAGGGCCATATCCTAAAGCCAAGCAGAACAATCAGCTTGAGAAGTGGGACTTGATTTATTAAAGAGCATCAGTTGTAATGCCAAAATGACTGTCTGAACTCACCTAAAATGAAAACTCATCACTGAAAGGAAAAGTGGCTTTATCAAGTCATTTCTCACAAAAAAACCCTCTTCCAAATTATTCTTGTTTCATGTGCAGAAATAAAACCTCATGGGTTTGTAAGAAATTCCTGCTTTCTCTTGGACCAGATTCCTGTGCCCAAAGTGAAAAACCAATCTCACAGACCTGTAGACATTTCTCCAAACAAACACAGAACTTGATTCTTGTAGAGCCATGACACAGCACTGTCCCTCTACATTCCCTCACCTTGGGGTTTGTCTGTTTAGGTGGGGAGATCCTGGAGCAGCGGGCCACTTTTGGAGTCTGTTTAGGTGGGAAGATCCTAAAGCAGCAGTACCTTTCCACTTGGGTCCAGTGAGAACTGTCACACTGAGTAAAGCCATGCTGCCACCTCTGCGCCAGCCAGCAGTGACCACCCAGGGAAAACAAAGACAAGTACATAAACAGAATTACTGTTCCCTGCAATCTGTAGCCTGAGGGTTTCTGAAGCTGAAGACATAGGAAAGACAGACCACTGTGTTTAATACTTAACTGCACATGTTCTCTGCAAACATCTCTTTCACCTTCATGAGCATGTTTGGCATGCTTGTATTTTAGGCCTCAAAATATTCCACAGACATGAATTACGTGATGTAACTGCAACATGTCAAAATAAGGTGGGATTTCACTTGCTTTAAGCCAGACACTTGGTAATTTTACCAGGTTGCCCACATGCGTTAACTCCAAGCAATAGTGAGAAAATATCCTCAAATAAATAATCTTCTCCCTCTCCTTTCATAATTACTTTCTAGACCGTTTTCATCTCTCCTCTTACTGTTTTTTCCAGGGTGACAATCCAGGTTAGCTTTTCCCCTGTGTAGAAGATTTTATATTCTTCTTAGCCTTCTCTGCATTTTTCCTGTTTCTGCCCTGTGAGCTTGAGTGACCAGAACCGAGTACCCCATGGAAACATAGAGTGACACATGGCTTACACAGCCATGGCTTACACAACCACATCTGCCGGACCCAGTACTCCAGCTCCTTACAATGACAGCTTTCCAGGAAAAACAACCACTTTCAGACCACTTGCTAAGCACTATGGTTCTTGAAGTAGACCACACATCACCGACCTTTGTGCAGCTTTGCCTAGAAACAATATGTATTCCACATCCCAATCGCTTTCCTCATTAGATATCCATGCCAATCGGACATTTATGCAAAACTAACAAAAAGTGGCCATGAGGAGATGTTGGAGTGATAAAGAACTAAAGAACTTACCATCAGCACCTCTGATGGTAATGTGATGCCACCAATAGCAGCGGAGGAAACCAGAAACAGGAGACAGGGGTACACAGATGCCTCAACCTCTTGCTTTGCAGAATGAGTAGAAAGACCAAGAAATTATTTTGATTACATGAATCTGTAACAGCAACTAAAACTATTCACAGAAACTGGGCAGAATCTGGAGGTGATAGCCAAAAGATGACTCCTTTTATTCCTCAGGAATTTCATTTAACTTAATGTTTGATCCTCCCAAAGGCACTTTACTTTGACAAAGCCTTACCTTTTAAGTAAATAAGAAAAAACATGGATAAAAAAGATAAAAGAGAACTGCGTATTCACTACAGACATTTGATTAGAGGAAAGTTGTGTGTCCTAGCGAGAGAGACTTTCTGGCCTCAGGCTGCCACCACTTCCTGACTGAGCTTTGACTAGTCAAGCAGTACCATACCCATCCTCTCCTTCCTTTCAGTTATTTTTCACTTGCTTTTTCTTATAATATGTATAAAATCTCAAAATACATTTGGATAGTAGCTGTGCATACCAAAACCATTTTTGCCCAATATTCCTTTTTCGTGGCTTTGATGTGGAAAGGCTGCACCAGCCCCCTTTCCTTTATTCTCCCTATCTGTAACTGCTTCATTTATGTTGCAATTGTGCTGGTCCTGCTGAGGGACCTCGAGGGCTATGTCCAGTTCTGGGCCCTCTGGCCAGAGAGCCCTGGAGGGGCTGGAGCGTGTCCAGGGCAGGGAACGGAGCTGGAGAAGGGGCTGGAGAGAATGTCCAGGGCAGGGAACGGAGCTGGGGAAGGGGCTGGAGCCCCAGGAGCGGCTGAGGGAGCTGGGAAAGGGGCTCAGCCTGTAGCAAAGGAAGCTCAGGGGGGGACCTTGTGGCTCTGCACAAGTCCCTGACAGGAGGAGGCAGCCGGGGGGGGTCGGGCTCTGCTGCCAGGGAGCAGGGACAGGACAAGGGGAAACGGCCTCAGGCTGGGTCAGGGGAGGCTCAGCTTGGACAGCAGCAGGAATTTTTCCATGGAAAGGGTGCTCAGGCCTTGGCAGGGGCTGCCCAGGGAGGTTTGGAGTGCCCATGGCTGGAGGTGTCCAGGGAAGGCCTGGAGGTGGCACTCAGTGCTCTGGGCTGGGGACAAGGTAGGCATGGGGCTCAGGGTGGACTCAGTGGTCTGGCAAGGCTTTTCCAGCCTCAGTGATTCTGGGATTCTGTATTTATGAGATTCAAATTTCTGTAAGAAGTTCTGTTGGAGGAAAACAAAATAAAATTTAAAAAGGCTACAAGAAAGATAAGCAGGCAGCCTGGTTCTGTTTTTCTGACAGAACAAAAGCTCAGACACAGGAAGTCTGCAGCCTCCATGTTATTGTCACAGCACCTCCAAGACTTGCCTAACATTGACTCCTGTCAAATTGCCACAGGTAAAACATCAGTTCCAATCATGGATACACACACAGAATCAGCAGCTATTCAGTAGAGCTCTGCCATGAGAGATGTGGGAACATCCAACATTTTCAACATTTGAAATAAAGTAGTTTTGTTTTTCAGGTACATGAAACCTATGGAACACAGTACAGAGGAGGCACAAGTCCCCCTCATATTCTGTCCCCAAAGGCTCCCAGCAACACAGAAACCTATCTGTGATCCCATTCGTGATCCCAGTTAAAAACAATGTACTTAAACCTCAGCTATTCCTGCTAAAATATGGCAGTCTAACAGTAGCTGTTTTCTAGCTCAGGAAGAAACGTCTCAGAGCCCAGGAAGTCGGAGTCACTGTACCCCAAGGCTTTTCTCCTTTGGAAGGTACAAAGAAGCATTACAAAAAGGGCTCAGTGTTTCCAGCATTCAAGAAGTGGGATGGCAACAAGAACATTTATCAGGCTCTGAGCTTCAGCACCCCTCCACAGAAAGTATCTAATGGGCACTGGTCCTTAATCATGTGTTTTTCTGCACTAAAAATGTCAACTCCAGTTAGGCAATGAGTTAATTTGGTTCTGGCTGAACTAGTTCCCTCACTTACCTTTATTTGACTATTTATCTCCTTAGGCTTGAAATAGTTCCAGTGCCCAGGCTGTCTCACACCAAAAGAAAACCAGGTGATGTTTGACTTGTCGTCCCATCATGGAGCCCAAGTAGTGAACAGACATATTGCACATTTCTGGCAAGAGCTCACCAATGTTCATTTGCTCTGGAACTTCACCTGAGTATTTACAAATCAGCCATACAAGGGCTGTGGCTGAAAAGCAGATGATGGATTCCTCATTGCATGTCTGAGCTGGCAGCAAGAAAATGAATGCTATGATTTAATGAGGTTGCAGTTTCATTCTAAACAAGTACAGCTGACTCTGCCTAGCATCTGGCTTAGCAGAAAATTTCTACCTTATTTTATAACGAAGGCACAAGTTTAATGAAAGTGAAGCCAAAATGGTGACTTGTACATGAGTGAAGCTGAATGATTAAGATAAGCCATACGTGAAAGAAAACACAGGGCCACAGAACGGCTAAGCCATGATATATCTCCCAGTAGCATTACAACTCAGGCATGATTTTAAAACAGACAGAAACTATTGAGGTGGCGGCAAATAAATCAGAGAGGCTACAAGTTCAAAAGCTAACTGCGTATATATGACTCAAAGCCTGCCTGCTGTCAGGTATTGACAGGACACAGTATTTCTGCAATCATCTGGCCAAAAGGTTAACGAGATAAACAGTGACAAGCTCACTCAGACACCACGAGGAGAAATATTGACTCAACTCTGGCCTCAGATGCCTGTCTGCAGCGAGAGCTTAGTGTTAGGAGTGACTCCATGCACGTGTCTGCTGTCAGCATTTCACTCCCAGACGTTCCCTATCAGGAAGCATTTCAGATCCATTTCCTTCATTACTATTCAGCCTTCGCTCTCAGCAGGCATTGCCGGATGCAGCAACTTCCTCAAGCACTCCAGGAAGCTGCTCTCTTCACTTATTTATGCAATTATATTTGGCTGCTTTCTTTAGTATGCAAAGGATGTTGGTACCCAGAAACACAGCACAAATGGTTGTGTGTACTCAGCTGACCTCTGAAAGGTCCTCCAGAGCCACCCACCCACACCCAGTGCGCATTTGGACATTAATCCCTCACGTGATCACACCCAGAGCCTGTGACAAGGGACCAGTTAACAGGTATGTGTCACATCACACGACAGGTGGGCAACTGCCACCTGCCCCCAAAGACCCTGTGCAGCCCCCCCAGCAGCCCCCATGAGGTGAGAACCCAGAAATAAGGATTCCAAATCTCTGAGGATACTGACGTGAGCCACGAAACAGCTTCACTTTTAACACTGGATAAGGACAGTGACTTCTCTGTACCAGTTGTTAATGCTGATGCAGAAATACAGCTGTTGAGAGATTTTACCTGCTCCACAGTTTTCCCAGAGATACTTGAGGAGGTTCTATAACTAAATACAGAGAATTCCTTTCCAGCAGGACTGCAGCAGGGTGATAGAAGGGAAATGCCCTTCCCACCTTCTGAGAAGTACTCTTCACTGACAGGGCAGCACATGACCATGTTACAGTAGCAAGGGCTACTGCCCTGTTAGAACAAGTTTCTGAAGCTGCAGATGTTGACAGAGAATTCAGGGAAGTGATAATGTCCAACACAGTGGTTCCTATGCCGAAGTGCAAGTCAGCAAGGCATAATGCTGTTTAATGAAGCCAAGACAGGAGTGGGATTGCTAGTAAAGGAAAACAAAACCAAAAAATTATACATTTGATGATGAGTTGTTTGTGCCAGCAAGTAAGGTATTGCCTTGCAGTTGCCACTATTCAAGGATCTCATGGGCTCAGTTAGATATTGCACCAGCCTAAGTGTAGAAGTGGCACAAAGCTCACTTAAAACTGAAAAAAAAAAAAAACCCACAAAGAAAAAAAAAACCTGTAAAAAATATATAATCTTTCCTGCAAACATGTATATGACATTTATTTTTCTCTTAATTCAGTTGCTTTTCTCCAGTGACACAGTGATTGTTAGTAGTTTATTATATCCTAGAGTCCACATGTCTGCTCAACCAAATGCTGTGTTAAGCACCACTGTAAAGAGGGGTACCTTGTGATTTCAGCCTACTCCTTCCTACTCTTAAAGTCATTGGCTGAATGGCTTCTAATCACCCAGAGGCTGACATAAGAGAATATATACTGTGGTCCTCAGAAAGACACACAAGCTTTTGAATAGGTGTTGTCTCAATACATAGAGAGGGAAGAGAACAATTCATAGAAAAACCCAACTTCATAAGAACTGCTGAGAGAACTTGGCAGGAAACATTTTTTTTAACTTGTGGCAGGAAACACTGGGATGAAGTTAAGCAATAAATGTAAAAAAACAACTGAAGCTAGAACTGCAGAAGAGAAAATAAAACACCTTCAAATACAGTAGAAGGGAATCCTATGCCTAAGGAAGTGAACATTCATTATAGATTCTTTAAAGATTTTCTTCCTTCTGTGGAAGAACCAACACTGCAAAAGGTCATACAAGCCAAGAAACACTCTCCCCGCAGAAACAAGTTTGAATTTTAATAAATCAAACTCTTGTTTCCAAAAGAGACAATTGTAATCATTTAGTGTCAAGTCATGTCTAAAACAAGCCAATTTTGCTACTCATTTGTTCATCAAAACTACAACTTGGTGTTGAACAAAGGCTCTCCCACCCTTGATTGAAAGACTCCGCATGATGGAGAACCAACCCCATTTCTCAGTTAAGCTGCAACTAGTGATTTAGCAAGGCCAAGTGCCGGGTCCCACCATGGGTTCACCCCAAACCCTGCAGCTCCAGGCTGGGGCAGAGGGGCTGGAAAGGGCCCCTCGGGAAAGGCCCTGGGGGTGCTGTGCCAGCGGCTGGACAGGAGCCCAGGGGTGCCCAGGGGGGCACGAGGCCGATGGGCCCTGGGCTGTGCCAGCCATGGGGTGGCCACGGGCCCAGGGCAGGGCCCGTCCCCTGTGCTGGCCCTGCTGAGGGACCTCGAGGGCTGTGTCCAGTTCTGGGCCCTCCGGCCAGAGAGCCCTGGAGGGGCTGGAGCGTGTCCAGGGCAGGGAACGGAGCTGGGGAAGGGGCTGGAGCCCCAGGAGCGGCTGAGGGAGCTGGGAAAGGGGCTCAGCCTGGAGCAAAGGAGGCTCAGGGGGGACCTTGTGGCTCTGCACAAGTCCCTGACAGGAGGGGGCAGCCGGGGGGGGTCGGGCTCTGCTGCCAGGGAACAGGGACAGGACAAGGGGAAACGGCCTCAGGCTGGGCCAGGGGAGGCTCAGCTTGGACAGCAGCAGGAATTTCTGCCTGGAAAGGGTGCTCAGGCCTTGGCAGGGGCTGCCCAGGAAGGTTTGGAGTTGCCATCCCTGGGAGGTGTTCCAAGGAAGGCCTGGAGGTGGCACTCAGTGCTCTGGGCTGGAGACAAGGACACAGCTTACACTCCGTGGGCTGGGAGGGCTTTCTCAGTCTCAGTGGTTCTGTGATTCTCATATTAATCTCTTTGATAAAAAGATGTGTGTTACTGCCAGTTCAGTTGCCTGGATGTGGCTCCCAATCACCTTCTGGCATTATCTAACAAGCCTCTGTTATCAGAAGCCTACCTGTGTACAGGGATGTGACGCTGTGATTGCATTATGTCTTGGGTTACAATGTAAGGTGTAACCAAAAGTATGTATTCTACTATCACCTACGTGAGCAGTTAAATTGGGTGGAGCAGTGTTCTTTATCTTCTCCATGACTCAACTGTGATAACTTCCTCTGGGGAAGCAGCAGCCACTCTGGGGGGGCCATCTCCTCTAACAGGCCATCAAGGACTCCCCAGAATGACTCATAGAATTACATCATCCTATTGTGAAATTCCCCACCCAGGAGGAGGTACCAAACATTCCCACCTGTATGTAATCTGGGGCTTGGGACACAACAAGGCTACCACTGGATTCCCAGAGGACAAGGGCTCTCAATAACCATCACTGGACCTCCAGAGAAGGACCAGATATTTCTACAGGATCACCACTTTGACAAAACCACATCTGTCACTCCAACATCACTGCAGCCACCATTTAATCAGACTGCTGCCACCACCCTGACCAACAAGGTGTCAGGTCATATTCTGACTTTGTCAGTTTAAGCCAGTGTTTCTCTACTATTGCCTGTATTGTAATTTCTCCTATTAAATTGTAGTCCTGACTTGGAATCTCTTGCAAGATATTTGTGTGAAGTTAATTCCTCCCACTGGTTTGCTTTCAAACTAGCACACATTACTTCAATATTCACTTTGGGTGAAATTCATAGTTTGAGTTTCTAAAGTGTTTACTCATTCTGGCAGGCCTTGTCAAAGTATGTATTTTAAAATAAAACAACATGTTTCAGCAACAGCAT
This sequence comes from Oreocharis arfaki, assembly GCA_013398015.1. NCBI lineage: Eukaryota > Metazoa > Chordata > Aves > Passeriformes > Paramythiidae > Oreocharis > Oreocharis arfaki. The sequence continues at coordinate 7,641 of VZRR01008735.1, read as the reverse complement.
CACAAACACTTGCTCAAAAAGAACACCCCCTTGATCTTTCTGCAGTGTTCAAGGACCTCATCTTGTCAGTCAGGTATTGCAACTGAACACTGATATTTAATTAAAACTAATTTCCAAACAATCCCCCATTTTGAAAAAGAAACAGCCCTTTTTTGTCTTAGCTATATGGCCAAGAAATCACTTCAGCATTTGAACAACCTGTAAAGGAGCCCAGTGATTTAACACATATAATATCAAATGAGTGAAACCCAAAGAAAATGAGATGCCCCATTTTTAGAACAGACTCTAAGAGCCGACTGCAAGATTTTCTCACAAGGAGGATCCAAAACCCCTGAGCACTAGACAGAAGGCACCTATACCATGTAAGGCACTGCTGCAGCACAACTGCCTCCATGTGTTTTGATCCAGAGCCAAGAAGTCTCTCTAAAAAGCTTCTGTTCCAAAATACTGTGCTGTGATGTGGGTTCTCACCTGGAGAAGTCTATAGAAAAGTACTAGGACAGAGCATTGGATTCCTGCAACTATTTCCAGGTTGACTACTGAGTTTTCCAGATAGATGTACAAGGAGTGCTGTCTGGAAGACAGGACTGCTCCTCCTACTCTCTTATCCCTGCTTTGCAGGTAGAAGCCCCACCCAGAATCTCCTCATGGTCTCTGGGACAGGACTTCAGCTTTGGAAGTCCATGTGTGCCGTTGCCCCACAGGAAGCCTGTACTACCTGTAACTTCCAAGCAAGCAGGACAGATGGCTTTCAATTCCCTTAGACTGAAGAAAGGAATATTAAAGCTATGTTTTTAAGGAAAGATTTATATTCAGAGAGACACACGTAAAATTACTTTAGGTAACATCTATTCAGTTACATGTCACTAAAACCCAAACAGATTTGCTTACCCAGAGCCTTGCAGGATTTTTGATATAACTAGAAAGGTCAGATGTAACACAAGAACATAAGAACATGGTAAAATGATAGATAGAGAAAAAATTCTCCTTAATTAGGAACTGGCATGTACACAGAAACTGACCAGAGGCTGAAATGAGTCCTTGAATTGAGTCCTCGAATTTCTTCTAATAATTATTTTCGTTAATTGTCATGGCCTAAGAGGAGGGCCACTTAAATCTAGAATGATACAAACTCAGAGGTCATCCTTAGAAAATATTTTAAGGAATATTTTGGAGGTACTGGAAATCTTTGCTGTTACAAGGAAACAGGATGAAATCTAGTAGAAAAAAAATCAGCTCCTTAGGATGATAGAATATAATAGAAAGGTAAATTATTTTGAAAAAAATGAGAGTTCATCCATTGCAAACATTGAAGTTGAATGAGATTTCTTTAAAAATTATGGTAAATATTTCTTTATTTGCAATTGTCTCCAGTTAATGAAAATTCACTATTAAATATTCTTACAGATGTACACCAAAAAAAAGTACTGAAATGGGGAACTGAACTTTCTCAGAGCTCTGCATAACACCCAGTTTAAGTATAATGCATATTTTAAAAAGTAACAAAATTGCAAAGGGCATATTCTTTCAGAAATATTATTATATCTTAGCCACTATTCATCCAGCCCTTGAATCATTTCATTTCCTCCCAAAGATAACAGTTATTTTGGTCTGTTTGACAGCATTACCTATAGACAAAGAGCACACCCTGTTGAACCCAATCTCACCAGTGCTTCATCTGCCTTCCTAATAATCTACTTTTTGATATTCTTTTATTTTTAACTCTCTAGTCACACAGGCACTGCAATATTCTTCATGCAGAAAATAAAATTGTACAGATATACTTGGAAAATAATGCAAACCTTTGTAAGTAAGCTAAACGCTTAACAGAGCTTTTATTTTTTAGTAAACTGAGAGCAATGATCTCTTGCAGTATTCTTGATACGTTCATCATCCAAGTGTTTTGTTTTAAATATGATTTAAAAACTATCGTGTTATTCTGTGACCGATCCAATGTAACTGCAAATACACTCAGCAGATGAACAATACTCTGTAATTCTGAAGTACTTATTTCTTTTTCATATTGTTCAATAAAGCTTTTGTCACAGAAATATCAGAAGTACTGTTGCTCTCTTAATGGGCTATGGATATGAACAAAGTTTGGGTAATTAGGAAAAAACCAACTTTTTTTTCTAATCTGTTAAAAGTAATTTGAAGATATTTTTTCCTTGTTAAAAATGGCAACACTAAACTGAAATTATGCAAAAGTTCAATATAATTTAAGAGTACAGTAGAGTTAGCCCAGTTCAGCAGTTGTTCTTTACCTCATCAGTTTCTTCTGTTTTCTTAAATAACTTTAGTAATTGTCTGTGTGAACCAGATTTTCTATGGATTACATCCTGGCTATGAATGCAAGCTTTAAAGGGTATTTGTCTTAAATAATAATATTTTTTTTTCCACTCAGACAAGAAAAACTTCAAAATCCCCAGATTTTGAGAAATTAATTCATTTTAGGAACAATAAGGCTCCTTTTTCCAGTCTTGCTGCAGAGACCGTAACATCACAATACCACTTGCACTCTGCTAACTTTAGCTGAAGCAGAGAATGAGCACCCCGAGCCCTTTGGCATGCTGGCACAGTCTGGCAGCACATGAAAAACATGTTATTGAAATCACTCAGCTGTGTATGAAATAATTAGAAGCTAAATATTGTTTGCAGAAATCACTGGGGAAATCCTTTATGTAATGGATAGTCAATAAAATGGATCTGTTCATGGAAAATTTCTAACCAGAAAAGAAAAATAAACAGGTCAAAGAAATTACTAGCAAAGAGCTATTTATTGGTTGGATTCATCACAAAAGGAAAAGAACAGCAATTACATCATTTGCTGCTCCAGGAGATGAAGTACACACATGACCTGGAATATTTTAGCTAATAGATTACACCTATTACAATGCATTAGAATTTAAAAAAAAAAAAAAAAGATAATTGTTAATCCCATTTCTGCAAGCATTTAAATGTTCAACCCTAATAAAATTTCCTAATTAGATTACACTGATAAATGCAAATCTCTTCAAAATAGCTGCAAGCAAACACATGTGCCTCGATGGTTTCCAATGAGAATTGACAAGTGGAAAGCAGATGGCAATGTGAAAGACTTCAGTTCTCCTGGAGCCATGAGCTACGAAAGCTCTCAGAGGTTTGTGTTTCAGCTTTGGCAAGCTCAGAAAGTATCTTTAATTGGCAATCACCTGAGCAAGAATTACTACAAGGGTGAGTGAGAGCAGAGACAAGCACTTGCTAAACCACCAACGGGAATTTTTCATGTAGACCTAACCCCATAAGATGTGGGGAAAAAGGAAGACAAAGCTAAAAAATTGATAATGAATAATATCCAGAAACACAGGGTAATGTGAGGCAAAGATAACTCAGGCTTGAATGAGCATTTCTTGCCTGGAAATTAGAGCTACCAGGCCATGTAGCCTTGTACTTTACAAAAAAAATAAATAGAGCCAGAAAAGAAAGGTGCAAACACTGTGGGTCATGAGAGGGCTCCTGCAACTCCTTTACTAACCCAGGGCACTGCAGGAGGGCTTCAGCCATGCTCACCAAGGATTCAAGGTGTTTGACCAGTTCCAATTAGGTCACTTTCAACCTGTTCTAGATCTGAGCATCTCCTGCTTGATCCTTTCCCGTCCCTCAGGTTTTACTGTTCACATTTTGCCTTTCTAAACACCTCCCAAGGCCTCAGCCCCCAGGGACCTGCAGAGACTAATTAGAAAGGAAAGATAACCGCTCTCAATCCTGCCACAAGCTGTCTTCAGCTACCCTGTGCCTACTTTTTCTCTTCTCCACTTTGGTTAAAATCCAGTACATCTATTCAAATTTCAATCCAAATTAGTTGGAAAATTAAGCAATTAATGCAGACAACATCTGTGGGCAATGATTTATCAAACACTGTTATAGGAACCAAAGTGTAAATTAAAGTCAACTTCAAGAGCTGGAGGCTTAAAATACCTTCAGGAAAAAAAAAAAAGAAAAAAATAAAAGGTGAGACAGAATGATTCTTCACAGAACCTAAACCTCCTGGCAATTAGAAATGGGAAGATATTTATAGGTATGATGAAGACTAAAGAAGAAACCATTACAGCAGGCCAGAATGGGGATCATTTTGGAAGAGTAGTTTTATTTTAATCTCTGCAGAACAATGTACTCATTTAAGAAATACACAGTCAGTGAACTGACTTTTTACATGCCACTGAACTTAAGCTATGTGATAAAAATCCTGTAGGTACTTAATATTTAAAAGTGGTTTTGAGGAAAAAATAAATTACTGGAGAACAATGATTCCTCTTCTAATCAGGGTAATTGTGAACGTGATTTTGTGTCATCTTGATTAAACAACTATTTCGCAGACTGTTGACAAGTTTCATTAAGAGCAAATTATGTTTTCTCTCCTGCAAAATTAAGAGAACATTAGAGGGAATTATCAGTCCTCACTGATTCTATCAAGGATTATATCAATATTTGATTTTTTTATCAGAAAGCTCTCATGAAAAATATTGCTGATCTTTTACACTGATCTGCTTTCAAGGAACAATGAAAGCAGCTAAAAATGCCAACAGTAAATACTTATGGCACTAAATAACCTATAGTTTTGATGGTAAATATAAAAAGGTTTATCAGGTGACAGCTGAAAGATGTCTTCCCCTGCTCTGCTCCATTTCCATGCTCTTGTGATGTTCCTTACCACAGAAAGTTGGGAATTTATACATTCCTGTCTAATAACTGTGTTACTATGGGGGATGCTATCAACAGGAAAATAACAAGAGGATTACAACTTTGTCTCCACCAAAAGAAAAAAAAAGTAGTGAATAATTTGTCTGTTTAATTCAATCTACAAAAGTTCCTGGCTTTTGTGGGGTTGAAGATTTTGGCTATTACTCCCAGAGTTCTACATGGTAGTCACATAATTTTTATAATACCTTTGTGACATTGCTTGTAAGTTTGAGAGCTTCAAACCCACTAATTTGGACACTAATTCCTACACATTCCTATTTAACCAAAATGTCTTTTTTTTTCCATTTCAATCAAGTACTTGGTTCAAATTAATTTTTGTAACTTTGCACTTTGGACTCTTAGAGCAATTAGAGACACTGGAAATTCAAGCCAGAAGTATCTCTGTCACCTTCTTGTTCCTTACAGACACATAAATTAACCCTTCTCCACATAATGTGCATATTGTTGCACATTCTGTCCTAATGTTTTCTTCTAAATTAAGACTAAACTGGATAGCTTATCCCAAGCCCTTCATTTTTTTGGGCACCACCATAAAGACTTCAATATCTTTACACACTTGCTTGGAGGGAGCTCTAAGTGCAGTATTAATCAGACAAGAACAAAAGCAGAATTCTACCTTTAAATTGAGATCTAAACCTTCCTTATCAATTTGAATTGAGCAGGAAGACTCCTACTTCCTAGCAGACATATCAGGTACAATATTATGGGGCAATTTAAGGAGCAAAGGTTTTTGTGAAGTGTTCAGCAAAATAAACATTTGGTCATGCCTAAACTGAGCTCATGCACACTGAATTTTAGGTGACAGAAAACAAAGAGTCAGTGCTAGGTTCAAAAATCAGCAGTGTCACGTCAGGTGTTCCTTTTATCTATTGCATTGAGGTTGATCTCATCTGTCTCAGGTGAAAGGATGAAAGGAAATGGCCTTAATTTGCTCCAGGAGAAGTTCAAGGTAGATACTAGAAACAATTTTTCCCTGAAAGAATGGTCAGGGATTGGAATAAGTTGTTCAGGGAGGTGGTGGAGTCACCATCCTTGGAAGTGTTCAAGAGGCATCTGGATGTGGATTTTGGGACATGGTTTAGGGGTGACGATGGTGGTGCTGGGGGAATGATTGGACTGGATCATCTTGAAGGTCTCCTGCCACCATGATGGCCCTGATTCCGTGTGACACAGGTTCCAGGATGAGCTCAAGACCAGGTTGTGAAGCTGTGAGAGACCAGAAAGGTGGATGTCTTGAGACATTTTGGGGTGAATGTGTGTGGGGAAAGGGGCAGGCCAGGCTTTGCCCTGGCAAGGCAGTGCCCTGCCCTTATAACCCCCAGCTCCCTAGAGCTTGTATCCCAGCCTGGCAGAGCTGCCAGCCCCTAGCACACTGGAGGTAATGCCCCCCACTCCACCCCTGGAGCACCTAACCCAGCTCCTGTGTGGCCAAATGATTGGAAGTCCCATGTGGGAGAAGGGCCCAGCAAAGCCAAGGGGTGTTTAGGGCCAAACATGAGGCAATCAGATGTCAACCCTATCTCCTCTTGGAATTTCTGTTAGCTGAACACCGCTGGAACTCAGGAGCTGGTAGCTATATGTGTCCTTTGCTATATCTTTTCTGTCTTTTTCATCTTCTAATTCTGTCTTCTCGGAATTTTTTGAGTAACTTAAAATTGAGTGGGCTTAGAGTTTGCTAAGTTGCCAAGTTAATGCTTCGAGAAGTGTTTTATGTTGATTGAATGTTGCTGAATGTTGTTGAAACCTTTTGCAAAAGTTCTCTGATTTTTTTGAAGTTGCCAGTGAAGTTCTTTCTGTTGTTTTGACCTCTTCAGAATATCTCGTGAGTATTTCTCCTGTGTGTCTAACCCAGTGTGTATGGACAACCATAAGCCTATTTAAAAACCCTGTTGAGCGAGTTGTTTGGGGCCTTACAAAAGCACACACAGTGTAGCCAGTGCAGGCCACGGTAGAGCTGGTGCAGGGCTGGGTGGGAGGCACAGCCCCCTGAAAGGGAGCCCTGGGCTCCAAACCAACACCATGTATCACCAGTTACCCCATCTTTCTGAAGGGCAGCAACTCCCAGCTCCCAGTAGCTCCCACCAGCACACTTTACCTCTCACTTAGGTTTAATTAATATCCAGCCCCTGCCTCTGGGAAGCTGCCAGGCTAAGCACAGAGCAGTTCACTTCCTTCAGGCTTCTCTCTGTAGCAGGTGAGCTGCCAAGGCAGGTGTTTGCACAGCTTCAGAGTGAGCTGCATAAAAATCCCCCAGCTGCGGGAAAAACATACAGTGTTTGACTTGGCCTTTAGACACACACCCGAGAATAACAGAGGCTGCAGTGACTTCTGGGAAGTGACTCCAAAGTGATGCAACTGATAAAGACAATCCAGACAAAAATACACTGTTCAACAGGACACGTGATCATTGTAACAGGGAAGCCTGGACAGAGTCTTCTGGCAAAGAAATGAGAAATTCTTGCCATAGAAAGGGAATATTTGATGAATTTATGCTGAGCAAAGATAATACACAACGAAAACCCTTTCCTTGGGAAAGAGTCTTAGTTTTTCATCCTATTTTGTACATCTTTACAAATTTGTAGAATGACGGAACAGTTTGGGTTGGAAGGGAACTTAAAGCTCATCTTCTTGCACCCCTGCCATGGACAGGGACACCTTCCTCTGTCCCAGGCTGCTCCAAGCCCCATCCATTCTGGCCTTGGACAGTTCCAGGGATCCAGGAGCGCCCACAGCTTCTCTGGGCACCCTATGCCAGGGCCTCCCCACCCTCGCAGGGAACAATTCCTTCCCAATATCCCATCTAACCCTGCCCTCTGTCACTGTGAAGCCATTCCCCCTTGTCCTGGTACATTAGACCCTTCTAAAACATCTTTCTCCATGTCCTGGTTTAAAGGACAGGTG
>VZRR01008734.1:64542-84646 GCA_013398015.1 Oreocharis arfaki | reverse complement strand
AACCAGAATTTCAGTTATTTTGGTTATGGGAATAAAATGTGCTCAGTGAGCTCATGGGGGCAGAAAGTGAAGCCACTAAAGCTCCGAAAGAATTGAGGTTTAAATAAAACTGATCCTGAATATAAAGCAAAATGTTCTTGATAAAGCCCTGTTTCAGACTTGGAGTTGTCTTGGACGGATTTAAAGTACTGAAAGGAACAAATTCTCTGAAAGAACATCCATGAGAATTCTTTGTCAGCAGTTGAAGACAGAGGGAATTCCAATAAACAGAAAAAACAGTGAAGAATAAAATCCAGCAGCACTGGGAGCGTCTGGAATTCCAGTCTCCTGTCCATCCCTCAAGTGACAATTCTTGTGCAGTGGGAGAAGGCACTCAGCACAGGGCAGTGAATATAAAGAACCAGTTCATAGAATCCCAGGATGATTTGGGTGGGAAGGGATTTTAAGGATCATCCAGTGCCACCCCTGCCACGGCAGGGACACCTCCCACTGTCCCAGGCTGCTCCAAGCCCCAATGTCCAGCCTGGCCTTGGGCATTGCCAGGGATCCAGGGGCAGCCACAGCTGCTCTGGGCAATCACTGTCATCCTCCCTTTCTCATATTTATGTATTTATATTTATTTATATCCATAAAGACAAGTGCAGATGGGTAATGCAGTCACTGCAATGCCTCGTTCCCCGCAGCTCCAGGAGAACCCCTGAGGAGGAGGAGGATGAAACACTCCCTGCCCAGCTATCAGAGCACCCTTAGGGACCCCAGTCATGGAGGAAATCAACATTACAGGGATTTCAATGCCTGTCACTTAAGCCACCACGGAGCGTCTTTGGGACTCTGTAAATGAGATTTATTTTGCCCTTCTGCCTAAGGAGTCCTGGCACAACCAATGCCTTGTGTGTGTGTTCAGCTTGGACCCCAGGAGCAATTTCCCCATGGAAAGGGAGGTCAGGCCTTGGCAAGAGCTGCCCAGGGAGGTTTGCAGTGCCCATCCCTGGAGGTGTCCAAGGGAGGCCTGGCCGTGGCACTCAGTGCTCTGGGCTGGGCACAAGGTGGGCATCGGGCACAGCTGGGCCTGGCTGGGCTGGGAGGGCTTTTCCAGCCTCAGGGATCCTGGGATTCCCTGTGAGTGACAGAAGGACAACTCCAGACTGTTCCTCCCACATCGCTGCAAAGCTGCCCCCAGGAGCTTTCAGGAGTTTTTGGCGATTGTGAAAGGCTCCAGTCTCAGCACTTGGAAAACCCCTGTTAGAGAACCTGCACCCTGCAGGTCACTGTTGGAGCTTAATTTTTCTTCTCACTTGATGCAAAGAGAAAGGAAAAAGCAGCACCTGAATCCCCTACAGCTGAAGTATTGTAAATATTTCACTACAGATTCAATATGCAGTTCTGGCCTGAAGTCACAGACCCCACAATGTCCCTAAGGGCCAATGCTTTTAGTCAAGTCAGTTTTTCAACCCAGCAGCTCAGGATGGGAAAAGAGAGAGATCCTCTCCTTCAAATAGCAATAAATGCATGAAATATTGACAGAGTGGAGCCAAATCTGGCTCCATCTGAGAGCAGAGCACTGAAAATCACCAGTGGGATGTGCTGTTCCATTTCTGCAGCTGTCAGCAAGTGCCAATGACGGAGAAGAATTATTTTTTTATAGTAGAAATGAAAGATGTATTACTGTTTAAATACTGCCCTAAAAAGAAGGAAAATCTGTGCAATTGTGCATATTTTCAGACTTGAGCTTCTGGCATAAAACACATCCCAAATCCAGGTAAACCCACGGCAAACCGAGAAAGAATATTTAATTTATCTATTAAAAAATCAAAATCAACTGATTTTTGAATCCCTGGATAGGGAATCAGAGAACCACAGAACATCCTGAGCTGGAAGGCACCCACCAGGAGCCCAAGAACACCCCAGCAATCCCCCCCAAGCCAGAGGGGCAAAAGGCTGCAGATAACGATGATGGATCTAAATAATCAGATTGAATTAACGTTCCAAGAACCCAGGCAGGTGTCACTGTGAGGGGAAAAGGGCTCCAGGCTGTGCTGGTGGCAAATCCCTCGGTGCTCTCAGGGCCCAGGGCGAGCTCGGTGTGACCCAGCAACGAGACAACAAACACGTGTCGGCCTCTTTTGTACGAAGGATTTAATTCTCTATACATGGAACTAATTGGAAAGGCTGTATTACAGTTGTTAAAGCTGCAGGTTTTTATATATTTATATAATTTACATTCATAGTGATGAAATACTGAAGTGCAATTGAATAAGGAGCTTCACTTGTCCTTTGCACCGCAGGACGGGTCGGGAGCAGGGAGCTGGGCTGGGAATGCTACAGGCTGCCAGCAGGAGCTATGGGAGAGTGAGACACATAAACCAGGACGTAACTCAGTGGTAAATCGTTAGTAGGAGGGCTCTGTTGTGCTTGAGGCATTGGGAGGAGGGCACTGCCAGCACCAGCATTTCAGCAAGAGCCGGGAACTAACGCTGCAAAGACAGACACGGCTTGGCTACAGCACAGCTACGACTCCACTGAAAGCTCCATTTCATATTAATTTGTATAAATCCCACAGTCTAGTTTAAAAAAATGTAAACATTGGAAATTAATTGCAGGGAGAGAGTTCTATACATTCTTTCTTGTCAGGAAAACGACTCGTTCAGAACGTGTTGCTCCACAGAAAGCGCAACTGAGAAACCCACGCGCCCGCCCCCGGGGTGGAAACCACGGAGGGGATTCTGCCACCCCCAGGAACACCCCACCCACTTCTGACCCGGGAGTGCAACACACCCAGGGGCACGCCACAAACCAGGCTGTCTGCTAACTGTTTGCAGCTACAAGTAATGTGCAAAATCAAATGAACAGAGCTGGGTAAAACATCCCTCCCGGTTTGTCTCCGGCACGGGAGGAGGGCATTTCTCCTCTCCACCATGGGTTACACACGCAACAACAACACCTGATACAAACAGTACAGTAACTACAACAAAATACCTGGAACTGGGCACATTTAAACTTCCTTAAACTGATTTTAACTCCTTCTGTTCTTTTGTAATTTAAAAAAAAAAAAAAAGAAAATTAAAATAATAATAAAAAAAAAAGAGACATATTGACAACACTGGACAAGTGAACAATAAAAAAGAAAGATACATAAAGTCTCCAATTCATGGACATTTGGAACAATTTTAATAGCACATGCAGCATTCCTTGATAGTGGGTCTTTTTGCACAAACAAAATTGCAATGAAGAAATTTCATTTATACTTTTCCTTTGAAAGGCTAAAATATATCTTTAAAAAATAATTTTTAAAACTACCGAAAGCACCTGTGCGAAGGTGGAAAAATTAGTTTGGTAACTCTGAAAGCCACAAAAGGACCCACTATCCTCTGATCTTTATTTTTGTGTGTGTGTGTGTGTGTGTTTTTGTTCTGTTTTGTTTTTTGAATCAGTTTAATTTTGCCGGTAATTAACTCAACCATTGCGATTCCATGCAACTAAATGTCAAATGAGGTAAAACTGCTGTGCAGTGTGTTCTTGACTCAGAAGGCAGTAGATGATCATGCTGGAAGCCACATGATCAAGGCTGCATCTCCCATCATCCCTCTGGGCACTGCTATGGGATAGTGGGTCTCTTTGAGGACTTTCAAGCCTGAGTGGGGGATGGACAACATATGATTCCTAGAAAAAGGAGGAAAACAACACATAAGCAAAACAAAACAATGAGCAAATTCAAGCTAGGGAAATGAGGCAGGCACGGCAAGGCATGGAGCAAAAATGATCGGGGATGGGGTGGGGGGACGGGGGGACGTGCTACGGGGATGGGAACGAAACCAACCAAACACAACGGGGGGGACAGAAGGTCTTCAAAGAGACTGGGCCCGGGGCCCCGAGGGGCAGCGGGGCCCGGCAATGCTGCATGTTCCACCTGAGAGCCGCCGCGCCCGCGGGACACTCACACTGCTGGCTCGGGTCCGTGTCCGTGGTCAGCTTCACGTAGTTGGACGGGAAGAGCCCCACGTGGCCGTTGACCTCGCCCTTCCACCAGTCGGGGTCCTCCCTGTTGAGCACGTTGATGATCTGGCCCTTGTTGAAGGCCAGCTCGTCGTCGTTCTGGGCGCTGTAGTCGTACATGCCGATCACCTGGCACACTGCAAGGGACAGGGGTCACCTGGGGGCTGCAGCCACCCCACCACGGGGCATCCTGCTGGGCAGGACCCCAGGGACTTCTGATCCCAGCCCTGGCCCTGCCCAGACCCCCCAACAATCCCAGACTGGGCATCCCTGGCAGCGGTGCCCAAACGCTCCCGGAGCTCTGGCAGCCTCGGGGCCGTGCCCATTCCCTGGGGAGCCTGGGCAGTGCCCAGCACCCTCTGGGGGAAGAACCTTTCCCTGCTCTGCAGCCTGGGCCTGCCCACATGCAGAGGTCACCTCTGGACACTGCCCATGGCTCAGGGCAGCCCCAGGACCCTGCAGTGACCAGAGCCCACCCTGCCCCTGCTGTGCCCACCCTGGAGCTCAGCTCAGCCCCACCCAAACTGGCTCCAGGGGTTTAAAAATCCCAAAGAGTTTCATGGAATCCCAGCAGGGTTTGGGTCGGGAGGGACCTCAAAGCCCACCCAGTGCCACCCCTGCCATGGACAGGGACACCTTCCACTGTCCCAGGCTGCTCCAACCTGGCCTGGAACCCCCCACCAGGACTGGTCAATGGACAGGAAAATCTGGCTCACATTTGAACTTCCACTGTTGGAAGCGGAATAATCCAAAAGAAAGCCAATGGTGATGCCCTTGTTGTCCCACTGAGGTTTTCAGAACACAAAAATCTTGGAAAATATGAGAGAAAATTAAGAGAACTGGGCAAAAAGCATCGCTGGCCATCCAGGCTGCTCTGCTGGCACCCCAGGACTGGTTCCAGCAGCAGATTTTTTATTTCCTTGCAGTGGAACGCATCCAATCTCAGAATACAGCTGGTTCTGCTCACTTCTGACAAAGCTCTTTCCTGAATTCTCTAAAGCAGCAGGACTGTTTAGTTAAATAAATAATCTCCTCTATTTCTCTGCTGTTTTCTCTTTGCCAGGCCACAGGGCTTCTGGTTTTTCCCACGAGACAGCACACTTTTATTAATGAGCCTTGCTGGCAGGTTCTCTCCAGTGGATTAATCCTAAAATTTGCTTTTATTTTCATTCTTGTACCGAGCCAACAACTTATTTCAATCTGCCAAACAGCTTCTCTCTCTTTTCTTTTAATTATAGTTTAATTAAGATTTTTATCTTAATTAATTGATTAATTGATCTTTTGCAGGCAATGCAATAATTTTATTCTGTAAAATCTAGCATGTGGGAAAAGTCCCAGACTGTCAAAACTGAAATAATTTCAAAGATGTATTAAAAAAATCTCATCGTATTTCCATGTACAAGTTTGTGTCTCAGTGCTGAGTTCCCATTCTAAACCTAAATTCATGAGGCTTTAGAAAAGGCATTTTCTGGATCTTTCTTTGGATCATCAGAGGGGCCAGTCAGCAGCAGTTCCACAAACACAGGATCATGGAATGTGACCTGGAAAGCCCCTTCCAGCCCAACCCATGCTGTGATTCCATGGAAATGTTCATGTTCTGGGGCTCCTGTGTCCTCTGATAACCCCTAAAGGGCAGGAGGAAAGTTCCCTCTCCATGGGGGGGGAGGAATTGTCCCACGTCACCTCAGGACAAAGGGGAGGCTCTGCAGGAGAGGAGCCTCAGGTGCCCCTGGATCCTCCTGAGCCTCTCCAGCTCCTGTCCCACACTCAGTGCAGGGATGGGATGGTTTGGGGATGGTGGAACACCCCAGAGCTCCTGTCCCACACTCAGTGCAGGGATGGGATGGTTTGGGGATGGTGGAACACCCCAGAGCTCCTGTCCCACACTCAGTGCAGGGATGGGATGGTTTGGGGGGATGATGGAACACCCCAGAGCTCCTGTCCCACACTCAGTGCAGGGATGGGATGGTTTGGGGATGGTGGAACACCCCAGAGCTCCTGTCCCACACTCAGTGCAGGGATGGGATGGTGGAACACCGCAGAGGCTCTGGAGCACCCAACCCCTCCCAGCTGAGGGCGCAGCACGGGCACAGGACCCAGGGAAGGGGTCCCAGGTGCACCCAGGGCTCACCTGAGGGTGCTGCAGGCTTGGGCAGCTCGGTGGGGGTGCTCTTGCTGGTGCCTGGGCTCAGCAGTTTCACGTAGTTGGCCGGGAACCAGCCGATCTGGCGCTTCTTGCCGCGGGCCTGCGGAGACACCGCGCTGCTCACAGCCCGAGCCTTGGGCAGGGCAAGGCAGCCAGGGCTTCAACTAACGGCCTATCTTAGCACAGGAAAGTGGATTTTATGAGGAACAGCTCAGCTGTTTTTGTGGCACTAGTTGATTATTATAATATTAACATATAATCTTATTAATATGTCTAATTAAATGCTTGTCCATGATGTAAAGAATTACATTTGAATAGACCCCCCAGATTGTGACAGTTTAAACAGAGATTAAGAACCCAAATTTCCTCTTCTCTTTTACAGAAATGTGTCCAAGCCTTTCAATCCCTTGTGTCACCAAAGCAGGAAACCTCATCCTGCTATTTCCCCAGATCCAATGTCCATTGCATATCAAATCCATAAAAATTCCTTACAGTACAAAAGGTTCTTCCAAATCTTTGAATCCCAGCTTCTAAATCAATATCAAGAATGATTTTAACTGTTTATTCTCTGTTTGTGTTAGAATAAGGTTGGTATTTTGGACAGGGAGAATTTTGCCTTTTAAAAACAGATTAATGTTAACTTTGGTGAAAAAAAAAAATCATCTAATGGATTTACTATTCTTTAACTACTTTCTTCCCTGTCTAAATATTTACTAAAAAGGAAAACATTTGATCTAAAGTGCATTTAGATAATTTAAGATATTTCTGAATCCTGCACTAAACCAGCAATGTAATGCTTAAAACATTTGCCTTATTTTCCCTCCACTCTGACCCCCAAGTGTGGAACAGGAGAATAAAAGGAACAGAAATGGGATTGCTAATGAAATAAATCCCAATTGTAAAACCACATGTAAAGCATTAAAGTATTCAAAGTTACATGTGAGTATTTACACAACCAGAATTTAATTGTTTTAGAGCCTCACAGCAGCTGCTCAGTGATAACTGCGGCAGCTCTTGCCCAGAGAAGTTTCTTTTCTGTCTTAACATACATTAAATGGAGACTCTTTAAAGCTAAAAGTTACCCACAGCATCAAGGTTAGCAAGAGCAAAACCCAAAGGAACCCTGGAAGAGGATTTCTCCACCAAAGATGAAAAAAAATTATCACCAGGAAAGGCAACAGGGGCAGGTACAAAGTGGAAGAAACACCTGAATTAGTCTGAGATCTGCACTGCACAAATAAATCGATGCCATTTTCCCATCTCCTGTCTCCTGCTAAAACCCCAAACCAAACAGAACCTCCTTCAGTGGGACCCAATTGTCAAGTCCTACTCTTAAAAACACGTGGGAGGATCCAAAGCAGCCAAACCAAGCCCTGAAGTCCCCTCCTTGCTGAGGGTGCTCCAGGGAAGCACCCGAGGGATGCCCAGCCCGGCCGATGGCTCCCAGGTTATCCCAGAGCCGGGGATGCCAAGGGGTGGGAGTGCATCCTGGGAAAGGTGCTGTACTGGGAGCTGCTGGACTGCAGAATGTGGTCAAATTCATTTACCACTGACACATTCAGCATTTTGAACTACTGAAAATTAACAAGTTTTCTTTTTGTGGGATTTTACTAGGGGAAAAAAAAAAAAGGAACTAACTTGGAGCTCTCCTTCCCACCAACCACCTGGATTCTTCTTTCTGATGAGAATCAACTGGCCAGGAGCAAGAGTCAGCTGTTCTGGGCCCGTTGCTGTGTAAGAGGCAATAACTTGGGCAATTTCTGTTGAAGCAGAGGAGAAAAAGGAGATTAATTTGAAAAAACCTGAACATTTTTTATCCATCATTATTCTGCTACAACACTGTGGGGTTTTTTTCCATAAAATTGTCATGGATTTATGTATTTCCATGAATACATGAGGTAGTTGTAAAATAAATGAGAGGTTCAGAGCATTACAGGAATAAATAAATAATAAATCAGAGGTGCAGGAGCTCTAGGGCAGGAGATCAAAAATGTTTAAAATAGAGACTAATAATAATAAAAATTTTAAATTATTATTAGACCTGAAAAGCTCTTAAAATCCAGTGTTTTCCAACAAATACATCTTTGGACTGACTCCCTAAGAAGAGGAGACCCATCAATGACAATACAATGAAGTTGCACCAAGAGGTGCAAATAAAGGCTGGCAGAAAATTTTTCACCACCTGACCCAAAAATGAATGTTTCCCAAATGCAGCAAACAGGATTTATGTGGAAATTTCTATTCCATGGAGGTTCTCCCAGAACAGGCCCCCTCCCAGCATGAGGGGGCACAGAGGAACTGGGAGCCCACAATTCCAGGAAATTACCCAAAGCAGATGGTGGAGTTCACTGTGCTTCACAGAGACTGTGGAAGGGCAGGGAGTAATTCTGCTCCCCACAAAGTCTCACAGGGTTAACCCACGTTTGGATCCAACTGGAGCTCAGAGGAGCTGCAGGAATCTGGGTGTCCTCCCAAAGCCAGGCTTAGCCCTGTCACCAAACCCTGTGCAGGGTGAGGAGAGCAGGTTTAACACACACAAAGTGGTGTTGGTGCTGCAGAACCTTCCCTGGGGGATCCCAGGACAGCAACTCATCCCTTAGGGATGCATTCCAAAGGCAGCTGGAGGCAGAGGAATCTATAAACCCTGGAAGGTTGGGAACTGAGGGAGGGTTTGGTGCAGGGAAGATACAAAGAGAGTTGAAGCCCAACATGGAAATGATCAAGTGACTGACGTGACATTTAGAAGGAAAGGACCATCAGGAAAATTAAAAATTATCAGAGAAGCATTTGAGAATCAACTGAGCAGCATGAGGAGGATGAGGAACAGAGGGATGAGGAGCAATCTGAGGGCACTGCAAGTGGCACAGGGATCAACTATGGCAGAACCTCCCCTGGGATCTCTCAGGGAGAGGCAGGGATGGAGGGGAGCCAGGCAGGTGCTGGAAAGGCCTGGAGATGAGTTATAAAGGTGCTTTAAACCTGTATCAAACCTGGGATTAGCACACAAATTCATAGAATTATGGAATGGTGTGGGTTGGGAAGGATTCTAAAGCCCATCCAGTGCCACCCCTGCCATGGCAGGGACACCTCCCACTGTGCCAGGCTGCTCCAAGCCCCAGTGTCCAACCTGGCCTTGGGCACTGCCAGGGATCCAGGGGCAGCCACAGCTGCTCTGGGCCCCCTGTGCCAGGGCCTGCCCACCCTCCCAGGGAACAATTCCTTCCCAAGATCCCATCCAGCCCTGCCCTCTGGCACTGGGAAGCCATTCCCTGGCTCCTGGCGCTCCAGCCCTTGTCCCCAGTCCCTCTCCAGGTTTCTTAGCTGTGAAAGCAGGAGGCAGAAGAAGGAATTTCTAAGTAAAATACAGCAGGTGCTGCCAGGAGAGTGAAAGGTTAAAGCAGAGAAAAACCAGGAGCAGAGTCTGTCCTGGGCAAGGCCAAGGATTTGTTGGGCAGGGAACAAGGCTCTGCTGCTGGAAAGGCTGCAAGCTCCCTGCATTTGCAGGATTTCCACAGAATCCCATTAATCCCTCCACACCAAGAGCCACTGAGGAGACAAAATGAACAAACAAACGAATGGTGGGAATTTGTGAAAATCAGGAAAACCTCCCTTGCTACCACAGCAGTTACAATATTCAGTAGGTCACAGTGGAAGAGCAAAAAATCTTATACTTTGTATCTCTCTCAGAACAAGAAATGTCTCATTTTTGTCTACAAAACGTGGTATACAAGGCTTTGGGTATCTGACATCCTCCTCCCCTACCCAGCAGCATAAAGGACCTTGACTGGGGACTGTGTGTTAAACAAGTCACAATTCAAATGCCAACTTTCACATTCAGCTCTTGCAGGTCACAGAGAAGCAGAAAGTTAAGAGAAAAGCATTCAGGAAAAAAAAGGTTAAAATAAAACAACCCAGAAATGGGTTCCATTCTTCATTCCATGAAGAGCTTTTAAATTTTGGTTGTTTAAGTACTGAATTACTGAGAAGAGACCTGAGAACCCTTTCCAGTGCCTAAAGGGGCTCCAGAAGAGCTGGAGAGGAACTTGGGACAAGGGCTGGAGAGACAGGACAAGGGGGAATGGCTCCCACTGTTCTGCTGAGCAATCCATCAGGAAGTTTACATTCATTTTTGAGCAAGCAGATTTTATTCTCTAGCTACATGTTATTCAGTGATTGACACGCTAGAATGATTAGAGAGGATGAATTCTTTTATTACAGTTCCGTTATTTATTAACTGCATTTAATTCCAGTTATTTTATAATGGTTTTCATCAGTGCAAACTACTCCAAGATGACCAAGAGCAAACAGAGTTTATTTTCATGAAAAAGGTTTTGTTGCCATTGAATGGAACACTCAAGAACAGAGAGAAGGTGCTGTCACAATATTTGACTCACCAGGTTTCTTCCCTAAGCTTCCCGTTTTCCCAGCTGCTCCTGGAGCCTTGAAATGGAGAACAAGATGCAAGTTTAGCACTCAGGTTTCTTCCTCCAGTACATGAAAATGATTTACAAAGCTTCACTCAACACACTCAACAAGCATGGCAGTCAGAAACTCACAGGAAATTCTGTTCTTACAGAAATCCTTCATATTATAGATGGCAATAAATATCTGGCAATAAATACCAAGCATGGAGTGGATGATTTGTTAATGCAGAAGTGCAGACTTTTATTCTCTTTCATGGGCTGCAAATAGCAAAGTATATCCCATTTGTAACTCCAAAGTATATCCCATCTGTAATTCCAAAGTATATCCCATTTGTAACTCCAAAGTATATCCCATTTGTAACTCCAAAGTATATCCCATTTGTAACTCCAAAGTATATCCCATTTGTAACTCCAAAGTATATCCCATTTGTAACTCCAAAGTATATCCCATCTGTAATTCCAAAGTATATCCCACTTGAATTGCAAATCCACGTATCTACAGAATGGGAATTCTGTCAAGGTGAGCTAAAACAACAACAAAAAAGTTTTCATCCCTCCGAAGAGCTGGATTGCAAACTCCCAGCACCCTGAGAGGGTGAGATGAGGGATGAACATCAGCATCCAGGCCAAAGGACTGGCAAGCAAAGCCTTTGAACAGCCACAAGAAATCCAGCAAAACCTGGGATCAGTGCAGTTCCTGCCCCCTAAATAATTCCTGCAGTTTCCTCCCAGGCCACTGACAGTTTTATGTCCTGCAGTAAAGAGGTTTGAGGTGGGTAACAGCAACTTAAATCTAAACTGTACTGTGGCCAGAAATGCTGGGGAACCGTAAATGTCCTCTTGCCTTCAACATTTCCACCTCCCTCAACTTCACCTTCTTCACCTTCTGGATCCTCCTTACAAACTTGCAGCCAACACCAAATGACCTGAAGGTTTCCACAGAATCCCAATTCCTCTGTGGAAAAGGACAGTTTCCTCCTCCATATTCTCCCTATCAACTGATGCTCTGAAAACTCGGGGATTCTGGCACAAACTGAACTGAGGAGTAACTACAGAACAGCTCAGTGGCTGAGAGAAAAGGGCCATTCAGACCCATGGGAGGGTTTTGAGTCCCCTATAAAATAGATTATCAGATACATTTTCAGCTTGCCTTGATGTCTCAGTGCTCCTTTCCTGTCACTGGCAGGTTATTACAGTTACACCCCACACGAGCAGCAAATCTTCCCTCCCTCCCTGGAGTCATTTGGTTCTCCTCAGTTCTCCACCCTCCCCTACAGCACTGTGAGCTGTGGTCACAGAGCAGGACCAGGGAAAGCCCCACCCAGGGATCAAATCCCAGGGCAGGTCTGGGGACAAGGGAAGATGGCCTCGACAGCCCCACAGAGGGGGATGAAATGGGGGGAACCAAAGGACTGACAGGGTGATAGCAGGAATTCCTTCTGCTCTGGGAAACACCCTCTGCCCTCCTCAGGAAAGAACAAGTGACTGGACCTTCAGAGAACACCCTCCTCCCAAATATCCCTTGGTCAGCATCCATGCTGCTGGATTAGAAGCACGTGGACAGATCAAACAGGCTGGGACATCGTCTTTACTGTGAAACACAGAGAGATGATTTTGAAACAGAAACTTCAAAATCAACTAGACCAGACTGAGCCTGAATTGTGTTTGAGGATTCTCTGAATCCTCCGTGAAAGAGCAGAAGAAACGCACAGAGAAGTCCTACAGCACTTCAATAAATAACTAAATTCATAAATAATGCATTCAGGATGGTCCCAATTTCTGGCCCACTCAGGAGATGGAGAAGCATTTCCTATCCCTTCTGCTGAGAGAAAACACAGCAGCGAGGACAGACCCTGTTCCATCTCCCTTTGCACACCTGGCACACTCACTAAACATCTGAGGGGATTTTGTGACAAGGGATGAAGTCTCCTGGACCAGCAGAGCAGAATTCACTTTGTCAGTTTAATAAACCCCAGCAAGGACTTGCCAATTGTACAGCAGGACCCTTCAAACCCTGCCTTGATCCGTTCAGGGATTATTTTCTGAACCTTTATGCAAAGTTTTATAACCAGAGATGTCTTGAAATTGTTGTGTTTCCAAGCCCCCCATGAGCTCCACCCCCACAGAGGGAATTCTCCCCAGGGTCCAGAATAAAACCCTGTTTCACTCTGTATCCATCCACCTGACCCTGAGAAAAACCCTGAGAATGGAGCATTGTGTCATTGTTCCTTTGAAGAACAAAGACTTTCCCACCTTTTTAATAAGCTTGATGGAACAGGGAATGGTTTATTTTAGCACCCTGAGGGGAATGGGCACAGCCTGGCACAGAAGAACCAATTTAAAAAATTCTTCTGCTGTAGAAACCATTGAGATTTCGAGTCATTTCTAGAAACCCTGCCCCTTGCTGCTGGAAGATCACCCCTGCTTTTCTTTGGGCCTGTCAATAGTGCAGAACACATTAAATTATTTCCCTTTTCAGAACATTTTCCAGCCCAGGCAGCTGTCCAAGCACAGCAGCACAGCTGAGTGACCAGAGAGCCAGGACTGTGAAATCCTCTGCAAAAACTGGCTCTGGGACCAGGCTCTGAGCAAACCCCAATCACCCACTTGGAGCCAGATCCGTGTCCTGCAGGCACAGGAACATGCCAGGAGCAAGGGCTCCACCAGCTCTGTGCTTTCTCCTCCCTCTCTCATCGAGATTTGAGCTGAAGGTGGGATTTTCACCAGCAAAAAGGGCACTTGGAGCACTTCTGGGCGAAGTGCACTGAGCTGGTGCAGCCCCAGACAAGCTGAGGTCACAGAACACCAAACTGAGCTCTCTGAGAGAAGGGGGCCCAGAATTGAACAGCTGAGCTCTCCACGAGGATTTGCCAGCAGTGCCCCAATCCCATCCCTACCAAGGGCTGCAATACTAAACATCACTAACTGCAAGTGTTTGCATCCTGTCCCAGAGGGTGTTGTTGGAATTTCCTGACACTCCAGAGGTTTCCTCTTGAAGGGCTTCCTACAGCTGCAGATTTCACTGCAGGTTTTATCCTTTGGCTTTTCCACAGCAGGAATGGTTTTAAGGAGTGACCCTGCTCAGGCCCTGGGTTGCAGTGTCTTTCACTGAGTTCTTGTGCATTACCATCCAGATTCCCCCAAATCCTCTGATTTTTATTGATTTACCTTTAACCCCCCATTATTCCAGAGATATCAACCAGAATCCTTCTCATCAAGAGATCAGTCATGTACCCAACTCTGAATCTAAACTAATTCCTACTGGTAGATTAATTATCCTTTCAAGCCATATAAATGAGAAAACATCTCTCTTTAGAATGCCTAAAAAGAAAGCAAATTAAAAAAAAAAAAAAAGGATGTGTTCTATGGGATTATTTCGAGATAAAAAGAGATGAAACAGAACCTCCATTATTCAGTCAAAAACTGTCAAAAAAATACAGCAGTTAGCAAAGTTTGGGTGCAAAATTTCTTTTCCTTAATTGCAAGAAATTATAGGAAAAAAAATGGAATAGACTGAAATATTACTGTCTGGATTTTTGGGGGTTTTTTAAACAATGGCAGTAAGATCCAGCTCAGTCATTAAGGATTTACCAGGGCAATAAAATAATCATGGTTGTTCTGATCAGTGCCTGCAAAACTGCCAAGGGCACTATTAATTCAGGCATTATTTTAATGGATGATCCCCAAAGTTATTTATGATATTAAGTTGCAAAATGCAACTGTTGTTGTTATTGTCATTGCTTTTTCCCTTCCAATCCCAGTCAGTAAAATCTGCAACGTGTTTTTATTTCCCTTACGATGCCCTGCCTTGCAGCTACCACTACAACCCCAAAGAAAACATTTCTCTACCTCGGAATCTTTGAGTCTCACATAATTAGATGGGAAAACTCCTGATTTATCACCCAGCGTTCCCGTCCACCAGTCACCATCTTTCTTTGTCACCAGGATCAGGTCACCTTGTTGGAAAGTGAGGTCCCCCTGCTCCGAGCTCTCGTAGGTGTACATGGCAATGTACTCTGGAAAAGGGAAATACAGCACATGGCAAACTCCTGAGAAACCCTCAGGGATCCTCTGCAAAACCTCATTAATATCAGGGGTTAGGCAGAAGGCAAATTTATTATCTATTACCCACAGAAATATCAATATTTAACGAATAAAGTTATGTCTATCAGAACTGAATAGGATCTGCCTCAGGGGGGTTTTGTATATAATTTGCTATTATCATTAAAATGTACATACATCATTCATTTAGATATTAAACATGTTTCCCAGTGGTTTCTGCTTTGTGCTGATGAGTGGAATTTTCAGAGTTTGGGATGCAAAGTCTGCACACCTTAAAAATCACCTTCTGCACGTGAGCTCTTCTTCAATCCTCTCAACAGAAGATGCTAAATCCCTGCTTTGTGATTCCTCAAGGCCACAGCTTTTTTGAGGTGTTTAAACAAAAGTTGTGTTCCTTTTTAATACAAACACAACACCTGAGATATCCCACCTGTGACAAGACTCTGCATGTCCACAATTCCTTCTCCTCAAATACGTGGAAAAGCAGAACAAGGTGATCTTTAAGGTCCCTTCCAACCCAAACCACCTGGGATTCTATGGAATATTTACTGAGCAAGAGTAGCTGTACTTTGAAATAATTGATTATCTCCCTTTTCTCTGCTGTTCCCTCCTTTTAGTTTCTGTGGTGCTCATGCCAGAGGCAAATTAAATGTAAATGTACCAGAAATTGTACCTGGAACTGCAGTTACAAACTTCAAGTGTGCTGTAGGGATGATACACAAATGTTCCTGTAACCTACACTGAGATTAATTGATTTCCTCTGCCTGTGATTTAATTAACCTTCAGCTGACTCTGCACTGGAGGGGATTAAGAGTTAAGGCAGCTCCTGTGGGGACACTCCCCTCCAGCTGAAAGGTGGCAACAGCCAGGAATTCCCCTTTTAAAACACTTCAGAGGGCTGAAAACTATCTGGTAATTCTGTGTTTGTGCCCCAGGCTCCAGCTTTAAAATGGAGCTGGCCATAAGGATCCCAGTATTCCATAAGTGACTGTCACTGCCTTAATTAACAGCTTTAATGGAACACTGGGAATGAGCTTTGGGGGACACTGAGACATTTACCAACTCCTGACATCATGGAAAGACGAGCTTATTGGGCCCTCTGTAAAAACCCATTCCAGATCAGAAAATATTACCAAAATAATGGCAAAAAAAAAATTAAAAATATTGGGAAAAGTACAAACTACAAAAGATATTTTCCTATCTCTTGTGATGTACTAAATTATTCCTTCTATATACACAACGAACATAAATGGTTACTCTAACAATAATTCCCAATTATTCTAGAGGCAAACTGATTTGCATTTGGATTTTACCACCACCTGAACACCACCATCTGATTCCTGACTTTGGCACAAAGCAGACTTCTTGTGTTTAATGCCACAGTAAGAGGCTCCCACCCAGTGCCACCCAGGACTCACCTTCCCCTGACATGGCTGCCTTGGCTGCTGGGGATGCTACTCTTTTCAGACTAGCAGGACTTTCTGAGGAACCAGAATCCATGCTTTAGAAGAAAATAATGGTTATTTAAGAAAGCCAATCTCTTCAGAAAAATTTATTATTATTTTTCAAATTCAAAAAATGCACGTGCACCCACAAGCAACTCCCTGGGTTTTAAAAGAACAGGCAGTAAATGTGCAAAATAAAGCTTTGAATCCAGGGGCCTGTCATGGTCACATTTAAGCAACTGCCTTAAATACAGAATTTTCTGCCTCTCCTCTTTTTTCCTCAGGAAAAAAAAAAAAAGATCTAAAATCATTCTCATTTGTATTCCTAATGCTGATGTTGCCTTCACATTACACAAAATGAGATTTTAAATGTTTAAGCCTCCAAGAATAATGAGAAGTGATTTAGATTTGAGGAATACCTTTTCATTTGGGGGAGACAGAAGCTCTGACTTACAGAGCTGTACTTCACAAAGTCCAACACACTCATTTTTCAGTTGCAAGTCACATAAAATTAAGAAGGTTAATTAATCTTTTGTTGGTGAGGCAAGACCCAAGGAGAACTGAGGTCAGTTTTCTTATTGCTGACCCAGATTTTCAGGATTGGAAGTCAAAACCCTCCAGATTTAAAAAAAAAAAAAAAAGCCCTTTTACAGGACAGAACTTTGAAATTCAAGTGTGCAGCTCTTCCTATCTCCTTCTACCCCAGTAGAGAAGTAAAGGACAGGAAAAGCAAACAAAATACCTCGTTGACTTCCTAATGGGGCCTGAAATGAGCTTCACATAGGATTTGGGAAACCAGCCCTTCTGTCCCTGCACCTCCCCAAACCACCACATGTCCTGCTGCTCCAGCACTGTGATCACATCGTTCTTGTTGAAGTTCAGGTGGTTATCTTTTTTTGCTCTCCAAGGATACAGAGCTTGTGCTTGAAGCCCCTCCACTTTTTCACCCTTCAAAAAGAGAGAGAGAGGAGTCGGTCATGCTCCACCTTTCATCAGGAAAGCTACTTAAGGAATTATATTCTTAGGCTGCTTGGACAGCAACAAATACAGACTCTCTCTCAACTAAAGCATCAATTAAACTTCCAAAGTAATTCCAGAATTGCTTACAGTCCCTCTGCACTTCTGTCTGTTAACACATCATCAAGATTAAATTAATTACTTTCACAATTAAGACACACATGTAATAAACCCTCGTGAAGCTACTGTGGCAGGACTTAGGAGTCCATTTTATGGAAAATGAATGCTCTGCTGCACGTTATTCGTGGCATATTCCAATTTATTTTGCTCTGAGGTAGATATTTAGCACTTTCCAGAACACATGAGCTCCCAAGAACAGTTTGTTGTTCCACTGAGGAAAAGGAAATGCCTGAACAGATGGACAGAATTCAGCTGTGAAGCTCTGCCACTGCTGTTCCCCTCAACCACATAACCCACTTGGGAGTGAAGGCTGTCATGAGAGTCAAGAAAGCCCCAGGGAAGTGACCCAAAACTGTACCAGCAAAACCTAAAAAAGCCATCCTGGAATAGCAGACCAGAAACTGCTTTGTGTTAAATCCTGCCCCATATGTTGCCACTGGATCAAAGATCCATAGAATGGCCTGGGTTGGGAGGGACCTCAAAGCCCATCCANTCACCCCAGAGCTTCTCCTCTCCAGGCTGAACAATCCCAGCTCTCGCAGCCTTTCCTCCCAGCAGAGCTGCTCCATCCCTCTGCTCATCCTGGTGCCTCCTCTGGCCTCTCTGCAGCAGCTCCACGTCCTCCCTGTGCTGGGCCCCAGGGCTGGGGCAGCTCTGCAGGTGGGACCCTCCCTGTCACCCCTCCTGGAAGAGTTCACCTATCTCAGGTGAGTGTTTTAATGCATAGCTGAGGTTCACACTTTGCTCCCCAAGCCTTTGTGCTGGCTCAGAACATTTGGGTGAGCCCAGGAGCTCACCTGGCCCAGGACAGGGGAGGGGGATGAGCCTGTGACAGTGGCAGGAGTGAAGGCCGAGCGCTGCCGGAGCTGCCCCGCGCTGGGCACGGTCAGGGATGGCTGAGCTGCCCAGGCATCCCAGTTATCACTCTCTGGTTTCTCACTGGAGTTCGTTGGCCAGCTGGAAAAAAAAAAAAAAAAAAAAAAAAGATGTAATTGCTATTGTTTTTAGCAGTAGGAAGAAAAAAAAAACATGCAGAGGAAATATTTCTACATTCTACATTATTTCCTTTCAATGAGTATCCATGTGCAGTGTGAGCCCAGGTACAGCAGTGCAATCAAACACTGGTTAACCACAACTTGATCTTCAAAGGCAACCCCCAAACTGAGCTCCTTGCCACTGAAGGACAGGTTTTTATTTCATTTCTTAGCTGTGAAATTTGTCCCAACAAACAGAAGTTCAAACAGTGAAGGCTTCACTACACACAGTGGAAAGAGAAATAAAAATAATTAATCATTCTTTCCAAAACTGGTTTGAAATCTTCCCACCTGCACGTCACTGACCTCTCACATCTCTTTCCTTTAGACACAGAATCCCAGAATGGTTTGGTTGGAAAGGACCTCAAAGCCCATCCAGTGCCAGCCCTGCCATGGGCAGGGACACCTTCCACTGTCCCAGGCTGCTCCAAGCCCCAGTGTCCAACCTGGCCTTGGGCACTGCCAGGGATCCAGGGGCAGCCACAGCTGCTCTGGGCACCCTGTGCCAGGGCCTCCTATTGAGATATCAATTTATAAATATGGATTTCATGGCCAAAGGATAAGGAACTGCAGTTGATAAAGGTGCCCAGTGTACTGAGTTAAGACATCCAGGGAAGGGCACGAGTTGAAATTCCATCAGTCTTACTAATGTTGTGACCAGGAATTAAATCACCTTTTCATGTTATCTCTGCCTTTAGCACATTATACATAAGCAGGTTGTAAGCCCTCGATAAGGCTTGGTGGCAACTGATGTAGGAAAAAGGGATTTAAGATTCTCCAGTATCTGAAGGGGCTCCAAGAGAGCTGGAGAGGGATTGTTCATTAGGCACGGGAGTGGCAGGGGAAGGGGGAATGGCTTCCCACTGCAAAAGGGGAAATGTAAGTGATCAGGAAGGAATTGGTCCCTGGGAGGGTGGGCAGGCCCTGGCACAGGGTGCCCAGAGCAGCTGTGGCTGCCCCTGGATCCCTGGCAGTGCCCAAGGCCAGGTTGGACACTGGGGCTTGGAGCAGCCTGGCACAGTGGAAGGTGTCCCTGCCATGGCAGGGCTGGCACTGGATGGGCTTTGAGGTCCCTCCAACCCAATCAGTCTGGGATTCTGTGGTTCCAAGGGAAGTGAACACCTTGGGATTTTCACCATGCCCACACCCTCACTTGGGGATGTCTCCTGCTCTTGCTGCCCCCAGGCAGGAGTGATGGGAGCAGCCTCAAGTCCCACAGGGCTGCAATGGTAACTGACTCCTACAGAAAGCATCTTTCCCTTCAGAGAAGGCATTTTCAGTTTGCACTCCGGCTCCTGTGTTCAGTGCCAGTCCCAAAGGACCCCACACACTGAGTGCTCAGCAGCACCCACACCTACGTGGAGCTGAAGTCTGCCCAGTTGTTGGCTGCTGCAGGACCCTCTGGAGGGGCAGGGGCTCCCAGGGAGGTGGAGGTTTCCTGCACGGACACTTTGGGAGCAGCAGAGGGCTCGGCCGCTGGCTTGGCGGACGCTGGAACTTCACTGTCCGGAATTTTCTCTGCATAGTTTGCAGGGAACCATCCAGTTTTCCCCTTCAGTTCTCCACCAAGCCACCCTGGCTCTCCAGTCTGGCTTTCATCCACCTGCAGGCACAGGAAGTTACAGAGTTAAGAAACACACCCTGCAAATAGAAATTTTACTGAAAACAACCCATCTCCTCCACAGTAATGAGCTTTTTGCAGTGCAAGAGGGCTTGAGAATTAGTTTTTCTTTTTTCTTTCTCCCAGGCTAAAATCACAGAATCATGGGATAGCTGGGGTCGGAAGGGACCCTAAAACCTGTCTTGTTCCACCCCTGCCATGGCAGGGACACCTTCCACTGTCCCAGGCTGCTCCAAGCCCCA
>VZRR01008734.1:0-64465 GCA_013398015.1 Oreocharis arfaki | reverse complement strand
CAGCCTTTCCTCCCAGCAGAGCTGCTCCATCCCTCTGCTCATCCTGGTGCCTCCTCTGGCCTCTCTGCAGCAGCTCCACGCCCTCTCTGTGCTGGGCCCCAGGGCTGGGGCAGCTCTGCAGGTGGGGTCTCACCTGAGCAGGGCACAGGGGCACGATCCCAATCCCTTTCCTGCTGCCCAGGCTGGGATGAGCCCAGGGCACGGATGGATCCCTGTCCCTGGACTCCTCAGAGGAGCTGCTGACAAACTCCTTTGCCTCAGGCCATTTGTTGACTCTGTGCCTCCCACTGGAATTTGCATCCACCCTCCCCTTTCGGTGCAAACCGATCCATTATTCCTGTGGTTTTTTGGTTCTCCTCCTCTCTCAGTCCCTGTCAGCCCAAGGCAATCCCAGAAATAAAGGCACTTTGTGCTTGACCGGTTCCATGTGCTTTTCCTGCAGTGCAGAGCAAAATTTCCACTGCAGCAGAGACGGGAAAGCAGCAGGACGGGAGAGGGAAGGGCACAGCTGAGGGTGGATCTGGGAGAAAGGGACTGTAGCACCCGAGGCTGAATCACCCACACACGGATCAGAGTCACCGGGCCGGACCCACGGGGGCAGGAACTGCAATCACCACACACAAAGGAAACCCACAGCGCTCGGGAGGCAAAGCTGGGTTGTGGAGATGCTCTAAAAAGAGCATCCTCGAGGTGAACCACAGGCATACAGAAAGCACTGGGATTCTCCAGGCATAAACGTAAAAAAAACAGCCAAAAGGTTTCAGACCCGTCCAATTAACGCCTCTTCAGGAGAGGGTTTGAAGCTACAATGATTCTAAAACTGCCTATGAGGATACTCAGATTTATGCTTATTCAACCCAATTAAGTTCTCTAAGTACACTCATGAAAAGGCACTTTGAAGGATAATTTAAACTTCATAATTCACATCAGCTCTGCTTTCTTCGTCATGTAAAATACAAGTCACATCTGGTTTTGCAGTACAGCACTGCAATCTTAAATAAATTCTTTTGAATCTTTTTTAAGCTAATTTGTTCCAATTTCCTTTTATTTTTCCACCTACCATCCACAAGTCCCATCAACAACCCCAGATTATTTTTTTCCAAAATACAATCAGCCTTTAAATGTACACCTGAATAGTGAATTACAGTGTGTGGGAGGTTATTTTTTATTTATTCAGCTGTACTTCAGAGCCACAGCTGACAACTCCTTAGTTCCGTGGATCACAAAGAAGATTGATTCCAACTCCAATGATGGATAACCAAGAAAACGGATGAGAAACTGTCACTAGAATTTATTATAGATTTTTCAGGGAAGAGTATCTGTTCCCACACAAAAGCTTGGCTGAGTTATAGCCAGGATTAAAATCAATCTAAACTCACAGTGGAAGAAATTGAAAGTACATTGAAAGGATAAGATAATTAAAAAGTGGGAGAATTAAAGAACCAGAGTAATTCTGTAATCTGTGGCACCAGACCCAGCAGTGCCACAGGCTTCTCCCAGGAGTCAGGCAGAGCAGAGCCCTCCCCACACTGGCAAATCCTTTTCCTTCCTGAATAAATGCCCACCCTCCTCCCTGGTTCCCCCAGCCAGGGCTCAGGGTCTGTGCCCAGGATGAAGAGTTCACCCTCTTGGAAAGACCATTCCCAAGCTCTGGTAAAGCCCAGCTCCTGTGACAGAATGAGCTCTGCAGTCCCAATTCCAGCCCGGATTCCAGCCTGCTCCCAGCCCAGGACTGGGATGCAGCCCTGGGCTCTGGGTGGCACCTCCTGCCCTGCTGCATGACAGGACCTGCCGTGGGTCAGAATCTGGGTCCCAGTGTGGGAATGCTCAGTTTGGAGAACACAGCTCCTCCAAGGAACACGGATTTGTGGGACAGGAAGCTCCCAGCTGGAGTTCAGCTCCACTGCAGCGGCATTGATGTCACCAGGCAGCCTCACCTTAGCACTGAGCTTGCAAATTGCTGTTTTCCAAGGAAAGGCACCCCCTGGGACCTTTGGAACCACGGCACAAACACGGGAGGGCTGAGGGGGGAGCCCAAAGGCAGCATCAAAAGTAAACCTCGGTCCAGGGTGCGGGAATTACTTTTGATAACGAGCTGTGGTTGTTAATTTGACCCCGGGTGGGTTCAAAGCCAAGGAGCTGCACGGGAACCAAGTGTGGTGACGGGAATGGAGCCACTGCAGAGCCTCCCCGGCAGCACTTACCCACTCCCTTCTCACCTCCAGAGGGAAGCAGGGATGCAAAGCAAGGCACGGTTACAACACAGCTCAGCACTGACCCACAGCAGCTCCCCAGAGCAGCCCAGTGAAGCCCTTCCTGCAGGCAGAGCCCCCAGCACCCTGCTTTAATTATGCCCAAAAGTAACTTAAATAAAGACACCAAGAGGAGCTGCCCTGCTGGGGTTGAGTGGGTTGAAATCAAGTCCAAAAGCAGCAGATAACAAGACTTAGACGGTCTCAAAGTGTCTGTTTAAAATACTTGCAGCGCTCCTTAGAACCATGTGTTTTGGGAGGGAAAAATCTTATTTCCCTGCAAATCTCTCTTTAAAAATTATTTCAGTGCTCTTTGGAACTGCATATTTTGAGAAAAGTGTTGTTTCCCTGCAAATCTCTCTTTAAAAATTATTTCAGTGCTCTTTGGAACTGCATATTTTGAGAAAAGTGTTGTTTCCCTGCAAATCTCTATTTAAAAATTATTTCAGTGCTCCTCAGAATCACATATTTGAGGAAAAATGTTATTTTCCCTGCAATAACAGGGATAAATATGTGCAGAGCTCCCTAGAACCATGTATTTTGAGGAAAAAATGTTATTTTCACGGCAAACCTCTATTTAAAAATGTGTGAAATGCTTCTTAAAAT
Source organism: Oreocharis arfaki (assembly GCA_013398015.1). NCBI lineage: Eukaryota > Metazoa > Chordata > Aves > Passeriformes > Paramythiidae > Oreocharis > Oreocharis arfaki. Next base: position 61,607 of record VZRR01008734.1, on the reverse strand, counting down.
CACGTATTTTGGGAAAATTGTTATTTACCCAGCAAGTCTGCCCACCAGTGATCACTCCTGCCCACAGAATGACCTGCAAGCCCAGGCCACTCCCTATTTCCCAGGAAAACAAGGCACCCCAGCATTGCCCAGCACCCCCCATGTCTCCTCTCCCCTTTCCCAGCTGCCTGCCCACCACCATTTCCACCCTGTGGTATCCTTACTCAGAGTCCTCAGCAGTGACACCAAGCCAGGATTCACTCTGGATTCCCCAGAAGCAAATTCCAATGTCACAAACACCCAACCAGTAAAAAGCCAAACCAACCTCAAAAAGCTTCAATTCTGAGAACAGGTTTTTAAAAAATATTAATCATTACAATTTAAGGGAGTCTACAAAGTGTATTTTTTTTCTCCAAATCCACTGTTACTAAACTGAGCTAAAATGTAAAAGCTCTTAAAATCAGTTTTGTTGGCTAGAACACTGTTGGGAATACACCCCCCTCCCAGTGAACAGTGTTTAAGAATTCCCCCAGGAATTTTCATTCTGCATATTAAGAACACATTAATGATTAATTAATATTAATATCCACTTAATCCCTGCAGCCATTAACCACAGAATTTTAACTTAGAGAGACAAAAGCAAACATTGCTTCAGAGTTTGACACAACACACTGACCATATCCCTGAAAAATTGGGAATTATTCTATATTATCAACACACCTGCAGCCAAATTTTTAGGATTTGAAGTTTCCTCTCTTGCCATAGAAAATTTAAACCACACATGGCAGAAGCTGAAGGAATTTTCTCAAGGAATATCCCAATCCCTGCTTACCATGACGATGTCTCCAGGCTGGATGGTGATCTCATCGTGGCTTCTGGATTCAAAAGGATACAGAGCTCTATAATACACTATTTTTACATCCTCCTGAGCAGAAATGGTTAGAGGAGCTTTCTCTGAGCAAAGGAAACAAACACACAGATACAGAGAGAAGAAATCAAACCACCTCATTTTTAAACACTTGGAAAATGGGGTGAAGGTGGAGACAAGAATCCCCAAACCTGGCAGGGTCTGTAGGAAGTACCTTATCCCCCTTTTACACCAGAGGAAATATAAAAAATTAATTATTTAAATACAATTTTATTATTTTCTCCTCTAAACAACAGGGAAAATCATAGAATCCAAGAATGGTTTGGGTAGGAAGGGACCTCAAAGCCCATCCAGTGCCAGCCCTGCCATGGCAGGGACACCTTCCACTGTCCCAGGCTGCTCCAAGCCCCAATGTCCAACCTGGCCTTGGGCACTGCCAGGAACTGGGCAGCCTCTCTGGGCAGGATTTAGTCATAAAAGTGATGCAATCCTTTGGAGAAATATTTTAACCAGTATTACATTCCCAAACAGTTCTTGTGTGTATCCAAGCCACTTAAGAGGGAAGGAAGATTCCCAATACAGGCAAAAATCAGGACACAATGCACAGAAAAAGCTCTTAGCTGAAAGTGACTGTGTGGAGAGCAGAAAAGGGGGGATTAAATCTTAGATTTCAGGTCATTTGTCCAGTGAACAAAGGAAGGCAGGAAAGGAAAAAGGGGTGACTAAATGACGTATTGTTCCTACTCCGAAAAATCCCAAGGCTTACATCCCACACCAAAACAAAAACTACAGAAACAGTTTTTGATGTCTTGCATGCAGCCCCTTCCAGCTGAGATTCTCTCTTCCCTTGCCCTGCAGTGTCAGAGCTGTGCTTTCCCCTCTGCTGAACACCAGCCTTTTGGGAAGAATAGTGATGCCCAACAGAACCATTTTTAGAGTCTAGAGCTCAATCCATGCATTATTTACTTTAATAAGACTCACAGCCCAACCTTGAACACCACCTTGTTCTGTGTTAAACGGGAAAAGAAAAGAGAACTGAGCTGTCCCAGAGCATTCCCTGCTGTCGGACCCTACCCGCGTTGGACCACGGAGCCTGGCCGGGCTTGCTGGGCTCCTGGTGGGGCTGGAAGAGTTTACTCAGCTTCTCCTGCATTTCCTGTTTCCCCTTATCCTCACTTTCCTTCTTCTTGGGTAGTTCTTCCCTTCTTTGCTTGTCATCTTCCTGGATTTTTTTTTGCCACTGCGGTTCTTCCTCCGGCTGTCCCCGCTCCAGCCGCGGTTTGTCCCGGTCCTGGATGCGCCTGGTGGACAATTGGGGGGGGGGTCAACTCAAAAGAGCCACTCAAACCAAAGCCCATCAAAGCTTTTGGGTGATCTCCAGCACAAAGTGTCCTCTTCAGGGCTTTCCCATGCCCTATTTTGATTTTGGTGGGTTACCAGCCGCTCCCCAGCATCTCCTCACACAAGGGTTCCCAGAAATCACGGACTCATGGAACGGTTTGGGTTGGAAGAGACCTTAAAGATCATCTTGTTCTAACCCAAGGTAAGACTCCAAACAGCCAAATCAGAAAGGAAAAAGCAGAAATCAGAACAAGTGGCCATCCTTATCCTGATGTTGAGGGGCAAGGAGGAGAAGTATTTGCAAGTTCTACACAGCACTCCAGAGAATTACTGGGAATATTTCCCATTCCCAACTGCCAGAGTTAAAAAGTCCTTCCCCTCCAGCAGAGGATAAGACATCAAGAAATGAATAAATATTCTCTGCTAGAAACAATTTGCCCCAGTAAAGATAATTCTGAAGATCTAAAGGACACCCAGTGTGTTCCAGTTTGTTCCATGGCCTATTCCACCCCTGGAATTTCTTCAGAGTTAAGGACAAATGCCTGAGAAGCAGCTGCTCCTCACACACTTGGTGTGCTACAAAGAACAGAGTTTGTCCAAGGACAGTGCGAGTTCCTGATCAAAAACAGTGTGAGGAAAAAAAGCCACTGATCCGTGGAATGCCAGGATCCCTGAGGCTGGAAAAGCCCTCCCAGCCCAGCCAGGCCCAGCTGTGCCCGATGCCCACCTTGTGCCCAGCCCAGAGCACTGAGTGCCACGGCCAGGCCTTCCTTGGACACCTCCAGGGATGGGCACTGCAAACCTCCCTGGGCAGCTCTTGCCAAGGCCTGACCTCCCTTTCCAGGAGGAAATTGCTCCTGGTGTCCAACCAATCCACTTCCCAAGCATTAAGAGGGTGGCACCAGAGGACACAAACCTCACCTGCATCCCTGGAAGTTTTGGGCAGACAGGAATATTTTCTGAGAGGTGCCAGGGGAGGTGTTACATTTAGGGCTCCATTAAAGCAGTTTGTTACCTCTGAGCTTCTTTTTGCTTTTCCAGCTCCACTGTCTTCCTTTCCTGTTCCTTCTGTTTCAACCTCTCAGCTTCCAAGCTCTTCTGCTTCTGGAGCTGCTGCTTGTTATGGATTTCTCTCAGCTCCTGGATTAAAAAAAGGAAAACAGGTGTAAACATCCACTCTGTGAACCAGAACTAATGGCCCCAAAGAGTTCCCTGTGAGGGAACAACACCTGGGAATTGCTGGGGATCTCTGTCCAAGCTCACACTCCTGCCAAATGTAGACATTTCAGGTTCATTTCCAGGGTCTATGAACCACTTACTGTTTTCCTATTTCTATCCATTTAACTGAGACATTAAAGGGTTAAGAAACCAGAAAACCTTTAAATGGGATGCTAAAAAATGGACAGAGCTTAATCTGAACAGCCACTTCTGTTTTATTTAAGTTGTTTGTTGGTTTGTGGAATTCATTTATTAAATTCCATATACAAATCTGCCCTCTGAGCTCTCACAACAGCAACTCTTAATCAGTTTCATTTGCCAATTAATGCTGATTTACTAAAGAACCTTCAGGATTGGTTTATGGGCAGGAGACTGAAATCCTTAAGGAATGTCTTTGGGATGAACCATGGTACAGAGAGTATTCATTTATATACAAGTCTGTTTTTCTTTAATTGACTGGAAGGACAATGCCTGGAAAATTATAATATAAATAATAACAATAAACCCATAATATTTTCCCTCAATATTTGTTTTCTGCATTAACACCTATTAACACGAATCCAACTTTCATCTGGAATTTCTCTGCATAACCTGGAATTTTGCATCTCAACTCCTCAGTACTACAGGGGAAAAAAGGAAATCTACCTATGACCACTGAGGATTTTCCCTGAAAATAGTTCACTTCCAAAAATTGGTATCTTTAATGAAAATGTGGTGCACATGAAATTGAAACAGTTAATCTTGGAAGTACTTGGCTAGCTAGTCAGAAATTCACATTCTACAAACCACAGGAAGTTTTCATGTAAAAGTCCTCATGCCCTGACCCCAATGAGAAAGTTGCATCAGGGACAAAAAAATAAATCTAGGTGATTCAGGGATGAAAGTTTCAAAAGGGAAGCTGATCCTTGTGGCCCAGCCCTCAGTTTTATTTCATTAATGCTCCCCAGTTTTAAATTCAATGAAAACTGAGCTCAGCATCATTAAAGAGAGAATCAGTTCTCGGGGAAGTTGGAATTAAGACCCTGCTAATGCCAGGAACCCCACTGAAATCCAGGGATAATCCCAATTTGGGCAATACCTTGTTTTATGATTGCCCTGAGTGTGCTGAGCAGGGGGAACCACAGTCCCCGTGACCTCCTGAACCCTTATTTGTACCACAACCACAAGTGCATGGGACAAATTCCACGAACATTGGCAGTGCTGGGATTGACACCCTTCAGCTGAGACAATCCCAGCCTGGCTGGGCTGGAAGGGATTTCAGGGATTATCCAGTGCCAGCCCTGCCATGGCAGGGACACTTTCCACTGTGCCAGGTTGCTCCAAGCCCCAAAGTCCAACCTGGCCTTGGGCACTGCCAGGGATCCAGGGGCAGCTCCCTAAGGGATCTCAGCACTAAATGCAGGACATTCACCACTTCCATGGCCAAATGGAAAGCTGGGAATGCTGCAGCTGAGCCATGCCCCCATGGCTGCCTGGAGCAAGGAGATTCTGCTGTGAGTACATGGAGCAGGATCAGTAAATGCTGCTGCCAACTCTGGGACAAATAATTAAATTATTTTCTTTGCTTATTTTGCCATTTCATTTACCTGCTCAGCTAAGTCAAGATCTCAGGGGACATTTTAATAATTATTTAATTTTTCCACAGACATTTTAGCCCTATTCCCTCCCAGCCAAGCTGATGTGCTGGGTCAGTGTTCTGTGAAGGGATTTTTCGGTGACAGAAGTGCGTGTTAAGAAAATCAAACCCAGTTTATAGTGCTGGCACTGGATGGAGCATTTTTGGAGAGTAAAAAAAATCCCACATGCACCCCTCTTCAGGTCAGCCATGAGGAAACAAAGATGTGCTGGGCATCTCACGCAACAGAGATGCTCCACTGCTTTGCCAGGTGGGAGGATGGGGAGGAAGAGGCAGCATCTCCCACAGTTCTACTGGAAACCAGTTGAACAGAACTCCAGTAACACTTTAACAGCCAAGACCTTTCCAGCTGGATGTCCAGCACAGCCCTACACTCATCCTGGACAGACACAGCTCCCAGCTGTACACGTCCCACTCCTGTGCTGGAATTCCAAAGACACACCAAGGCTTTGCTCGTTCCTGGGGTGCAGGACAAGGAATGCCTTACCTTAGAAGCAGAGGGGAATTGTTACCTTGGCACTTAATTCCAGGCAGACCAACAAGGAGAATTTTGAGATGTTACAACAGCCACATCCATAATATTGAATAGGAATTAAAGCATTCCATAGAGCACAGCAGTATTCACTGTATACAGACAAGCCATTTGCTACAAAAACCTTCATGGTAGAAATGGAGTTGTTTAGGCCCAGATTGTGCCTTTCTGACAGAAAGACAATGGCACTTGGGATATTCAGGGATTATAATACAAGGTTTCTATCAGATCTTCTCCCCCTGAGACAAGCAGAGCATTTGATCCCAGAGGAAAGGACCCTGCAATTCTATGCTCCCAGAAGCTTTTCCAGAGCAATCCTCTCCTGCCCCATTCCCGAGCTCCCAAAGCCTCTGCTTTGGCCTTGGCAGACAATTCCTCCCTTCACCCCATCCTGGGGGGACTGGACAAAGGAAGGATGTTGCCACCTCTATCCTACCTGGAATCACAAATTACAGTGCTGTGTAGAGATACCTCCCACCCAAGTGTTTGCTTTTTGAAAATCATGACCAAAACAGGCAATTTACTCAAACTCTTGAAGTTCCAGAGAAGCAAAAGATAAAAAATCACTCATTAGCATCTTGCCCAAGCTGCCATTCAAGGCACACTCCTCATGCAGACATAAGGATTAAACAAAAATCTAATGCTAAACTCCTCTCTTTGGTTTTGTTTTGGTGCTGGCACCCTTAGGAAACACTGACTCAGTGAAACACTGCACACTCATCTGCTTAGGGAAAGTGAAGCACATAACTGGAGGAGGCTCCTCACTCAGAGAGAGCTGGGTCCTGCCTGAGCAGGGCATGGAGACCTTTGGGAAGGAGTGTAAGTGCTGGATGCAGCCCAGGAGGAGCGCCAGGCACTGCAGCATTGCCTCTTCCACTGCCACTGACTGGAAGAAAGAAATGCTCAGATGTAAAGAGGCGTTGGGAGCAGGACTGCCCTGTTCACACGGACCACACAGGCACTGACAGCGACGGACACACGGACAACACCGGGACAGCTTCAGCCCTCCGGGGGTTCTCAGCAACAACTGCTTCAGAAACATGAATTCATTTCTTGGGTGCTCTTGGGCAGGAACAGCAGCAAGGAATTCTGGATTCTTCCATGTTATGGGAAATGGGCATTTGGTCCTTGGAGTTGTGTCAAGCCTTAAGCTTGGAGGGTCAGTTTAGATCCAGGGATCTTGGGAAGGAATTGTTCCCTGGGAGGGTGGGCAGGCCCTGGCACAGGGTGCCCAGAGCAGCTGTGGCTGCCCCTGGATCCCTGGCAGTGTCCCAGGCCAGGTTGGACACTGGGGCTTGGAGCAGCCTGGGACAGTGGAAGGTGTCCCTGCCATGGCAGGGGGGGCACTGGATGGGCTTTAAGGCCCCTCCCAACCCCGACCATTCCATAATTCTATGATCCTAAAATAAACAAGTGACCAGTTCCATTTTATTGACACCTGTATCAATATTAATTATTAGATCTCTAGGCTGAGATTTTTAAAGAGTACTGGAAGTTTCACTCCTTCAATTACAATTTAAGACACGAAGAAGTGGCCAAACTTTCAACCTTTAACAAACTCAGTCACCTTATAGCCAAATACAGCCCAATCCACATGACTGTTATCTTATCTCATAAAATGCCCCAGATCTCATTTCAAAGGATACCTGAGCAGCCAAAGAAGCACCAACAACCTCCCTGAAACCAAGTGGTTCTACCTAAAGATATCCAATATAACAATTCAAACAACCTGATCTGAAATATTAATAACATTTTGTAAGCCTGAAAGCTGTTGGAAATGCACCAAATTCTATGAATATTTCCAACTCCAAGGGACCTATCAGAAGGAATTTAAATCAGTTGTTTTGGAGGGATGACAAAAAGATCCAGCAGAAAAAATCTCATTTATCTCCCTAATCATTAAGACACACAGCAAAGACGATGTAATTTAACACCTGTATAAAGGATTCACTTACTGCAGAACACACAAACATGGAGACAAATCCAGAGCATCCTGTAAACTGCTGTGGTGTTTACAAGTTGCCTGGTAAACTAAAACTACCTTGATTAAACCCAGAGTTTGTAATTTATTTGTTTGATAAAAATGTATTTTAAAAGGAAAGATTTCCATCTTTCCCATCTTGACCTATTGTCCCTGAATTTACGAGAAGCCTTCATCATATTTAGAGCTCAGACTTTGGTGGAATTGTTGACTCACAATTTGAAAAATTTCCCATTTCTTTGTGAGCATTATCCAGCTGCCTGATGATCACACAAATGGCACCACAGGAGCTGCTGTTTGTACACACCCAGGAACTGAGAACTCAAATAAAGTTCTTCTGCTATTTGGGGAAATTATTAATTTAGCATTATTTACAACCCAATTTCGACCTATTTCCAATGTCAGTCACTTTTCCAGTGGTGGTTCCTAAAAGTTGTCACAGATTTTTGATTTTTTAGGTAATGGTATGTGAGAATTACGGAAGTTCCTAAACAACCTGGTTTGGAGTGATATGATCACCTAACAGAGAGGTGATCTGTGCTTGGAGAAATTCCACTTCACACAAGTCCCAGCAACCCCAGGATTCCAGGAAAGCCTCCACTGCCCTTGTGCATAAAATCTTGGGTGCTGGGCACTGCCCAGGCTCCCCAGGGAATGGGCACGGCCCCGAGGCTGCCAGAGCTCCGGGAGCGTTTGGGCACCGCTGCCAGGGATGCCCAGGCTGGGATTGTTGGGGGGTCTGGGCAGGGCCAGGCCTGGGACTGGGTGATCCCTGGGGGTCCCTTCCAGCTCAGGATATACCACCATTCCATGAAGAACAACAGCCAAGAAATCACTGCTGAACTCAGCAGCTTCTAAGGAGTTTCTCTACCCTTTCCATGCTGAGCCCACATAAAGGTCCATGTGCCTTTTTAGGGATTTAAATCCAGTATTAAAATCCTCCAGGCCCACCAAAATACACCTTGCACATCTCGAGAACTACAGAAGGGAGAACTCTCTGAATTCAGCTCCCACTGCTCAGTTTCCATGGTACAACTGGGGTGGAGCGTGTCCAGGGCAGGGAACGGAGCTGGGAAGGGGCTGGAGCCCCAGGAGCGGCTGAGGGAGCTGGGAAAGGGGCTCAGCCTGGAGCAAAGGAGGCTCAGGGGGGACCTTGTGGCTCTGCACAACTCCCTGACAGGAGGGGGCAGCCGGGGGGGGTCGGGCTCTGCTGCCAGGGAACAGGGACAGGAGGAGAGGGGACGGCCTCAGGCTGGGCCAGGGGAGGCTCAGCTTGGACACCAGGAGCAATTTCCTCCTGGAAAGGGAGGTCAGGCCTTGGCAAGAGCTGCCCAGGGAGGTTTGCAGGGCCCATCCCTGGAGGTGTCCCAAAGGAGTCTGGATGTCGCCCCTGGGGACAGGGTTTGGGGTGATGCTGGGGTGGCACTGGCTGATCCCAAAGGTCCCGTCCCACCCTGACAATTCCGGGATTCTGTGACTGCCTCTCCCAAACTGAGCCCTTCCCAGAAATCCATGGAAGCTGCAGCAAGGCAGAAATCCCCTCATACAGCACCAAATCTGCTCCTCCTATCAGATGAATTCCACAATCTCCTCAAGCCAGAGACTGTTTTTCCCAAAGAGGTGTCTCCACAACTCGTTATCAATCGACTGAAACCAATTTTCCTGTTGAACTGCAAAACCATTCACCTTTAGTCAAGGCATTCTTGGATTCCTGGCACATGCTGATAAATCTGTGCTTAATGGGCAACTGCAATTTCTAATTAACATCAGCTTGTTACCTGTGAACTTCAACCCTCCAGTACTTAGAAGATTGAATTTTGGGTGATTGGTTGGTTGGTTTGGGGTTTTTTTTTGCTACTGTCACAATACCAAGACAATTCACCCCTTCTGCCCATTTATACTGTGTAGGTAATTTATGATCAATCCAAATACTGGCACTAATTTTAGAATTAATATCCTTTGGTCCAATTTATCACTTTTAAAGGACTCAATTTAAAAAATAATACCCAAAAAGCACAACATGTTAAGATGTATCCAAAAATAATATATTAAAAAAATTGGGCAAGGTTTAAACCTCAAGGATTCATTAAGCAAGGATTAAACCATTCTATTTTCTTTTAAACATAAACTGTGCCCATTCTGTTTGTTCACTGCCTGACTCTGCAGAGATTCTCCCCTTCCATCCTCCCTGTCTCAGGCTGGGAGAGTCATCTCCAAATTTACCTTAGAACAGGGCCACACTTTCAATTTTTCCTATAATTATTAATAACTCTAATTTAAACAAGCTATTTGTTGCTTAAATTCAACCCCACCTTCCATATTAAATTGCTTGATTTAATCCCAGTTGATCAGCTTTCAAAACAACTCCATTAGTGTCTCTGCCACAGTGATTTTCCTGCTGAATACTTGCAGCACAATTTGTGACACCTTGCAGGAAATTGAGTATTTCTGGTCAGTTTTCAGGAGAAGCCACCAGTGGAACTGGCAGATAAAGTGCTTGAACATTGGAATATTTTATGGAAAAATAAATGCGATTAAAAGTTTGTAACTACAGACTCATTTCCAACTTCTCTCTGCAGAGCCCTGACATTTCTCGTGCAGAAATACACAAAAAAAAAATCAGAGTTTTAACAAAGACAAAGCAATAAAGCATGAAACCACAAAGAGCAACACTCAGGGACAAGAAGGAGCACACGGACAGCACATAAAAATTCAGTGTGGCAGCAGAAAATCAAGTCTCTTCTATTCAAGATTTCAATTTGAAGTCCTGATTCCAGCAGATTTGCTGACCTTGCCCTGCACTTCTTGGATGCAAAAGCTCAGAAATTGGTAATTTCATATCTGCAGTCACAGATCCGGAATCAGGGCTCAAATTTCCTCCTAACGAAATTGTGCAGATTAAATTCATTCAAACCATGAGTTCGAAAGCCGAGCAGCATTTTCTTAAAAATAAAATAAAAATTAAATGAAATCCCCAACAGACAGATCTGAGAATGCTCCCAAAACAGACATTCTTAATCACTTCAGTTCATTCTTTTTTTCCCCACTATCAGGTTAGAAAATAACCAACTGAACATTCAGAAAGGCTTAACGAGTCCTGGGTTACCTTCAGCTGATTATTGAAAATATCAATTTCCTGCAGCTTAGATCTGGTTTCTTTCTCCACCTCATCCAGCTGGTCCCGGAGCTGCTGCCGTGCCAGTTCCTTGGCTTCCAAGGCTCTTTTGATGGTGAGAAGGGAATCCCCTGGTTTTGAACACATTGTCAAGTCAGTATTTTCTTCTGTGGAACAGTTCAGGTCACAGAAAGCAACATTTTCCCATCTGCATCTTGCAACACGCAAAGAGCAGCTCCAGGGGGCACTGCAGTGAGGGAACGTGTCCTGCCCCAACTTAGGCATGCCCAGAATTTACTCACTGTGCAAGCTGTTCTGCTGGACTTGCTTGAGCTGGTCATTCAGCAGCTGCTTCTCTGGAATCAACCTGCCCAGCATCTGCTGGGACTCCTGAACCCAGGGCACAGGCAGGGAGAACAAGAACAGAAACAGGCAAAAAGGTGAGTGAGGGACAACTTCAGCCATGAGACCTCTCATTTTCATTTTTTCTTTACTTTTTCCCCTCACTGAATGATGTATTATTGCTTATTTCCCTCCTGATGTATCACTGCTCTTATCCAAGCACTGTCTGTGTGATAACCCCACAGATCCCAGACATTCTCTGCCAGTCCAAAAGAGTGGGTGTATCAAATTGAACTGATCCTCACTGACAATTGAACTTGGCTTGGCATTACCCAAAACTGAGGGCAGAAAGACAAGGACAAATTTGAGGAAATGTTCAAACAAGTACTTGCTAAATGTTTAGTTCTGATTTTAATAAATGAAACACAGAATCCTGGAATCCCTGAGGCTGGAAAAGCCCTCCCAGCCCAGCCAGGCCCAGCTGTGCCCGATGCCCACCTTGTGCCCAGCCCAGAGCACTGAGTGCCACGGCCAGGCCTGCCTTGGACACCTCCAGGGATGGGCACTGCAAACCTCCCTGGGCAGCTCTTGCCAAGGCCTGACCTCCCTTTCCAGGAGGAAATTGCTCCTGGTGTCCAAGCTGAGCCTCCCCTGGCCCAGCCTGAGGCCGTTCCCTCTCCTCCTGTCCCTGTTCCCTGGCAGCAGAGCCCGACCCCCCCCGGCTGCCCCCTACACTAATAGTTAATCAGTAATATTAATAACAGTGTTCACGATTAGCAACTTAGATCAGGAACAGAAAGACAAACATTTACAGGAAAATAAAGACTTTCCCTTTAAAGGAATACATTCTGGCCAAAAGCCATGAAACACAAGCCCTGTGGGATGAGAATCCTTGAGTCCTCGATCTCTCCACTTAGAGCTCTCGGAAGAGGATTCTGATCTCTCTCAAACTCAGCACGTGGTTGTAAGGTTGTGAACTGCTGTGTTATAGGGGTTCCTGCAGATGATCCTCTTCCTTTGAAGGATCCTGTTTATTTGTTTCCTGTAGAACCCTGGCCCTTTCAGAGCATGAAGTGCTGCCTCTCACACTTTTCTGAAGCCTTGACCTCCAAGCTCAAGTTGTGCTGATACACCTCCAGCAGCACTTGGTGAAGCAGCACCTGAGTATCAACATCCCATCTTTCCCACAAACCCTGTAACTCCTCTGAGCAGTTCCCTGGAATGGCAGGCTTTTGAGGAATCAAGCAGCTGACAGCTTCAATCTGTCACAGAGGATTGCAAATGACATCATTCGATGCTAGGAATAAATGTCCCCTGACCCCTGAACACCAGAGTGAGCCCCAGGGGTGTCATGGACTCCCCATCCCTGGCAGTGTCCAAGGCCAGGTTGGACACTGGGGCTTGGAGCAGCCTGGGACAGTGGAAGGTGTCCCTGCCCATGGTGGCACTGGGTGGGCTTTAAGGTCCTTTCCAACGCAAGTCACTCTGTGATTCCACAATTCCACGCAAAGTTTTGATTTTGGTTCCAAGAACCCAGGATGGACTGCACTGCCATGGCTTTGGGCTGTCCCAGTTTCCTCCTGTCAGACCCTGATTGGGCTCTGCAGTGCCCAGCTCAGCTCTGAGCGTTACGCAACGACTGCAGCCTCCTGTGAGCTCCTTATGCTCCAGAAAATGCCCTGAGACAGCACAGCACACTCAAGGACTTAAGGAATTCATTAAGCAGCAAAGTAGCAGAATTCAGATAAACTACAGATTTGATTATCAGGAGCTGCACATGTCCCTCACTGTTCAGCTGCAGGGCCTGTTGCAGCAAGAGAGCCTTCCCAGACCCCCAAGGAGATCCCAAAAGCTGGATGCTCCAATCCTACCCTGCACTGGGGCAGACTCACCTCCAGTCCCGGAGACAGTTCTGGCTGCTCCAATAAAAGAAAGATCTAAAGCTGTTGGAAGGTGTTCAAAGAAGGGAAACAAGGATGGGGAAGGGTCTGGAGGGGCCCCACGAGGTCACTCGGTCAGTTCAGCCTGGAGGAGCCTGAGGTCAGAGCTCCCCGGGGCTGCAGCTCCTCCCGAGGGGCAGCGCAGGGACAGCTCCGAGCTCTGCTCCTGGGACAGGGACAGCACCCAGGGAGCGGCTGGAGCTGGGCCAGGGCAGGCTCAGGCTGCAGAGCAGGGAAAGGTTCTTCCCCCAGAGGGTGCTGGGCACTGCCCAGGCTCCCCAGGGAATGGGCACGGCCCCGAGGCTGCCAGAGCGCCGGGAGCCTGTGGGCACCGCTGCCAGGGATGCCCATGCTGGGTTTGTTGGGGGGTCTGGGCAGGGCCAGGGCTGGGACTGGGCGATCCCTGGGGGGCCCTTCCAGCTCAGGATATTCCATGACTGCCATCCTGGGGCTATTATCTACCTGGACCAAATGGGAAACAGCCATGTATACAATATATAACCTTGCTTTAGTGGGAGTTCCTTGCCCATGGCAGGGGGTGGAACAAGATGAGCTTCAGGTTCCCTTCCAAACCCAACCACTCTGTGTTTCTGTGATTCTGAGAACGCTGCACATCAACCAAGCAGCAGAATGGATGCCAACATGAAACAGAAAAATTCTCCTTCTCCAAGCACAAAAAGCACCACAGGACAGCATTTGAGGGTGGAATGTGGTCACAACATCAGCTGCTTTGTTTGTAAAGGCCAGAACACTTCCAAACATCCCAGATTACTCAATGCACCGAATAGTTTGGGGAGTGTGTAAGGACAGAGAATGCCAAGGGAGCGTGAAGGTCAAGTTCTGTTTCCTGAAATCTCAGACAACCATGGAATAAGCATCTATCCAATAACACCCACCACATGGACTCCACATCTCCTCCTCGTACTGAAGGAACAGATGAAAGAAATTAACAGCATCAGTAACTCTGGAAACTCGTGCACCAAGAAATGGCCAAGAGTTGAGTCATGTCCCACATGGCAGAGGAAATCAAAACCCAGCTCCTGCCCCTTGAACAAGTGAAAATTCTCTTCAAATCACCTGGGAGCCGAAGTGTTCATCGAGGAGGTGAAGAATCCCTGCAGGTAGTGAGGAAGCCCCTCACAGCATAAAGGTGTTTCAAACACAGCTCAAGTGTTTGGAAAGCAGATCCTTCTGAACATCCCTGGAAACAGCAGGGACCACAGAGCGCAGAGCCAGAGAATGGCACACGTTTTCATCACCCAGGATTAACTGGGACATCACTTCTTCCACAAGTTTAATGAAACCGCATCTTGGAACTAATTAATAGGTTGAAGAATAATTACTCCTCTGAATTAACTCATCTTCCCACAGGAAGTGTCAGATGTATTAAACTAAACTATTTCCAACTGAAGATACATCACCCTACAAAGATAATGACAATACTGACTTTTTAACCTATCTCAGAGTTCAGAGGACGAAAATCTCCTTTTTTAAAACTCATTTACATCTTCAGTCTGTCCCCTACAGATGAGATAGGAAAATTTACAGGATATTTGAAAAAACTAATTTTTTTTTTTTTTTCAGGGAAAAGCTTTAAGGTTCTCTCCAGATAAAATGTAGCCTTTTCTTCTAAGTAGTGACATTTTCTGGGATCACAATTGGTATAAAAACACTTTAAGTGACACTGAGAGAAGTATCAGTGGTGGAGAGCAATGAGAGCAGACATTACCACACAGCCACAGCTACTGCTGCCAAACCACCTCAGAGCCCAAAACCCAACGGAACAACTGCCAGGGAGAGCAGGAGTGAAGCTGGGATGGAGCAGCAGGATTAGGTTTTAAGCCAGGTTCTACACCTCAGCCCCATAACATAAGTGAGAGATTCTCTTTGTGGTGGTAGAAACCCACTGAGAACCCCCATGACTGGCCAAGAATTAATTTCAAGCAATATGAAGTATTTGATAGAGAAAGATTCCCAAATCAAACACTACAACCCATTGGAAAACCCTTACAAACTACAAAGAATAATCTTTCACCAAAAGTAACACCTACTCAGCTCCACCTCTGATTTGACAGAGAATTTTGGATCAGTAAGAAAGGCAAATGGCAGGCTTAGATCAAGAACTCCCTGGTTTCACTGGGAACTTCCATTTTCAAAGTTCATTATTTTTCATAATTAAAAAAAAAACATCCAACAAGCCACTTCAGCAAAGTCAATTCTTTCCCCCAGCACACTAACAGGAAAATACACACTGGAAAATTTCCTTCTCCTCATCCCCAAAAACACCTGCAGCCAAAGCATTTCCTGCTCCCCACAACAGGAGCCCAGGAGGATGAAGGGATCATCCCAGACACACCTTCAAGTGTAGGAAGCAGTTCCTAGACACATCTGAAGGACATTAATTTACAGGAATGAGGAATTATCTACAATGATCCTTTAAGTGTGAGGAACTGCTCATCCCAAGTTTGCCCAGGATATCGATGCACTTGAGGAGGTCAAAATTCAAGGCTAAGAATAAAATTAGAGAATGTTTTCTCACCTGCAGCTGCTGCTGCAAATGGGTGATTTCTGCAATTCTGAGTTCTCTGGATTTATTTGTACTTTCAATATCTTGTCTTTGGGTCGACAGCCGACACCTGATATCCTGAAGCTTTCCCTCCAACTGGTTTCTTTTATCATTCTTTAAAAGAAAAGAAAGATATCTATTTTATATATATATTTTTTTAACAAAATGTCAGGATCGAAAAGCTACTTTTATTCCATATTTTAAAAGAGAAATTATAGAAAATAAACACAGCCAGGGCACAGTCACCACCACGCTGTGCTTGTGTGTTTGAGCTGCACCACCACCACCACCACTCACGAGAGCTTCCAGTTCAAATTCCAGGGTTTTCTTCTTTGCCTTCAGCACCACGATGTCCTCCTGCTCCTTGTTCCTCTGGTTCAGCAGCTCCTGCCGCCGGTTGCGCTCCCACTCCAGCTGCCTCTGCCTCTCCAGCTCCCGTTTGGCAGCCTGAAGCATTCAAAAAATAAATATCTGTCATTTCTGATATTCTAATATTCAATTAAAACATTGGTATCAACTGGCTGCTCTGTGCCTCTGCACACACAAATTGCTCAGTGGTTGCAATGCTTCCCTGCAGAGGTGACATAATTAAAAATCCCTCTGTTTTTCTGTTTTCCAAGATGCAGTTTGCAGATTTAACAGGTTGTTTCATATTAGGACTTTGAGAACTCTGCAGGACATAGTCAAATCCCTTTCCAACCTCCAGCATTAGACCTTCTGCAGCTTTGCAAAGAACAGCCACGTGTTTCTGTGCTGAACTCATCATTGTTTGGCAATGGGAGAAAATGGGAGCTTTTTGGGTTAACCAGGGTGTGTTTCCTTGAACAAATTAAAGGCCAGGTTGGATGGTGCTACCTGGTCTGGTGAATGTTGTCCCTGCCCGTGGCAGAGGGGTGGAACTGGAGGATCTTTAAGATCCCTTCCAATCCAAACCATTCTGGGACTCTATGAAATGAACACATCTCTGGAAAACCACGAATGCCAGACATTTTTCTTCAGTCATTCAAGCACCTCTCAACATCAAATATAATAATAATAGTAACAACAATTATTACTTTTAAAGAAGTGAGAGGTTATTAGGAGCACATTGTCCCAGATGTCAAATGTCTCACCCATTCATTTCACAGGACAAACGAAGCAATAACTGCCCTTTCCTTGCCTTTAACACCCCAGAAATTTCAGTTCCTGCTTTAAACGTTTGCTCACCACCCCTGACAGTAGAGCACCGAGTGCCCAGCTCACACGTGGAGCCCCAGAGCCAGGGCACAGCCCCTCCCCGTGCTCCCCTGCGTCACCTCTCTCCTCTCGATTTCCTTCCTCCGCTCCTCCTCCCGCTGCCGCTCCAGCTCCCGCTGTTTCTCCAGCTGTTTCTCCAGCTCCAGCTGCCGCTTGCGCTCCTGCTCCTGCCGCTCGCGCTCCTTCCTCTCCTGCTCGGCCCTCTCGAGCTGGGCCAGCCTCTCCTGCTCCTTGCGCTGCTGCTCCAGCAGCGCCTGCCTGCGCTTCTCCAGCTCCAGGTTGCCCCGCTCGAAGTTCTCCCGCTTCTTGTCCTCAAACGTCACTTTGTGCATGGAAACACGGGGCAAAAAGGACAATTAAACCCTGCCACTGACTTAAAGACAAATAAATCCATATAAATCCAAATGAATCCCAAGCAAAGCGAAACAGCCTTCCATTAGGAGTGGATGCAGCTCCCCTCTAGGGATAACTGAGCTCCACAGGCCAGCCTGGGGTTCAGCATTAGCACTGACATTGCTGATCCCCTCAGACCCACATCCTCAGCAAACCAAGGAGGGAATTTCCATTCCCATTCCTCAGGCCTCCAGCTCTCTCCACAAAGCTCAGCAAGTGGGGATAATTTAGACAAACCATTCTCCAGCTGATCCTCTGTGAGGACATGGATCTGGAATTCCTCTGTACATTGGATAACAGCAGCAGCCCAAGAGCCAACGCTTCCATTAGTGCAGGGCAAAGAATGCAGCTGCTGACATCATCAAAAAGCCATTATGCAAATGACCAGAATTTATTTAAAGTTGCTGTTCTCATTAGATTACTCATTAGTGTCAGGAAAATAAATGGTTTAGGTTCTTGAGCAGCTGAGCCCACTAAGTCTGGATTCCTGCAGATCCACATCCTCACCACTTACTGTCCTAAAAAAATGGCCACACTTCCAGCACAGCTTCCCTGACATCCCTCCACGGTCCCAGGGATTGTCCTTCCTTCCCCTGTTCCTCGGCCCCTCCCTCCAAACGATTCTTCCACTTCACCTTCTGTTCCTTTTCATACCCTCTGTGTCCCATTCCCACAGCCCAAAGCCCAGATTTCTCTCCCTTGCACAGCCAACAGGGATATTTTTGGGATGCAAGGCCAGAGAGAGCCCACATTTCCATCCAAGTGTGCACACAGGGTTGGACACATCACCCCAACACCTGCTGAACCAGCTGAACTCTTGTCTTTTCAGGTTTGTCCCCCTTTCCAGCTGCCAATCCCCTCTTCCTTTAGTTCTTTCTCTGGAACTGCTGAAACCTGTATAAAGCCCCACACTGTTACACAGACTCCAAGGAAACAGGTCTCTGTGGGAATACTGGGATCTTTCACAGAGGACCTCTGCCAAGCTTTGCTCCACCTAAGCCAGAGGATGAAGGCAGCAGGAATTTTTCCTCTCAGTCAAGGGGCTGCCTGTGTGGGGAGTGCAGGAGATGAGGAGCCTGAAGGCTCTTCCTATCTCCAGTGTCACCCACCCCAAGGATCAAAGAACAGTCAAGAACGAGCTGGACCCAGCAATGTCTTGGCTGTTCCTCTGACCTGTCCCAAACTGCTCTGGAAAAACAACATTTCTCAGTCAGCCTGTGTGACCTCCCAGGCTGTGACCTGATGAGAACATCCCTGTGGGAACAGCACGCTAAATATCCCTGTTTTCCCTTGCTCACCTGGCAATTTCTTTTCCAGTTGCTGCTGTTCTTCCTCCAATGCTGGTTCTTCTGGTAACCTTTGGTCTACAGACACTGAACTGGCAGCAGAAATCCCACTGCCAGAGCGGACTCTTCTACCAAGGAAACAGGAATGGCAGGTGCTTAACAGAACCCAGGCCTGCCCAAATTATTTATGATTTAATGATGAGATCAAATTAAATGCAATGATGTAATGTTTAATGGTACTCAATGTTCACAGAGTGCTGCCCAGAGCGTCTCACTCAGGCATTGCCTCAGGAGAACAGGATTTTCCACGATCCCAGCAGTTCACTGGTGAGCTGAAAAACCCAGCCCCAAGTTCTCTGTGCAGATTCCAGATGGGTTCAACCCTGTCCCAAAGGTCTCTCACCTGGGAGGAGATTTTTCCCCAACCAGTCTGGGTTTGGGGAAATGCTGACCTGAACTACAGCAAAAAATTACAGAGACAGAGGAAGAGCTCACTATAGTCAAGCTAAAAGCAGGATCCCAGGTGGAATACACAAAAATTGGGAATCTTCAGGAGGATATCTGAAGAATATGGTATGCAAACATTTATTTCCATTCCTGTTACTGTCTTACCATCTATTTCTCCACAAAAAAACTGAAACAGAGCAAGAGAAGCGATGAGTGACCCCACTGGTCCCAAATCCAGCTGTACCAAAAGAGGTCTGGATGTGGCGCAGTGCAAATCCATAAAAGGTTTGGAATTCCAGTACATTCCAATTGCTCTACAGGAGTATAAGCCTGAACTTAAATCTAGATTTCTATGGGCAGACTGAGCAAGTTTTGGAAGGTGTGCCAGCATAAACATCCACCCAAACCCTGTTCTTACAGAGCAAAAGGTGAGGGGTGTCACTGCTCAGTGTCCTGTACTTGGCACTCAACAAATGAAACCCACCAAATGAAATACAAAACCAAATATGAAATACAGAACCACCCCCAAATGAAACACAAAACTCAGGAGTGGGATTCCCAAGGGATGAGCAGTTACCTGAAGGAAGGTGGGATGTACTCTGGAGGCAGTGCAGGTGGCAGTGGCTGACCAGACATGGCTACATCAATGAGGTGCATAGCCAGGATAAACTCCTCAGCTGTCAGCTTCCCATCTTGATCGATGTCAGAGAGATTCCTTGTTAAAGCAAAGGGACAAAGCAAGGAAAAGATTAAATACTAAAAATCACCGTTCAAAGGCATTGTTTCAACAGATACGGTCCCAAATTCATTCAATTTTTTCACTGTTTTTTCCACACTACTTTGCTTTTTCAGAACACACAAAAAGCAAACCCCAAGTGCTTCCCTACTCTCCCCATTTCCCATGGCTGCCTGCCTTAAACCCAGCCTTGCAGCCACGGCTTCTCCTTCACCTGCTCTGGCTGCTGCCGGGAGCACGTGCCAGAGAAGGAACTTTAACCAGTGCAGTTCTCTTGAACACCTCCTGAACACCCAAAAGAACCAGCTCAGATGTTTGGCAGAACTTTTAGGTTTGGTCTCCTTCCTCCCTGGAGGCTCCTATCTCACATTCCAGAGCACCCACTGGCAGTGAAATCAAAGCCATTGATGTTCTAGTCCTGACAAGCACAAACCCACCCTGGCACTGTGCACATATTAAAAATTACGGAGTAACCTCTCTGGCTGGCCCCAAAGCAGAGCTCCAACAGAGGCACAAATGCTTTTACTCCTGTTAAGGTGGTGTTGGACAAAAGTAACAGCCAGGGACAGCACCCAGGGAGCGGCTGGAGCTGGGCCAGGGCAGGCTCAGGCTGCAGAGCAGGGAAAGGTTCTTCCCCCAGAGGGTGCTGGGCACTGCCCAGGCTCCCCAGGGAATGGGCACGGCCCCGAGGCTGCCAGAGCTCCGGGAGCGTTTGGGCAGCGCTGCCAGGGATGCCCAGGCTGGGATTGTTGGGGGGTCTGGGCAGGGCCAGGGCTGGGACTGGGTGATCCCTGGGGGTCCTTCTCACTCAGGATTTGTTTCTCCAGCGTGCTGCATTCCAATCACACAGGAAAATCTCTAATGATACTGGGAAAATCAAAGGGAAAAAGGTGATAAATTCTTTTGGTGTCCCAAGGCACAGGACTTCATCGATGTGATTTAAATTTGGGAGACAATCACAGCCTCACTTGATCCACACCTGTGTCACTGAACTCAGGCTGGAGCACAAGAACAAGCCAAGAGACTGAGAATGTACCAGGCACAGAAATCTCATCAGCTGGGTCCACATCCGGGTCAGGAACTCCCAGGACAGGCTGAGCATCAACTCTTCCCTTTGTGTGCCTGAGTGAGGGATTTCAGCCCCAGCACAGGCTGACAAACCCTGCCCAGCCAGCAGCAGCCACAGAGCAGGGCTCAGGAAAGGGCCAACAAGAGCTGGAACATCCCTTCCTCATCTCAATGGCCTGGCAGCTGTGAATGTCCCCAGCTGAGCAGGCCTTGTTTGGAGCCCCTGGAGAGGGCTGGTGGCAGCTGCCTGCCCACACCACTGCTCCAAGGCTGGCAACAGCAGAGCATTTCTTGGTTAATCATCTGCTGGGGGATTGGGCTGATTTAATTTTATCCCTTTGTTAGGAAACTGAGAAGGAAAGAGGGGTTTTTAATTTATAACACAACTCCTGGTGCTTTGCAAAGAGAACAAGTGCAGCTGAATGGCCTTGTCAGAGTGACTGCAGCACTGCCATCCTCACACTGAGCCCCTGGGCCAGCTCCAATGCTTCTCAAACATTCCTAAAGGACAGAAGTTAATTAGGAACGACTTTCCGTGGGGCAATAAAATCATAATAAAGTTCAGCAAACAACAAGTTGGAAGGCAAAGGGGAAGCTGAGACAAATCCTTTTAAAATCCATTATTGTAAAGGTCTGTAACTCCAGCTCCTGGGAAATCAGCCCTCCCAAACTTATGGAAAAGGCAGAGAAACTCCACAGAAAGTGTGGTTTGGGTTAAGTTTCCTGTTCTACCACCTGTGCAAACGTGTTTCCCTGGGGCTGCATCAGGGGATGTGGAAGGCTCAGGATGCTGAACATCTGCTCTGCCTAAAAACCCAGCATTGAACCCCAACTTCCAAACCAGCACACAAAAGATGCTCCTGGTACTCTGATGGAATAAATTAATAAAGGCACAGAAGTGCAGGTTTTGTTTATGAAGTTACACACAACAAAGAGCAATGTGTGATTTATCAGTGAGACTGGAAATGAAGAAAACCCCACAGACTCCAGTGCAGAGGTTTCAGAACAGTTTGTGTTTTGATGGAAATGGAAACATTTATTTTACCATATCGTAGCCAGCTGAGCCTGGGGTAAACTCGACTGCATGAGAATCGTTCTTGCTTGGGGACCTAAAAGGAAAACAAATATTAACAAAATAAACAAGAGGTGTGACCAGCAGGAACCTGGCTCCCCCAAATAACCAAGAAACAACCCTTCCCTTCTGTACAACAACCAGAGAATCCCGGACTGGACTGGGTTGGGAGGGACCTTAAAGCCCACCCAGTGCC
Organism: Oreocharis arfaki; assembly: GCA_013398015.1. Taxonomy (NCBI): domain Eukaryota; kingdom Metazoa; phylum Chordata; class Aves; order Passeriformes; family Paramythiidae; genus Oreocharis; species Oreocharis arfaki. The sequence goes on along the minus strand of VZRR01008734.1, from coordinate 39,655 downwards.
ACCCCTGCCATGGGCAGGGACACCTTCCACTGTCCCAGGCTGCTCCCAGCCCCAGTGTTCAGCCAGGCCTGGGACACTTCCAGGGATCCAGGGGCAGCCACAGCTGCCCTGGGCAACCAAATGACTCAGATTAAAACCCAGGAAACCCCTAAACCACAAAGAGATGCACCAGAACTGGTAAGATCAAGCCAGGGACCCAGTCTAGTCTCTTCCCAGAACTGGACACTGCTCTCAGCAGTGGGTGAACCCAGCACTGGAAATGGCTGCACAAGTTCTCACAGAACCCACTGTGCCCTTTCTCAAAAACATTTCCCAGGGTCAACTTTGCAGAAAATAAAGGAAAGATGGTGATAAAATGACCTCAGCTACAATGAATATCTGCTTCTAAACAATAACATTAAGCACTTGGGAAACTCAAACAGAAAAATACTGATGGGTCTCTTACTATGTGAACAACATCCTCAGTGGCACTAAACTGGCCTCTTACAGCTCGAAACAAGGAGACAACAGAAGCTGTTCCAGTACCTGTCAGGTGTCCACTCATGGTTTTGTCGTGGCTGTTGAAGAGCTGCCGGTACTTGAGCCGTGAGGACTGAGGCACAGCCCACTCTGCCACGGCAGGAGCGCTGCAAGGACAGCAGGGAGAACAGGGATAGCTGGGAATTTCATCTCACAAAGGTAATGGCAACAATCACAGAGTCATAAAATCACAGAAGGGCTTGGGCTGGAGGGACCTTAAAGCCCATCCAGTGCCAGCCCTGCCATGGCAGGGACACCTCCCACTGCCCCAGGCTGCTCCAAGCCCCAATGTCCAGCCTGGCCTTGGGCACTGCCAGGGATCCAGGGGCAGCCACAGCTGCTCTGGGCACCCTGTGCCAGGGCCTGCCCACCCTCACAACAAAATTGGGGAAAAGAATAATTTCAAGCATAAAACTTGATCTCAGTGCAGCACTTCAGCCTCTTGTGAGGGGGCTGAGGCCCTGGCACAGGGTGCCCAGAGCAGCTGTGGCTGCCCCTGGATCCCTGGCAGTGCCCAAGGCCAGGTTGGACACTGGGGCTTGGAGCAGCCTGGGACAGTGGAAGGTGTCCCTGCCATGGCAGGGGGGGCACTGGATGGGCTGTAAGCTCCCTCCCAACCCAAACCTTTCCATGATTCCATGATCTAATAATTCCTGCTGTTCCTAAAACCACCACAGGTTTGACTTCTTGTTTGCAAACATTTATCATAATTCAGTCTCTAGAAGATGGTTTTTCTTAAGAGCTTTGTTTTTTTCTTTCCTGGCAGAGAATGAAGGAACTTAAACCGTTCAGAGGAGCTACAAGCTTTTACTTAAACATGTAACAGGAAATGCAGAATAACATCCCATTTTACTCTGTCTTTAACTGGTTCTCTTAGCCAAATAATTCATAAGCTGATGAAAGAAAACAAATGTAAAATATACTGGAAATGTAGGAAAAAAGGTGTGAAAGAGCCACACTCGAACATAAAGTTTCTCATAATGGAACTTGAGTGAGGAATGTAATATTCCCAGTTTTAATTCATTCCCATAACAGATTGAGTTGATTTGTAGCTCTAATTTCCCAGGCTGAGGAATCTTAATTCTGAAAAACAAGGAGCAGAGTTTTTCTGTCTTTAGGCACATTCAAACTTTATCCTTTTTTTGACTTTATAAACCATTCCCACATGACAAGACACAAACCAGTATCTCTATTTCTATTTTTGTTTTCCAAACTCTTGAGCTTTAATACTACCCCTTCATGGGAGCAAAGCAAAAACAAGCTGCCCCTTGAGTAACGAAATCAGAAAAAAGGCCAAATATTGAATTTTTACCCATAGGAATTCCTCCTCAGTTTTGTTGGATTTGGGGGCTCCACACATTAAGTTTACTTCTGTGTTACACATAAATTATATCAGAGCATCCCTACTCTGTTCCTGGCAGGTTTAGATTTAAGAGAGAAAATGAATCATTTTAAAAGGCTTTTAATTCTATTTGCTAATAATGAGTAGTGTCACTTATCTAACAGCAGGGCAACAGACAGGCCTGCAGAAGGAAATGGAAATAATCCAATCATTAAATCGTGTCCCAAGCCATTTTCCTCTTGCAAAGAAACCCTGTGCCACAGATCTGTGAGACAGATGATTTATAAAGACTCTGGAAAATCCCTCTCCTACCTCCTCTAAGGAAGCTTTAGTTTGTTACATCCATTTTTTTAAACCATAGTAAAACCCTTTTTGCCCAACCACGCATTTTTCTAGTCCTTGGAATAATCTAAAAGCCCTTTAAGTGATTTTTCATGCAGAACTTGAAGAATATAGAAGAAACAGTGATGTGGAACACATTTAAAATATGAGAACTATTAAATATTTTACTTTTAGGAATTACCCTGGAGTTGCTAATTTTAAATAACATATTACTTGTCTTGTTTTCACAGTACCAGGAGTGTCTGTGCATGATGCAGGTTATGTTTACAGAAGCAAATGCTGTTCTAAATATTAAATGAAGATAGAGTCAGCACTGTTAGTAGTTAATCATTTTATTTCCATGATTCCCTGCTCCTGGAGCATTCCCTGTAAAGCACTGAAGTGGTACCTGTGCAGGAACTGATTTCTGCCAGAGCTATTATCCCACACAGGCACTTTGTGAAAGGGAAGGAGTTTTTCCAACCCTGGGGACCCAACATCCCCCAGCTGCCCCTCCCTGCCCCAGCCCCACCTGGCCACGTCGAAGGATTGTGCCTTCTGCAGCTTTGCATTGAGCTGTGCTCCCGGCCCGGACCGGCTGAAGGAAGAACTCTTTGGCAAAGTGGCTGGGAAGAGAGAAAACAGGGATTTATTGTATTCACATGGGCAATTCCCATGACATTCATTCAGCTCCTACATCAAGTACAAGCACTGATGGGAACTCTTTAACAATATAAAGATCAGAGAGTCCAGCAGGACAAGGGGAAACACAGGGGCACTTCCCTCGTGTCTTTTTACTTCCACAGCTTTATGGAAACCCTGCTGATACCAAATTATATTTTGATAAATGTTAGAAACCGTATGTAGTTCAGTATTAAAGCCACCCTAACAAACAGCAGTAGTTCAATAGCTATAAAGAGACAGGAGAGGCCCAACTTCCAAGCAACAGTTTCCTGGCAAGTTCATTTCTCCAAGCGCTGCTTTATTTTCTCACCACGAGGGACTCCTGCGGGAGGCCATGTCCACATTCCTTCTTTTAGCTCTTCTCCAAGTGTGCCAAGTGGGCTAAAGCAAAGCACAGTCCTTCCCCAAAGGCATCACTCGGAGTGGCTAACTCCATGTGTCCCAAGGACATGGCAGGGGAGCTGTTAGGAGCAGGAGACAGAGAGTGAGAGCAGCGTACCGGGGTGAGCGAAAGCAGGCAGGGGCTGGATGACAGCAGGAGCTCCGTTAGCCAGGGGAGGGACGGCTGCAGGGACAGAGGACACCAGCGGGGGGGACATCCCCACGACTGGGATGGATGCCATGGGCACCGGGGCCACAGTGGTGAGGGATGGCATGTTGGCAATGCCCCCGAGACCTACGGGCGAGAAAAGCACAGGTTGGTTCTGACGCACACCCGAGACGGCGCCCGCAGGGACTGCACGGCCACACACACACACCTCAGGGGGAGCTCCCGCAGCCTGGGACAGCCCTCCCAGCCCAGGGCAGTGCCAGCACGGCACAGGAACGGGACACAGGGCACAGGGACAGCCCCACAGCGGGGCAGCACGGCCCCAAACAGCCCACAGCATCTGCTAAGAAAGGAATGGTGTGCCTTGAACAGAGTGAGGAGCAGCACCGGCAGCCCCAGGGAGGAATGAACCCCCAGCCTGTCACAGAAGCTGCAGGATTAGTGCTCCAGCCTTTTGTTGGGATGAGACAGGGCAAAGCTAATGGGGAGAGCACAGGAATGAGAGGCTGAGGGGTAAGCACAGCTGCAAGGACCCAGGGAGGTTAAGGAGGGCCAGTGGTGTCAGGGGAAGAACAAGGGTGTGCAAACAGCTCACATCAACCTACAGGGAACGAGAACAAGGGAATCACAGATTTGGCTGGGATTTGTGGGAGGTTCATTTTATTTTGCCTTTTCTCATTTAACCCTGTACTTGCTCAGTCCAGTTGCACTGTTTTCTTCCAAAGAATTTTATTTCTGACTGTGAAACTTGTGGGGGTTACAGTGGATCAAACCACACTGCTGCAAGCCGTTCATCAAAGGCCCTGTTCCCTTTTCTCAGGACATTTAGATGGCATGTAGGGAAGGAATTGTTCCCTGGGAGGGTGGGCAGGCCCTGGCACAGGGTGCCCAGAGCAGCTGTGGCTGCCCCTGGATCCCTGGCAGTGCCCAAGGCCAGGTTGGACATTGGGGCTTGGAGCAGCCTGGCACAGTGGAAGGTGTCCCTGCCATGGCAGGGCTGGCACTGGATGGGCTTTAAGGTCCCTTCTGTTCCAATCCATTCTGTGATTCCATAATTCCCAGGCACCAATAACTGAGCCATGGCAGAGACTAAACCAGAAAGAGAAAGAACCTCTCATGACAGGACCAAGGTGTCAAACATGAGGTTCACCTTCATTTAGTTATTTTCCTCTCCCCATCCCATCTTCCCTATTCTTTTCCTAGTAATGATGGTGACTGGCAATACCTCAGCCCCAGCAGCTGTTCAGCTCCCACCAAAGCAGCACTGCTCACCAAAGCAGAAGGTGCAGGGATTGTAAAAACTCAAGAAACACAGAGCTGATCTTGCCACAGTTGGAGGTCCCGTAACGACAACAGTTCAAACCAAAACACCAGCCCTTTGGAACGCACTAGCCCTACTACCTGAGCCATGTTTTGTCTGGAGCAGTGTAATCCTGAAGCAAAAGGAGCTCAGCTCCGGCTGCTCAGCAGGGCCGGGGTAAAAGCCCAGTGCAATTTGTCTCGGTGCATGTGCAACACCTGGGTTTCAGCCCATGTGCTTTCAGAAGCACTTTTTCCTAAAATTTTCTTGGAGAAACTGCAAAAGGACAATGGAATTGCTGCAGTCCCAGGTAACAATGAGAAAAACAGGGAGGAAAACAGGGATCTTACCAAATCCTGGGGCACCGGGCAGGGCGAGGGGCGGCTGCTTCATGACAGGCGGGAGCGTGGCCGGGAGCTGGTAACCCTGGAGCTTCAGTTTGATGAGCTTCATAGCTATGGAAAACTCCAAGGGATCCATCCTCCCATCATTGTTCATGTCAGCTAGAGCCCTGCAAAACACACCATTTGCACAGTAGTCACATCCTGGAATTAGGAACTTCAGGCCCTGCCCTAGGAGCTCACACAGGTGTGGATATCNTCAGGCTGGGCCAGGGGAGGCTCAGCTTGGACACCAGGAGCAATTTCCTCTTGGAAAGGGAGGTCAGGCCTTGGCAAGAGCTGCCCAGGGAGGTTTGCAGTGCCCATCCCTGGAGGTGTCCAAGGAAGGCCTGGCCGTGGCACTCAGTGCTCTGGGCTGGGCACAAGGTGGGCATCGGGCACAGCTGGGCCGGGCTGGGAGGGCTTTTCCAGCCTCAGGGATCCTGGGATTCTCACTAATTTCCACCCAAGATTATGCCAGGCTTAAAAATAAGACACTATTTAAACTTAGAGCTCCTTGATTTCTTTCCTGGGGTGATTAATAAACAATTTTAAAAGTTGCTTTTCAATTCTTGGAGCATCCAGAGAAGGACAAATGCAGCCGTACAAAAACTCTGCAAAACCCCACAAACGAAAGCACAGGGTCCTCAAGCAGCACCACAGAGAAGCAGATCACTGAGTTTGCAAATCTGTACTTTAGCTACACTCGAAATAAAACATTCTTTAAATCTGTGACTCCCCTCAGCACCGCTCCATCTGCGAGTGTGCAAATGTGTTTTCAATTAAACAATAGCACTCAAGATGAAACATTGAGCCTAGGCCTTGAATAGGCTTTCAGGGAAAGGAGTCTGACTTAAACAGTCTGCTTTTTGTTCCTTCCCTTGCTAGTTAAGAAAACCCATCTCAGCAGGGAATAGGGGTGGGAGCTTGTGGGGAGAGAAGCAGGAAGAAGTGTGTCAGTTCCTGCCACTGCACACCAAAAAACCCCAGAGTAAATGCCCATAAATAACAGAATTAGCTGTAAAGTTACTGCACAGTATTGTGCTTATTTCTTTGAGTTTGTCTGAAGAATTAAGTACAGATTTCAGCACTGGAATAATACAGATTTTGAAGTTCATGCATTTATTTATATGTCACAGGTGTGCCAACACAAAGGGCCTGGGCAGCGTGGCTGAACCAGAGCTTCACTTCTGAACAAATCCCTCTCAAGGAAAGCCCTCGTGCAACTGGGTGGAAAGTTATCCCAAAAGTACCCCAGTGAATTGACAGCTATTTAGTATTGATACACAAGGAGACAGCCAGGTAAAGGCAGTGGCAAATGGAAATCCTCCCACTCAAAAAATAAAACCCCAAAACTTGAAAACCTCCACAGAGAGGCAGATCCCAGCAGGCACTGGCACAGGTTTAGATCCCCAGCAGCGTCAGAAACAATCCAAACCTCTCCAGTACTCCTAAGAAAGGATTTGCAGTGGTGTAGCTGCCTTAATCCACCAGTTCTGATGTCATGGGGCTAAATAACAGAAATTAAAACCTGGGAGCAGCATTTAAAGAAAGTCTGGAGAGGACGCTGAGACTTAGATACTGATCTCCTTAAAAGTATCTGCTGCTTGAACGATGCTGAATCATGGAATCCCAGAATGGTTTGGGTTGGAAGGGCCTTAAAAACCCCATCCAGTGCCACCCCTGCCATGGCAGGGACACCTCCCACTGTCCCAGGCTGCTCCAAGCCCCAGTGTCCAACCTGGCCTTGGGCACTGCCAGGGATCCAGGGGCAGCCACAGCTGCTCTGGGCACCCTGTGCCAGGGCCTGCCCACCCTCCCAGGGAACAATTCCTTCCCAAGATCCCATCCAGCCCTGCCCTCTGGCACTGGGAAGCCATTCCCTGGCTCCTGTCCCTCCAGCCCTTGTCCCCAGTCCCTCTGCAGCTCTCCTGGAGCCCCTTTGGGCCCTACAAGGGGCTCTGAGCTCTCCCTGGAGCCTTCTCCTCTCCAGGTGAGCACTCCCAGCTCTCCCAGCCTGTCCCATAATAGTCTTACCAGAGGCTTCTACACCTGCAAACACTTTGGTTTGTAAGATATAAACCTTTCTATTAATAAGCACAGACAGACCCTCAGTGGGTTCTATCCACAGCCAGGAAAATGCAGGAAGAGTAAAGATCACCCTGTAGGAACCTCGATTCTCCATTTCCCACTGGGACACAGCAAATCTTTGCATCCTACATGGGAAAACAGGAATTGCCCAGCAATCAGAGACTCTGATGTGCACCAGTGTCATTGCTCTCATCGAACTCCAATTCAAATCAGCAGCTGGAGCTCTTCACTCAACATCTGACCTTCTGTGAACTCGTTTACACCAACAGCTTCATTATTGAAATTACCAGCACAAATTTCAGTGCAAAGAGTTCTCTGCATCCCCCAGAATTTCTCCAGTTTTATAGCATGGAAAGGAAAAGCAGCTTTTGTCTGACAAAATCTTCCTGCAAAAACAGGACACATTTCCATTTCTAGTTGCAGAAGGTGGTGTCAGGCTGCAGGATTTTACTGTGCCCCTTTGGAATAAACAGCACCTGAAATGCAGGGAGGGCCTGCCAGCAAACACCACCTAATTCCACTGATTTCTGGTCCTAATTAAATTGGGAAAATGTGGTGTCCCTGCATTTGCATCATTTGTGGTCTGGCCGGAACCAGTGCAGAGTAAGTGGATTAAACACTGACTAAATATTTATTATATTTTGTAGACCAGGCCTGTGATTGTATCTAATGACAAGAGCTGCAGCGGGCTCAGCACCACCCCAGGGCTCAGGTGCTGACAAATCCCATGGATCTTTTCCTCCTCCTTTCTCTCATATTTTCTGCAGAATGAAAAGCCAGCTTGATTACTTTTGCATTTATGAGGTGCAGAAACTGAACATGGGCACTTTTCCCATCAAATACACTGTAATTAGCACACAAACCATCTATCCATGAAACCTGCGCCGTGTTAAACCAAGGAATCTCCGTGCAGTTCCCAACTCTGGACTGATTTAGACATTCCCATACTGGATTCCACAGTCCCAGACTGTGTTGCAAGCTCAGCCACGAGCAGTGAGCAGCAAGCAGGTCTCTGGCCTCAGTCACGCCATCGATGCCTGTGCAGGAAGCCACAGCTCCCAGAATTACCCCCACTTCTGCCCACCCTTGGACACAGATTTAGGAAGGCTGGGAGGGAAGCAGATGTCAGGAACAGGGAAGTCACCCTGTGGCTCTGTCCTGACGAAATAAGTAACTCCAAATGCATGGAGAACACTGGGCATTGATTATTTCAGTTCTCCCTTCATTCCAGAGGGCCAGGCCACACAGGAGATGCTCTTTGAGGCCCCCATTGCTCAGGGCTCTAAAGAAAGGCAGATTATTCTGCTCAAGCACAGTTATCTCCCAAGCCACTGCAGGCCCAGCTCAAAGCCTCATTAGAGGCTTCTTAATTGATCACCAGCCTGGAGGAGTCTGGAGCTGGTAAAGGGAAGAACAGCACAGAAGCTGTCACGGCAGACCATAATACTTCACTTCTTTGCTCACTGAGGTTCCAGAGACTTTTCTTTCCTTGAATGAGGAGCACAAGGGACACAGAATTCCCAGTGCTAAAAACCAGGGAGCTGCTGTTTTGAAGGACTGTGAATTCCAGGGAAGCTTTTATGAGCACAGGAATGAGGGATTGATCAGAGTTATTCCTTGTGTCCCTCCAGCTGTGAGGGATCCTTTAGCAAACACAGGCCAGGCTTTTCTCACATTATTACAATCAACTGTAGTTAAAATCAACAGAATGATCAAGAACAGGAAAACACTCCCAAAACACAACACACAGACATCCATACAGACACTTCCTTATGGATTCCCCTGGATCCCTGGCAGTGCCCAAGGCCAGGTTGGACACTGGGGCTTGGAGCAGCCTGGGACAGTGGAAGGTGTCCCTGCCATGGCAGGGCTGGCACTGGATGGGCTTAGAAGTCCCTCCTAACCCAAACCAGTCTGGGATTCTGGGATTTCTCAGATCAGAAAATTAATTCCAGAGTTTTACAAGTTGCTCTAACTCAGAATTACAATTTTCCTTCCTTAAGGACTCCTGTACCTCCCCCTCTCTCGCAGTAACAACCAAATGCTACCTGCAAAAACCCCAACCCAGCTATTCCAGGAGTAAATACTGATGGAAGAGCACTTTTCTGCAGCTGCCATCTGTCAGAGATTTTGGGCTCATTACTCCAGAACTCCCCCTCTAAAGTACTCAAGGATCTATACAAAGATTTTTCTTAGATATTTACTTCTCTTAATTCAGAGATGATTGAAAAAATAAGAGAGACAGAGAAAAAGGAATGTCTATGATTTAGGAAGGCAGCTTGAATAAGTTTTAGTTCAGCTTCATTAACAAAAATGTGCAGGTCTTGTCTCTATGACAACTCCAGAGGGAGTGGAATGATTCCCTTCCTCTCAAGAGCCTGGAAAACTGAATAATTCAGAGAGGAAGAGATCCTTAGTCAGACTATTTACAACTGTTTGGTTTTGTTAACACCTATTTAAAGCCAATGCCTATGGAAGATTTTTGGAGAAAGGATGTCTTGTTTAAGACAAAACGTCTTTCTTTGTTTAATTCAGAGGCAAGAGAAGCTCCAAAGGACATTTGAACACTCACTGAGTCTTCAGCAAATAAGACAACCAGTCCAGCTTTGATATTTGTAAGATGAAGATAATTAGAAAAGAAAATAAGCTCTGTATTTAAAAGCCATGTAGATCCGGGCATGCAGATTTCCAAAGCAATAAAACAATCCTCCTCTTTCTCCAATCAGGGCAAAATTCTGCCTTTAACAGTCCTTACTGCACCAGAAGGTTTTGTAATGGCAATAAACTTCCTCTCAAACAGCTGACACAGGAAAAGGTAACATATTTCTCCAAAGTTCGCCACCCCTCTGCTGCTTTACCAATTGAGAATGAAAACCAGTTTTAATTCTCTCTGTCCAGCACCAAAAAATGTGTTGGTAGTACTATTATTAATGCAAATCATGACTAACCACAGAATCATGGAACGGATTGGGTTGGGAGGCCCATCCAGTGCCAGCCCTGCCATGGCAGGGACACCTTCCACTGTCCCAGGCTGCTCCAAGCCCCAGTGTCCAGCCTGGCCTGGGACACTGCCAGGGATCCAGGGGCAGCCACAGCTGCTCTGGGCACCCTGTGCCAGGGCCTGCCCACCCTCTCAGGGAACAATTCCTTCCCAAGATCCCATCCAGCCCTGCCCTCTGGCCCTGGGAAGCCATTCCCTGGCTCCTGGCGCTCCACACAGAGGTCCAGGTCTGGCAGGGTCAAAGAATTTGGAGCAGAAGCACGTTCATTCCTGCAGGAAAATCTGCAGGCAGTGTAGGAATGTCTGTGCTGTGTAACAGGCAGCAGATTTGGATCTGGCTGAACTCACCAGGGAGTGACAAAAATTTCCAGCTTTCAAGCTCTGACTCCAACTCCAATGGAAACAGTCTATGTCAATCTTCATTTTTGTAACAAATACTCCAGGTCCTGCCTAGGTCTCCCATTAGCAGATCCTTAATACTGATTACCGTGCTTAGCAATTGTATTAATCCAGTTTTAACACAGCTGAAAGCACTGAGCAGTTTGAAATGAGGGTTTGAAGCTGCCAACTTCCAAAATGCCATTTGCTGGCAGGGCCCGGGGGCCATCGGCCTCCTGCCCACCGGGGCACCCCTGGGCTCCTGTCCAGGCACTGTCACCAGCACCCCCAGGGCCTTTCCCAGCTTTCCAGCCCTTCTTCCCCAAGACTGGAGTGTTCCATGGGGTTATGCTGACCCCAGGGCAGGACCCAGCACATGCCCTTGTTGACCCTCACCCCTCTGACCACAGCCCAGGGCTCCAGCCTGTCCAGATGCCCCCGCAGAGCTCCCCACCCTCCAGCACAGCCACCCAGCCCAGCGCTGTGCAGGAGCTGCCTGAGGGATCCACATCACCCACAAACACACTGAGCAGGCCTGGCCCCAGCCCTGGGGATCCCCAGCAGAGCCCAGCCCCAGCTGCATTCAGCCCCACCCCACAGCCCGACCCCAGCGTGTCCCACAAACGCCCCTGTGCCCCACACTCACCATATCTGTGCTAACACTGGCTGAGGTAACCCAGATTGGAAAAAAAAGTTCCTGGCTTGATCACCTGTAAAATAAATAGGACACGGCTCCAGCTACAGCTCCAAACAGCTGGCAGAGGGAAGGGGGAATCAGGAGGCAAAAATATCTCCAATGGAACCCCAACCCATCCCATGAGCGAAGATCATTTACAAAGCACTAAGAAAATCCGAAGTAACAAAACAGAGTAACAAAGAGGAGGCCTCCTATTGCCTTTGAGACCAAAGTTTGACGAAAATTTAGTAGGATCAGTGCAATTCCTTGATTTGGAGCTTTGCTTCCCACTGCTTCAATCAGTTTCGCATTTCAATCTTTCCAAGAGGTCAACCATGCTGATGTCAGTGCTTTACAAACTGAATTCCTGAATCTGATTTCAGTTAAACTGACACACCTTTATTTAATCAGACCTTTTATTCATCACAATATTAGTGTGGTGGGCTGACCCCCCAGGCACAGACAAAGAACCCATCGCTCCCTTCCCTTCCACAGCAGGATGGGAAGAGAAAATATCAGAAAATAACAGAAAAGTTGGGGCTGGTGTGGCAAGGCATTTGAACAACAGGATACAAAATAAGAAATACCTGTTCAAGTTCTGTAATTCTTATGCCCATATGTCTCCCAGGCAGCTCTGTCTATTTAGGCTCACTAGTTAAGATTTAACTAAGCGAAATCAGAAGTGAAAACTGTTTGTTTACCAGTGATAAATCCAGCTGTTGGTTTCAGACTATGGAACTGTTGGTCATGTTTTGCTCTCTCCTCCACAGTAATAGCCCAGATATCCAGGTTGCCTGGTTCAAAAGAAATGGAGAAATTACATAAATAAATATTACCTACAAAACACTCTCTTTTGATTTCTGAGTGTGTCATTATCTCATATCATTCTGGGCCTCTGCAAACAGCCCAAGGGTGGGAGGTCCTTGGCCCCCCAGAGCACACACAGCTGAAATTCCAGTGCCTTGACCTGCAAAGGCACCTCATTCCTCCCCAAAATCCCATCTGACTCTGCCCAGAGAAAAGCCCTGAACAGATGCAACCTTTATGTGGAACCAGAGCAGTTACTCTGTCTCAGCACTGCCATTTATCTTTGTAATCCTTCTGCAGATCAGCTGAACAACTGAACTCCCAAAGGTATTCCCAGGATGTGAAGGGGCCTACAAGGAAGAGGGACTGTTCATCAGGAACTGAGTGACAGGACAAGCAGGAATGGGTCCAGACTCAAAGAGGGGAAATTTGGGTGAGTTATACAGAAGGAATTGTTCCCTGAGAGGGTGGGCAGGCCCTGGCACAGGGTGCCCAGAGCAGCTGTGGCTGCCCCTGGATCCCTGGCAGTGTCCAAGGCCAGGTTGGACATTGGGGCTTGGAGCAGCCTGGGACAGTGGGAGGTGTCCCTGCCCATGGCAGGGGTGGCACTGGATGGGCTTTAAGGTCCCTCCAACCCAAACCAGTCTGGGGTTCTGTGATTTCATGTGAACAGCAAAAATATTGTCCCTACTGCCCTGCCAGGGCCCATCCTGGATTTTTCACTGCAGTTCCAGATGCTGCAACTTCCCCTGTTGTAAATGAAGAGCTAAAAAATGTGTCACTTTTGTTCTAAGCTAAACATGAGTGATGGGAAAACAAGGAAAAAAACTGGAAGTGGTAGCACCCAAAGGCATCTGCTGGACCTTTTAGCAATTAAATGTCCAGCAGCCCTGAAAGGAAAAAAGCATCTGCACTTCTCCAGTACAAGTGGAGCAGAATGAGGTGGTGCCCCACTGGCAGGGGCTGAGTGGCCTGGATGTGCCCTGCAGGGACAGAGTGTGGGGCTGGAAGGGATCGATGCAGGACACAGGAATTCTGTCCTGCTGTGCTGTTGGCTGAGAGGTGTCTGCAAAGCCATCACGAAGCAGAGAAACTCTCAGCTCAGAGAGATGCACTCTGCACAAACACTAACCTAGAGGAAAGTCTTGGAAAGGAACACGTTTATGCCAAGTTTTTGCACGTAGGAACAGTTCAGAACACACCAGAAACCACTTACCCCCAAAAGGTGTTGGAAACTGAGCCATGGTTCTGTCACTTTTAGCTTGTTAATAGATGCCTGGAAAAGAAAAAAAATAAAGAGATAGTCAAACACAGTATCTTCTATTTTCCACATATTTTCTGTATGATTAATTACTACAGGAAAAAAAAAAAAAGCAGTGAAGAAGCAGGAATGCATCAATACTTCCCACACCAACTGTGACTTACAGAACTCAGTGTCTCATTTTTGCACTTCCCTGTGCATCCATGAGGGCATCTTCCTACTGGCAAACAGCTACATTTCAGTTCTGTTGTAAAAATGGCCCCAAAACCAGCCTTTATTTAAAAATAGTCAGTGATGGAGGGAAGGGCAGAGCTCAGTCAGATCCCAGAGATGCTGCTCCAGGCTCCAGGACTTTCCTGAGTGTTACAATCCGTGCTCTGCTTAGGAGGGAAACTGGCTCCATTTCCAACTGTTGAAACCCAACATCATCAGCAATCTGGTTTATACTGCTGACAGAAAATGCACTGCCTTGCTCAGTTTAAACCAAACTTGCCTTTGTTTAAACCAAACGCATCGTAAAGATTTAACTCCATTTCCAGGCTGCTTTGCCCCCAGCCCAGCCCCAAATCTGAGCAGCACCAAGTGCCGAAGGTGCCGTCAGAGGGCGGGAGAGCCTCCAGGAGAGCACCGCTGGCTCTGCACACAAAGCAACCACACAGGCTCCAAATTTAATCTGCACAGAGAAAAGGAAAAACATTTTTCTTGCTGCACACAAAGCCTGACATGAGCTGCCTGGGCCAAGGGACAATGACCAGCACCGGAGTCGCACAACAATGAGCGACGGCCTCTTGTCCTGCGAGATTCCACTCGTGTCTTCCAGGCAACAGCAGAAAGGCAAAGGGAACAGAATCCAAAGGAGAATAATTTAGGCTGCCTGAACAGCAGCAGAAATTTATCAATATCCCTAAGAAAAGGCATTCACTTGCACCAACAATTTCCTTTTGTCTGAATTCCTGTTTGCTCCCCTCCCCATCCCCCTTTCACACTTCTCACATTCTCTTCTGGCTTCCAGCTTGGGAACCTCCTCTGTATCCCCTCCCCAGATGTCCCTGCACAAACCCCTGGCACGTTTGCCAGCCAGGCTCCCCAGCAGTTGGAATTTAGGGAACGACGGACACAACCCTGACTCCTTTTCCTCATAATTCGGCCAAGCACGTGACTCCAAATCCTTGTCCCCAAGGCCAGGGAACGCAGCTGATGCTGCTCCATGCACACCAAGTGTTACCTCCAAAGTTTCAAATTCCAGGCACGGGCATCCAGAGTGCCCAGAACGAGCTCCCTGAGGTCTGGGGCTCTCCCAAAAGCATCCCTGAAGTGCTGAAAGATCAGCACTTTTATCTTTGCCTATGTTTTCTTATTGTACTCTGCTGTGGGCAAGAACTCTGCTACGCTGCTGGGTTTTGTGACTGCAAGGAAACCCTGAGGAAAAAACAAAAGGAAAAAAAAAAAGAGGTAAAAGAAGTCAAAACAAAACAAAACAAAAAAAAAAAAACAAAAAACCACACCAAAACCAAACTGCACACAAAAAAAAAATACCCAAAAAACACACACAAAAAAAAAGCAAGAAAAACCAAAAGCAGAACTCCCTGAAGTCCCCCTCTCACAGCCTGGGCAGTTTCCATACTATCTTTTCCTTTTTAGCACAAGGGGAACCAGCAGAGCATTTACAGTGCTCAGCCCTTCAGGGAAGATCCTCCTCCACAGACTGCCAGGATTCCAAAGGAATTGACTCCCCTTTACCCTGAGCACAGGAGGAAGAGGAGAGGGAGTGGGAAGTCTGAACACCAGCCCCATGCTGGATGCCAAGGAAAGCAGAAACTATCCCAAAGAACTTCGGGGGGGAGAAGAGAGAAAAAAACCAAAGCCAGATGAAATAATGATGGGGGAATGGAGAGAAGGAGCAGAAAACTGTATAAATTCCAGAGACTGAAACCCAAACCAAAATCGACTGCAGAGAGAGAGACACAACAGGAAGCAAACTGAGGGAAAGGCAAATTCCTTACTGGAATATGTTGGAGTTTGCTGTTTATTGCTGATGGATCACCCAAGGTCTATAACCACAGCTTTCATTTTGCATGACTGAGGTGACACCAGGGGCCCCAGTTCTCTCTCCCAAAGGTTGGTCCAGATGGTCTTTCGAGGTCCATCCTGACCCAAGTTGTTTTGTGATTCTATTTTCGGGGTTGAAGAGCTCAGAGATGAAGACCAAATATTATTTACTCCCAAACACACCTGGCACAGTTGTTATATTATAAATTATCATATTTAAGCACAAAAAATAGCACAGAATCCCAGGACCCCTGAGGCTGGAAAAGCCCTCCCAGCCCAGCCAGGCCCAGCTGTGCCCGATGCCCACCTTGTGCCCAGCCCAGAGCACTGAGTGCCACGGCCAGGCCTTCCTTGGGCACCTCCAGGGATGGGCACTCCAAACCTCCCTGGGCAGCTCTTGCCAAGGCCTGACCTCCCTTTCCAGGAGGAAATTGCTCCTGGTGTCCAAGCTGAGCCTCCCCTGGCCCAGCCTGAGGCCGTTCCCTCTCCTCCTGTCCCTGTTCCCTGGCAGCAGAGCCCGTCCCCCCCCGGCTGCCCCCTCCTGTCAGGGAGTTGTGCAGAGCCACAAGGTCCCCCCTGAGCCTCCTTTGCTCCAGGCTGAGCCCCTTTCCCAGCTCCCTCAGCCGCTCCTGGGGCTCCTGCCCCTCCAGGTCTCTCCTGCAGTGAGGGCCCAGAACTGACATCTCAATTTCCAATCTTATTTTGCAATAGTAACCAGGTGTTTAGATGTGCCTTCCACATTCTCCACTCTCTACCGGTTCCCCAGCAGCACTGACTCCACTCCTGTGCTTTCCTTGTCTCTCCCAGCAGCCCCAAGAAAGAACCCCTAGAGGGATAAAACAAAAATCATGAAGGAGCCAATTGCCCAGACAGAAACCCGGGCTGGACAAGCTGAGCTCTGTGCCATCTCTTCCCTTCAGGAAAGCTGTGATTTCACTCCAACTACCGATATTTGTATTTGTAGGAACTTAGAAATCTCAGCTTTGAACTCCAACAAATTCAACTGACATTGGCCAACAAGTTCAGAAATGATTCAAACAGGAAGAAGGGGAGACGATAAGGGGAACCACAAGTGCACTGTCAGTCGATCGCACACAGCTCCCTTGGGAAGCCAGCCCGGAACTCCCACCATCAGCAAAATCATGCCAGCAATGAACTGTGACCAACAGTCCCTCAAAGGGTTTATTTTGCACAAGACTTAGAAGATGCAATAGACAGTTTATCCTGCTTTTAGAGAGCACAACGAGGAACACTGAGCTACTCGCCTGTGCCTGTCACAAAAGAGCTTCAGCCATTGCCGCACTGGGATTTGCCAAACCAACATTAAACACCTCCTTTCAACATAAATCCCTTCATCCCTAAACAACAGAGATCCACATCTCATCCACAGAGTATAAACCACTGAACACTGGAATCAGTCACGAGCCCTGTACTTCCCAACTCTCCAGAAAAGGCAAACATTCCAGCTTTCCAATTCCCAGTGTGGGGCCAACAGCAGCCATCCCACAGGCCCTCTCCCCACCAAGGTCACAGAATCCCTGAGGCTGGAAAAGCCCTCCCAGCCCAGCCAGGCCCAGCTGTGCCCGATGCCCACCTTGTGCCCAGCCCAGAGCACTGAGTGCCACGGCCAGGCCTTCCTTGGGCACCTCCAGGGATGGACACTCCAAACCTCCCTGGGCAGCTCTTGCCAAGGCCTGACCTCCCTTCCCAGGAGGAAATTGCTCCTGGTGTCCAAGCTGAGCCTCCCCTGGCCCAGCCTGAGGCCGTTCCCTCTCCTCCTGTCCCTGTTCCCTGGCAGCAGAGCCTGACTCCCCCTCACTGCCCCTCCTGTGAGGTCTGTGGGGCACTGGAGCGTGCTGGTGTTGCCAGGTCAGGGAGAGCAGTGTGACAGATCAGTGCCATTCCAGGAGATCAATAATTTGAATGCCCACAGGACCATTTCACATCTCTCTCTGTGATCTGCTCAGGGTTATTGGCCTGTGCTGTTCTGGGCAGGCAGGAAGGACCCTGGTTGTGAGAGCTGTTCCAGTTGCACTGAACGTCTCCTGTGCTCAGGGGCTTGACCTCTGTGTCACTTGGGAGGTGGAAAGCCCAAAAAGTCTGGGAGTGAAATCACAGAATCATGGAATGGTTTGGGTTGAGAGGGACCTTAAAGCCCATCCAGTGCCACCCCTGCCATGGGCAGGGACACCTTCCCCTAGAGGAAACCCTCCTACCTTCCACAGCCTCCCCATCCATGGTTTTCCACGGAGCTCAGAGCACAAGGAGCCTTTCCCTATTCCTGACCTGGAGATGATGAGAGGTCCCCTGGCACAGGGATGGAAAGTGTACAACAAACATCAGGACCGAGGCACTCCAACAGCACCACTTTTATATCATGTACAATTGGAACTTCCATCACTACACAATTATCTTCAAATACACAGAGAGTGTTAAAACAGACATCAATGAGAAACATTTGCTTACCCCCAGCTCTGTGTGAGGGACACAAGGCCCTGCCCGGCCAGCTCAGCTGCCAGGGCTCTCTCTTCCACCTTACACTGCTGTTGCTAAGCCCAGAAATACTTAAATTCTTGATCCTCACTGCAAATTATTTCTTCTCATAAACCAATATTCTATAGACAATCAATGTTTATATATATATATAGATATAAAACAAGGAGGGTCTAACCCTAAAACTTGTTCATATAAAAGTAAAACAGAACCTTATAGAGACCAATTCTGTATATATAAAATCCCTGATATGATCCTTAGATCATATCTAAGTACTGATGTTGAAAGTTTTTACCTCAAAAAAATGAGCAGGTTGAAAATAACTCCAGTAAAAACTTTTATTCATAGGAGTCAGAAGTGTATGAAAATTCCTTTTGTAGTGTATTATATCTGGACTTTAAAAACACTGCTCAGAATATTAGAGTTTCTATTTAAAGTTATCTGTGCTCTGCTGAGACCATGTTTACAGAGACACCTGCAATAAAGCCCCAGGAGGTATGAATTAAGGATAATTGAGCTATTTCAGTGCTGTGTGTCTTTCTACAGACACGTTTCACACAAAAAAAGATCCTATTTTTGTTTTCCCTGAACTGCAACACAGCATTTCTACTACTGAACAATTTCTCGTGAGATAATTCTTGATTTGAATGCCAAAATTAATTCCTGAGGCTGCTTATCAGTCACCTTCCTCCTCTTACAGGAAAAAAAAAGAGACAAACCTAACCAGATAAGTCCCCACATCCTCCAAGAATCCCAAATGACAACAAAATCCCCCCAAGCAGGACATCACATGAGAATGTCCCAGGCTGACAGCAGGGTTTGGAGCTTGCAGGTGATCCACGGGAAAGACCAGGATCAGTCAAGGGACTCAGAGTTTTAGCAAAGCCTGGCAATTTTGGATCAATGTAGGCAAACAAAAGCCAACATATATTCAGGGAATTCTGATCCTTGCTCTTTGGAGATCAGATTTTAACACAGTCACCAGTTTGCAAAACTTTTCAGGGTTTCTGCTCCTTACAGGAATCACTGGGAAAGTAAAAACCTTCACAAATGTCAAGTCCTGCCATTTTTTCTACTTTGTGCCAAGCACCCAGATGAGATGAACAAAGCAACTCCCCACTGCAGATGTTTTTCAACACCTGTGGCAATGATCAAATGCTGAGGAGTCACTTCTGTATTCCAGAATCATGGAATGGTTTGGGTTGGGAGGGACATTAAAGATCATCTGCCTGACAGGAGGGGGCAGCCGGGGGGGGTCGGGCTCTGCTGCCAGGGAACAGGGACAGGAGGAGAGGGAACGGCCTCAGGCTGGGCCAGGGGAGGCTCAGCTTGGACACCAGGAGCAATTTCCCCATGGAAAGGGAGGTCAGGCCTTGGCAAGAGCTGCCCAGGGAGGTTTGCAGTGCCCATCCCTGGAGGTGTCCCAGGAAGGCCTGGCCGTGGCACTCAGTGCTCTGGGCTGGGCACAAGGTGGGCATCGGGCACAGCTGGGCCTGGCTGGGCTGGGAGGGCTTTTCCAGCCTCAGGGATCCTGGGATCTCTCACACATGGGCTCATTTTAATCCTGACAGCATTCTCCCAGTAATTCCAGTCCCAACTGAACTGTGACTGGATTACAGCACCCTTTTCAAGAGGTGACTGACTCTTATTTTAAAAGATTTAACACAACAAAAAGCCAGTGCATCACTCAACTGTTTCTAAACCCCTTAACAAGAAATAAAGTAAGTATCTTCTTTTATTTTCAGTTTAATAGCTGTTGGCTGACATTAACTTCAAGAATGATCTGGAAAGCAGGACAAGGAAATGCAGGGTACCCCTGCTGGATGGGAGTGTTGTGTGCCCTTGGACCTCCAAGCCTGTTTTGTCTGACAGCTCCTCTCAGCTGGAGCTCCTGCAGGCAGAACAGCCCCAGCTCCCTCAGCCTTTCCTGGGCAGGGAAATGCTCCAGGCCCTTCCTCATCTCTACTGGGTCTGTTCTGGGAGCTCAGCAAGAACCAGCCCAACTACAGAATAGATGATTACGTGGCTTTTTTCAGATTATCCCTTTCCTTACTCCTGCATCAACTCTCACACCTGCTTCCACCCACCTTGGACCACCTCCCGTAGTGAGGGGGACACTGCTGCAGCACATCCAAGTCTAGAAGATCATGGAAATATTCCAGGAAGTGGCTGATAAACTTCTTCCTTCCCTTTCCTACAGATGCCCATGACACAACTCTGCAGGTTCTCCCACGTTTCAATCCAGCTTGATGTTTTTAAAGGAATTAGGGGAGCCAAAGGAATAGGTCAGAGCCATCAAGTCTGTCTTGGACAGCAGTGGTGGCCTTCCAGCCCAAGATTTAATCACTTGTAGGCCTGGCCTAATCCCACGTAGCTGTGCTGTGAAAATCCACGTGCTTGTTTCAATTTCAGAGCTGATCCTTCAAAATGGGGACAATGTAAAAAAAAAGAAAATCAGCTGTTCTTGAGTTGTTTCACTTCACCTTCTCCCTCTCTGCCACTAAGTAACAGCTCTGCTGGGGGAAGGGTAGGAAGGAAGGAAAAGCCCCGAGTCAGCACAAGTGTTGAGTCAGGGGAGCTCAGGACGTGCCTGACCATTCCCTTTCCCCTCCTCCGAGGCAAAACCAGCAGATAAAAGGTGTGGTAGGGCAGGGAGAGGCTGCAGTCAGTGAGGAAAGCGAAGACTCTGTCCCTTGAAGGACTCAGTGGAGGTCACTCTGCCCCTGCAAGCAGCTGCTCTCCTGACCTCTCCCAGTTACATAAGTGCAGGGCTCTGCTGGCGCAGATTTGGGAAGCAGATTTTCAAACCAGTCATTTAATAGGAGAATTATTCAGCGTCTACCAAGCCTTATCAGCATCTCAGTAGCAGTGTCAGCCCACGTCACCACTGCCTGAGGCAGCTCCTATCTCCCACCCAAGGACATTTTGCTGTGAATTTCTTCTGCAGGACACAAGGAGCTCTTCGGATGCAAGAACAGACTTAAATTGTGGCATTGAGGGCAGGATTTCTGTTATTCACCCTCCTTCTGGTCACACTTAGCCCTGTCGCTCCAACATCAATTGATCACAGGTGGCCAACAAAAGCAAGTGTCCAGCAGACAAGAAACAGCAGCTTTATAGGGGAGAAATGCAAATGCTGGAGGAACTGACAGTGAAACTTCCTGTCAAGGGCTGTTTTTCACAGGGACAGGACAGGCCCTTGGGCATTTGGAAAATCGAGGGATTTCCTCACACTACAAAGGGGGCTGAGCAGGCACCAGTTCATAGGGAGGGTCAGGGACTCTCTCACACCATCAAGCATGCAGAGGCTGCATAAAGCTTAAACAAGGAATTAAACATGCTAAAGCCCCATTGCTAGAGCTCCTGTCTCCTATTTAAAATGCCCTTAAGCACACTGGAAGGAAAGGGAGCAAAAAGGGTTTCACTGCATGAGACAGGGAACACCCCAAAGCAAGGGTTTCCTGCTCCTGGTTCCACGAGATCAATTCCCTTCAAGATCCCTAGAACCAGTTTTCACACCACAGCAAAACCATCCCAGGTGTGACCACAAAACCAGGCAAGTGATGCATGCAATGGGATAGGGAAAGAACAAACAGTTTGCAAGATAAAACACAAAATGTAGATACATATAGAACGTGCAAATATACACGTACATTTTTAAAAGGCACGATCCAACCTAAAAATCCTATTTCTATATGAAATAGAATTATTAATTGACTGCAATACATTTGAATGGCACAAAAAACTTGTGTAAGGGCATGTGCCAAGCTTTCTTTCCAGATGACAGTTGTGCTTTCCCACCAATCCACATAATTCAGGCTCTTGCATCTCGACAACAACTGGGAAAATTTCAATTCTTGGTAGAAGTAAAAGAACCACTAAATGCTTTAGGACTGGGAGGGATCCTAAAGCTCATTCCATTGCACCTGGGCAGGGTCCACTGTGCCAGGCTGCTCCAAGCCCCAATGTCCAACCTGGCCTTGGGCACTGCCAGGGATCCAGGGGCAGCCCCAGCTGCTCTGGGCACCCTGTGCCAGGGCCTGCCCACCCTCCCCGGGAACAATTCCTTCCCAAGATCCCATCCAACCCTGCCCTCTTCAAATGTTAAGAAACAAGGCCAGGAATGATCCTGCTGGATGCATTACCAGTGGTAATGACAAGTTCAGACACAGCAAAGAAATGAGCAAAACAGACCCAAAACAAGGGAAGACTTCCCATGTATTTCACTGCATTTGAGGTGCGAGGATTTATGGAACAAGACTTCCCTAAAGCAAACAGAGAGGGAGGTTCGGCTTTGTCTCTACACAAAGCTACAGGTCAAAGCAGGAGTTTATTGGGAGAACAGCCAGATTTCAGCTTTAGCTCTGCCCCACAGCATCACTTAACCGCTGAGGGAGCAACAGGATCGCTCCAAGTGTCCCCAAGTTCCAGCTACTCTGCATTTCTGCCAAGGGCTGGGAATCATTTCAGCCCGTGCAAGAGAGAACAAGGATACACACAAAAACCACCCACCCCAAGGAAAAATCTAGATATGGAAGGCAGGATCTTTTTTTTTTTTAAGATTCATGTACCAAACAGTTAGGGAAGAGATGCTCATCCTCACTATATAAGCACTTGGAGCTGCTCTGAAGGATGCAGGTTGTGGGGGAGGCACCACATGCACGGGCATTTTCCATGCTGGATCTGCAAAACTTTGTTATGGTCCTTCTCTAAATGATCCAGGAAGTCTGGACAGTTAATAACACTGCAAAGAGTAATCTTCCTGTCCCGAAATGCTTTAATACGTCTTTCCAGGATAAAAATTCCTTTCCTGCAAGAACATTAAGGCTGTTGTTAGTGCTAATGGTTTATTTACTGTAAGTCACAAATCTGCGGCATGGGGAGGTTTGTTTACTGTAGCTCACAAATTCCTCCCCTGTGGGTACTTCGTAAGTCGATTGGTTTGCAGTTCCCTGTAATCAGGAAAATTTGCTACAAGGTTGTGGGGCAGCCTTGGACTGGGAAAAAAATCCAACTGCGAAATTGTAACACGATGCTGATTTCCCAGCATAACAAATCTAAAAAACTTTTCAAGTTTGACTCAGAAAGAAAGCCAAGGCAGCTATGAAAACAAACCTCCTCCTTAAAACCCTCACATTTGCAAGTTTTTAACATGCTGGCTGATAATCAGTGCCCAAGTACACCCACAAATTGTTCTCCTGGGATGTCACAGCCTGATCCTCACCCACTGACACTGCGTGCTGGCAGCGGGTTGGTTACTACAGAGACACCCTGAACTCTGCATCCTCAAGAGAGAATCCCAGGACCCCTGAGGCTGGAAAAGCCCTCCCAGCCCAGCCAGGCCCAGCTGTGCCCGATGCCCACCTTGTGCCCAGCCCAGAGCACTGAGTGCCACGGCCAGGCCTTCCTTGGGCACCTCCAGGGATGGGCACTGCAAACCTCCCTGGGCAGCTCTTGCCAAGGCCTGACCTCCCTTTCCAGGAGGAAATTGCTCCTGGTGTCCAAGCTGAGCCTCCCCTGGCCCAGCCTGAGGCCGTTCCCTCTCCTCCTGTCCCTGTTCCCTGGCAGCAGAGCCCGACCCCCCCCGGCTGCCCCCTCCTGTCAGGGAGTTGTGCAGAGCCACAAGGTCCCCCCTGAGCCTCCTTTGCTCCAGGCTGAACCCCTTTCCCAGCTCCCTCAGCCGCTCCTGGGGCTCCAGCCCCTTCCCAGCTCCGTTCCCTTCCCTGGACATGCTCCAGCCACTCCAGGTCTCTCTTACCCCAAGAGCCCAGAACTGGACACAGCCCTTGAGGGGCCTCTCCATGCCCAGCACAGGGGACAATCCTTGCCTGGGTCCTGCTGAACACACTGGGGCTGATCCAAGCCAGGATGTTTCCTCAGCAAAGGCAGGGAGAGAAAAAAGGCAAGTGAAGAGATAAAACAGTAAAGAGAGGTCAGGGAAAAGAGGGCCAAGGAATGATGGAAGAGCAGGAAGGGCAGGATACAGCAACTCCACGGTATAAACACAACTCGTCCCTTTCCTCCCTCCAACTCCTACAGCTCTTAGAGCACTCCAGTCAAACCTCCCAAAGACTGAGCTTTCCAAGGTTCACACCTGAGGGCAGACATCAAACCTGCTCAGAAGATGGTGCTACACCCACCACAGAACAATGATCTGAAGACAGAAGTTTCCTTTAGGGTCTGACTTGCCTTGACTGCACCTTTGAGAGAACCTTTCCCTGATCTCCAGCCCAGACCTCCCTGACGCAGCTCAAGCTGCCCCCTCAGGTCCTGTCCCTTCTCGCAGGGAGCAAAGATCAGTGCCTGACAATGACAGATATGAAAGGTTTGTACAATTTACAGCACAGGAGGAACAAGCTGCACAATTTATAGCTCATACTTGCAGCAGTGGATTAAACCCGACAATCCCAATTCATCCAGGTGATTTCAGAAGTAACTATGAAGGTGCTGTCACTCCTGACTGTGGATCAGGATTCCTTTATTTTTCCATCTGGCTTGTTAAAAATAGGGGCAATTCACCTTGGCAGTGGAGTCTTGTGACTCCAACAGGAGATGGCTCGAGGGCCACTTGCTGCAGCATGAACTCACAGCAGGGCCTGGGGACAGCTGGGAGGCAGCGAGAGGAGCCGAGGCTCTCCCAGCTGGCACCGCAGCCAGCAGGAACCGCTCTGCTCCCACCCCTGGCTCCAGCACAGCACAGCATTCTCTGCGAGCTGGCAACTGCCAGCATCTCCAAAATAAACTCTGCGTGCTAAAAATACATTTCTGGTTATTTACCTTCTGAGTGAGACCTCAAAACGAAAACTGGCATTCTAATGATGAATCCACAACTTCATCAATCATTACCTTCTGAAGCAGCAAGCAGGAGTTTATGGCAGTCACTTGGCTGCAGAAGTGTAGCCTAAACATACTTTACAGGAAAAATTAAGTTGTCAATATTTCAACTATCCAAAACCACCCTACACAGAAGCACTTACAATCAAACCTTCCTCAGTCAAAAAAGCCTTTCTGAAACTCAGCAGCGAAGTTTTCAATTCTTCTGAAAAATACCACTGGCGTTTACCGGTGCTTGAAGTGAAGAGAAAACCCAAAACAAACTCACTGGGGTGAAGAGTTGGCTACTTGCAGAGGAAGGAATCTGAACTTGTGCCTCAACATTAACTTGCCCCCCTTTGGGGAAAGGAAAAGGTAATAACACTCAACCACCACTGACACCAAGAAAATGCATACATAGAACCAGAGAATGGTTTGGAAAGGACATTAAAGCCCATCCAGTGCCAGCCCTGCCATGGGCAGGGACACCTTCCACTGTCCCAGGCTGCTCCAAGCNCCTTTCCTCCCAGCAGAGCTGCTCCATCCCTCTGCTCATCCTGGTGCCTCCTCTGGACTCTCTGCAGCAGCTCCACGTCCTCCCTGTGCTGGGCTCTGGGCTGGGGCAGCTCTGCAGGTGGGGTCTCACCTGAGCACAGGGGCACAATCCCAATCCATTTCCTGCTGCCCACACTGGGGCTCAGCCCAGGGCATGGGGGGCTCTGGGCTGGGGCAGGTCCAGCTCTCACTCACAGCACCCCAATCCTTCTTCCAGGGCTGCTCCATCTCCTCATCCCAGCCTGGATTGATCCCAGGAGTTGCCCCAACCCAAGTGCTGCACTTTGTACTTTCCTCATCCAGAACCAACAGAGGCACTGAACGTGCCAAGGACGATCCACAGCATTTTCCAGGTGATGTGTTCAGTTCCAAAGCTGTGACCAGCCAGACCAAGCCCTGTGGAGCACTTATTACATCAAATCCACTTTGCTTTCTCATAGAAATGAGTAATAAAGCACCCAGAGGGATCAAACTACATGAACATGCCTCAGTTCTCATCTGCTTAAATGCTGCTGCTGACAGTTTGAGAACCCAAGCACCCAGAGCACTCCTCCAAATTTTCAGCTGGACTGGTGCAACTTTCAAGCAGGAAACCCCAAATTACACAAGAAAAAAAAATCCAGTAAAAAAAAAAAAGCCACTTCATATGTTAAAGAAAACAGCAGCAGCAAATAATCTTCAATGAAGGCCCCCAGCAAGAAGAGATGCCCTCACACTCTACACTGAAGAGGCCATTTACTCACACACTTCTGTTCTTTCTCCTTTTTATTTGCAGTTCTCCAGCAAACATTGTCCGTGACAACTTTTAAGCTACAGGAGCTCTATATGGCAACAGCTCATGGCTTCAAACCCTGCTGAAGAATCTTACTAATTATTTCAACTCTTGGTATTGAAATGAGGACAAATGAAGGAATAACACAAGTATCTGGGGTATATATTTGTCTATGGCTCTTTTAATCATTGCTTGGACAGCCGGGAATTGGAATGCTCAAAGAGTAGGGAGAAAGGGAAAAAAAAACCCAAGCAGCACCTCCTGTTCCTTCAGGACATGAACAAAGGAGAAAGATTTTTGAATCGGGCCCAGTAGAAAAAGCAGCATCTTCCAACCCTGAAATCATTCCCTCAGTCTTCTGAAAGGTTTCTGTTGAAGAGCCCCCAACAAGGGCTTTCAGGGGCCTCCCAAATCCTGGTTGCCAGCAGGCAGGATGGTGTCAAAGCACTGTGTTAAAATCCTCCAGGAACTGGAGGTACCAACTGGGAGAATCAGGTTGGAATGAGGGAAAGAACCTGGGCAACAGAGCAAATCCTGCAGGCTGAGGAGGAAATGCAACAGCTCAGGACAACGTGCACTAGAACCTGTCAGGGAACACCGGGAAGACACCTACTGCCTAAAAACCATGGAAAAGGGAGGCAAAACTCCCTGAAACACAGACTGGCATAGCAGAGCTGTAGCCAGAAATCATGGGAGTTTAGGACTAGGAGGGACCTTAAAGCTCACCTAATCCTACCCCCTGCCTGGGCAGGGACCCCTTCCACTGTCCCAGGCTGCTCCAAGCCCCAATGTCCAACCTGGCCTTGGGCACTGCCAGGGATCCAGGGGCAGCCACAGCTGCTCTGGGCACCCTGTGCCAGTAGCCCAAATCAGGCTACACAGAGGACTAAGTTTTGTGTTTTGATCACCTACTTTAAAATTTGGAGAGTCTTCTGTGTGGCTTTCTTTGAAATTCATTTCCTTGCCGACAGTTCAGGAAGCTGTTAGACCACTTCTAAATAAAACATGCAGAATATTAAGACACATCCAAACACACCTGCCTGAACAGGCAAACACCACACGTGGCTTCCCCCAAACCCTGGAGAGAACATTCCTAATAAATCCTGAAGGGATACAGGATGAAGGGCATGAAGCACCCTGCCCACACCCTGTGTTTCAGGCTGGTTTCCCTAAATACTAAAAAGCTTTGATTAGATAGGCAAAACCTTTAGATTTGATATTCCAGGGAACTGCATATGGGAATTCTGTGGAACCCTGGAAAACACTCTGTGTGACAGAAGAATTGATCTGCTTCGGAAAACAGCAGTTGCAGAGTATCAAGCCCCAGTAACACACACAAATCACGTGTGAATTAAGTACTATGAAGAAAAAAACCATGCAGAAAAAAAAAATCAAAAAGCCTGAGGGGGAATCATAGATGTTCCAAGCAGGATCTCACAGTTGCAAGCGAGATTTAATTTGGTTTCAATGCAAAGCTCAGTGTTTGAGACCCATAACAAACTCAGACAAACCTCATTTTTTAAATGCTTCTCCCTAGACTGGACAGACTGAGCAGATACACAGAAATCTAAGGGCGGAAAAAAATGAGCCATAACATTAAAATGTAACAGCCTGGCCAAAAATATGAGTAACCAGATCCACAGTGCCAGAGGTCAGAGATCCACCAGCACTGCTCCTGCCAGCCATTGAAAACCAGGAATAAAGGAGTCCTGCAAGGAGGCACTAAGCCAGCACCGTCCCCAGGGACAAAGAACTTCACACATTTTTGCCAGTTACCTTGCCAATAACTTCCCCACTGTATCCAACACCAACCATTAAATCTGGAAGGAATATAATGGTTCTATAGCAACCAGCTGTGGAGGTATTTTTCAAACAGAACAAACTGGATACAAATGCCAAACACTTTCCCGACAAATTTAGCTGTTCGTAGTGGGAGGAAAAAGCTATGTTCACTGCTGTGATCCAAAACACAGCATAAATCCGAGTTCTGTACTAAACTCGGGCAGTTTAAAACGAATCTGATAACCAGGAGCAGGTAAACAGACACCCAGGTGTGCACCTTTTGTTACTCTGCCAGGACACCACTCCAGCAGCCTCTCTCCTCTGGAGCAGCATTTCCATGAGACTTTTCCACGCCGCTTACACTCCCACCAGCAAGAGGCCAACCTCGCTAGTATTTCCATATCCCTTGGGAGAGTTTATCAGGGAATCTTCTGGGGATGTGAAGCAGCCACATAACACATCAGCTCTACAGTGACACCTGCACATGAATCACATCAAGAGAGACACCGAGGGGCTGGAGCACATCCAGGGAAGGGAACGGAGCTGGAAAGGGGCTGGAGCCCCAGGAACGGCTGAGGGAGCTGGGAAAGGGGCTCAGGCTGGAGCAAAGGAGGCTCAGGGGGGACCTTGTGGCTCTGCACAACTCCCTGACAGGAGGGGGCAGCCGGGGGGGGTCGGGCTCTGCTGCCAGGGAACAGGGACAGGAGGAGAGGGAACGGCCTCAGGCTGGGCCAGGGGAGGCTCAGCTTGGACACCAGGAGCAATTTCCTCATGGAAAGGGAGGTCAGGCCTTGGAAAGAGCTGCCCAGGGAGGTTTGCAGTGCCCATCCCTGGAGGTGTCCAAGGGAGGCCTGGCCGTGGCACTCAGTGCTCTGGGCTGGGCACAAGGTGGGCATCGGGCACAGCTGGGCCTGGCTGGGCTGGGAGGGCTTTTCCAGCCTCAGGGATCCTGGGATTCTCTGTCTGTAATTTGGGTCCTGTAAGCTCTCAAAACAATGCAGAGTTCTGGCTGTCCCCACGTTTAGATGAAGCCATTCCTGCTCTATGTCTCCTGATGTGCAGAGCCACAGAAAGGTCCAACCTCCCTCTGGCAGGCCAACAAGCACCTCAGCTGAAACATTTTTCTCAGCAAAACAAGAATGAGACACCATGAGAACTCATGTGTGTGCTTTCCTTTAGCTCAAACGCAAAACAGGAAACCTTCAGGTAAAAATAAGGAAAATTAAGCCTAATATTAGGTTCATGTAAGTTAGCCCAAGTGCACATCCTCGGAATGCTTATTTTACAAGTCTACAAAACAAAAGAAAGGTGGAAACCACCTAACTAGGTAACAGCTCTGCTTCCTTCTATCACAACAAGACTTTGTTTCTATTTAAATCTTCACAGAATAAAGTTTTTAATCTTTAATGAGAGACAAAGCCAAGCTAATGCAAGATGGAATTATTGGTAGAATGTATTCACCTGGTTTCATAATATTGTACAGGGATAACAACAGAACTCAATGGGTAAATGTTCAAAATCACAGAATGGTTTGGGCTGAAAGAGACCTTAAAGCCCATCCATAGTCTCAGGCTGCTCCCACCTTCCACTGTGCCAGGTGTGGGGTGCCAGGCTGCTCCAAGCCCCAGTGTCCAGCCTGGCCTTGGGCACTGCCAGGGATCCAGGGGCAGCCACAGCTGCTCTGGGCACCCTGTGCCAGGGCCTCCCCTCCCTCCCAGGGAACAATTCCTTCCCAAGATCCCATCTAACCCTGTCTTCCTTCATCTTAAAGACATTCTCCTTTGTCCTGTCACTCTATGCCCCTCTAGGGACTGAAAAGTGCCTCAGTTGAGGCAGATTCCATTTCCCACCTTTGGTCAATTCTGCTCACCTGGTGTTTTCCCAGCTCTCCTCCCCAGCTGCAGAGCCTGGCTCCTCATGGGGATCTCAGCTACTTCACAGAAGTACTGGAGAACTGGCACGGGGGGCCCAGAGCAGCTGTGGCTGCCCCTGCATCCCTGGCAGTGCCCAAGGCCAGGTTGGACATTGGGGCTTGGAGCAGCCTGGGACAGTGGAAGGTGTCCCTGCCATGGCAGGGCTGGCACTGGATGGGCTTTAATGTCCTTTTCAACCCAAACCATTCAGGGATTTGCAGAAAAGCCAGGGCAGCCCCTTGTCCATGGCTGGTACAGAACCAGACACTGCTGCTGCCACATTAAACACGCTCATCAGAGCAAAGCCAGCCTGGGAAGCTGCATCCTGCCATACCCCAGCCACCTGCAGCCTTCTGCCCCTTTATCACCCTTATATTTATTTCCTTCCCAAACCTCTCCAGCTAAAAGGTACCTCAGATGGAGAGGAATTGTATACATGGGTCTCTGTGGACTTCTGTTTAATAAGGATTTATTTACTTCTCCCCTTTCCCTTTTGTTTTCCCCTCCCTTCTGAAGCCGGGAAAGGATAGTAAAGCACAATAAGCCTCCCCACAAAAGGAAATGAAGTGTCACCAGAATTTCAGTGCTCAAGTTTCCTGGGTCTCATTTCAGTGCACAACGCGGGACTGAGTCAGCATTTTTTCATTCATAATGCTGGCAGGATTTTGAAGGGGGTGTTTTAAACACAAGGACTAAATTTCTGTCACTGGTTTGAACTTCCCAAGCAGAATGTCTCATTTTAACATAACAACGGAAGAGATTCAGCATGATTATATTCCCTGCACACATGTAGTTGTTGCCCTGCCCCAGCTAGACTGTGCTTTGCTTTCCCTAACAAACCCCAGGTGGTTTAATCCAGGATTGCATCAAGGTAATCCAGGGAAAGCCGGAACTTGGCAATTGCATAAGATTCTAGAAACTCCAGGAGTGGAGCAACTCCAGCAGGATAGCCTGATTTCCTTGGAGCTACAGAGTAACATTTTCCTGGTTAAGCAAAGGGAGCAGGAAAAAATGCAACATTATTTCTGAAGCTTCATGTGATACTTGATTGCAGCAACTTTATCACCCATCAAAAGATCCTCCCTGCCTCTTGCACTCACGAAAGTCCTTAAAACCCCCCCAACACACAACGGGCACAAGGTTTATTATTCAGCCATCAGCAGAGTCCACCCAGCACCCAGCAACAACTGCAGCTGAACAGAGTGCAGCCTGTGAGGCCGCTGAGATTGCAGCTAACATGTCATCCCTGGAACACGCTCAGCTCCGCCAGCCAACCACCAACACGAGCCAAGACGCTGAAAGGTCAGAGCTCCGGTTCTCTTATCCCTGCCTCCAAGCAAGTGGGGAGCCCAGCAAGGAAAAAGCAATCCTGCATATCCCTGCTCTTTTCAGTCCTGCAGTTCTCCTCCTCTCTCAGCAAGGGCTCCCAAGTCTGTCATGAGAGACAAGCAGGAGCAGAGTCAAACCAGCTCAGATCCCACCAGTTTGTCTGAGAAATTCTGAATTCTCCAATTGAAACCTCAAGGGTTTGGCTGCAGTTTGACCAAGGAGAACAGCACAAACACATCAGCCTTGGAAGGAGCTGCCCAGGGAGGTTTGCAGTGCCCATCCCTGGAGGTGTCCAAGGAAGGCCTGGCTGTGGCACTCAGTGCTCTGGGCTGGGCACAAGGTGGGCATCGGGCACAGCTGGGCATGGCTGGGCTGGGAGGGCTTTTCCAGCCTCAGGGATCCTGGCATTCTGTAAAATGGTGGTGTCTAAAGGCTCGGGGATCCCACATTACCTTTTGCTGTACAAAGACTGTATTCAAATTAAAAGTGAGATCAACAGAAAACTTTGCCAGATTTCCTAAAATCAGCAAATCACAGAATATCCTGAGTGGAAAGGGACCCCCAGGGATCACCCAGTTCCAGCCCTGGCCCTGCCCACACCCCCCAACAATCCCAGCCTGGGCATCCCTGGCAGCGCTGCCCAAAGGCTCCCGGAGCTCTGGCAGCCTCGGGGCCGTGCCCATTCCCTGGGGAGCCTGGGCAGTGCCCAGCACCCTCTGGGGGAAGAACCTTTCCCTGCTCTGCAGCCTGAGCCTGCCCTGGCCCAGCTCCAGCCACTCCCTGAGTCTTACGCCTGCTCACCAGAGAGAAGACCAGGAACGGGCACCACATGTTCATGTAGAGCTCGGGGGTACAGGAGAGGTACTTGGGGGTTTGGGTTTAATTTCTAAAATAGCAGATTAAACTCTTTGGGTTAAATATCCCCAGTAGTTAATACACATAAAGTGATTTTTAAGCCATACAATAGCATTTGTCAGCAGCTCAGAGTAGCGTTGAGAGCACTTGACTTTAAAGGATGCAGCTTCTTCCCTCCTCACAAAGCAAAACTGTTCTGCTTGCTTCATCTGCAGACAGCACGAGTTTGAAGCAATGCCCTCAGACTGAGATGTGGAGCTGAAAGAGCAGCACCAAACAATCCATGCCAGACAATCCTGCCAGACTGCAGCTGGAGAACTTCCTATTCCTGTGTCACAAGAGCTTTCCAGCCACCGCGCAGAGCTCTGGGATTTACGGGTCATCCTTAACTTCTGACTCTGCAAAAAGGATGACTAAACAACCTAAAAACAGCATGGAGCTGGTAAAGTGAAAATGCTGCACAAGCTTCAGCTCCATTCAGATCACTCTGATAACAGCTGTGATAAGGAAGCACATTCTGAGCATGGATAACACCTCAGCTTCCTGTCAGCAGGTTGGGGTCAGAGACCAGGAAACACCAAACGGGAGGATCCATCTGGTTCAGTCCCGTGTCAATTAAGGATCTCTTCACAAGCCCAAGATCCTCCTTTTGTCCCACCAAAGCCATCTGAAGGGCTCTTGGCCCACGAGAATCTCCAACCCTGAGACAGACTCACTGATCCCAATGAAGGCAGAGATTCCCGAGCACAACCAGCTGGAGCTGGTCAGTAATGGCAACACGGCATCAAGTGCTACACCACCCAAAAACTGAATGGCATTTGCCTTCTTCCTCTGGCTGTGTCATCATTATGTGACAACGTTTCTTTGAAGCAACCTCATTTCTCAGCAGAAAATATCCACAAAAACTAGATTTCAGTCACATTTCTTAAAATTCATGCATTATGTTAAATACCAGGCTGCTGTTTGTCCTTTAATGAGCACATTATACTAGTGTGGTCTGAAGAATAGAATAAGAACAGAAGAGCAGAACATGCAGAAGTTTCCAAGCTGCATAATGGCTGTTTCCAAACTTTGTCTTTTAACACTTGAAAAATCCACAACGTCCTGCCATGAATTTATGTACAGATGACCTTACGTGAAAACATATTTTAACACTTTTATGCTTTGAACTCTTCCTCTGAATAGAAATTTTACAAACCAGAATTTTAAAAATACACATATGTAAAAGACAACTATAAGGAACAGCTGGGAAAGAACAGGGGAAAACCTCATTACACGTCTGCTTTTAAATTTAGTACTGCCCCGAACACCTATAGTAACTTCATGCCGCATTACTTTATTCTAACAAAAAAATCTGCCCCCTTCTCTTTGATGTTTATTCTGTTGTTTGCAATTCAAGCCCACACTGAAGAACAGAGGTGTTAACAAGGAAGAAAAATTTTAAAGCATTTCAGATCTCTCTACAATCCAGCTCCAGTTACAAAGTTTTTCCTGGTTGGGACTGGCCCTTACAATCACCAACAGAATAAAACCCACGAACATCAAAATACAAAGGGTAAGGGAGAGAACACCTGCCAGCCTTCAGATAACGCTGAAAGTCAAGAGACCATTAAAATGAAGAAATACAGATGCAGGACAAAAGGGAGGAAAAAAAGAACAGGTAAGAATGGGGATGGCTGCAGGCAGGGAGCTGGGAAAGCAACCACAGGCACAGGCAGCAGCCGCATCAAAGATGCAGGGCAGAGAACTGCCTCTAAAAAAATCGAATTACACCAAATGTCCATGCAAGACAGCCAGCCACCAACCCCAGCCCCGAGAATCACAGGAGCCTGTCTGTCTGTGTGCCTGAGAGCTCCAGAGAATTGAGTTCATCCAGCTGGGGCTCACATGTGACTCGAAGGAAAATGTCAGGATTTTTGCACAAGAAATTCAACGATTACATCATCCCATTTGGTACATGACCAGATTACTGGCATTTTATTACAAAACACAGCTCTCAACTTGTCAGCTTTTATGATTGTCTGTAAGAATTAACTGTACTTCCTCAAAATACCCTGAAGATTTATGAAGCTATTAGAACTTGCACTGGGTAACTGAGCTCCTGGCTGCGCCTCCTCACCAAAAGCACAGGAATCCCTACAGAATCTGTCCACACCTGAAGGCCAGGTGCAAAACTTACTTAAAAACCATTAAATATTGCACCTTGCAGTTCACAGGCCAGCCCATAACCTAGTGCCTGGGAATTTGAAATTGCAATACAAATGAAAAAAATGTATTTTTACAGTTAGAATAAGAGGCTTCATCACCATAAAAACATGATGATTAACATAGTTCTATGCTTAATTTGTAATTAACACAAAATTAGCTCGGTTGTACCTTCAGTTTTCAGATCAGTCTTGTGAACACTTAAAATACAAGCAGTAAGTTTCCAACACACAGTCATAGGTGTTAAATTGTACCACAATACAAAGACTGCCATCAAGAGAGCCCTCCCAAACTCACCCTGACCTCTGAAAGCTAAATGTGCAGCTGCCTTTATCCAGCCTCAGCTAACTGGGCAGCTGAGGCTGTTCAGGCTGCACAGACACAGCTGAATTCCCTGCCCAGCAGCCAAAGTTGGATCTCTCCTTCACAGTTCAGCTGGGAGGGCAAGGAACAAAAAGTCCAAGTGTGCTTGGCAGGATGAGCATCAGGCAGAAAACAAGAGATGCCTCTTCTCCTTCCCCCCAAGATGGGTGGGTGCTCTTTTGCAAAAACACCACCAGGCATCATTTAAACACTTCTCTCATATACTGGTTCTAAGGACTCGAACACAGAGACTTAAAGGTGCTGTCAAGAAAGGACTGAAAGCTCTTGTTTCCCCAAAGCAGCTCTGCCACGGGCACCCTCTGGGTGTCAGCAGCCCTGCGGGATCCCAGAGGGAGGTTGGGAAACCTGGACTACACCCACAGCAGGTGCGATTCTAACACAGGATGGTTTGGGTTGGAAGGGACCTTAAAGCCCGTCCAGTGCCACCCCTGCCATGGGCAGGGACACCTCCCACTGTCCCAGGCTGCTCCAAGCCCCAGTGTCCAACCTGGCCTTGGGCACTGCCAGGGATCCAGGGGCAGCCACAGCTGCTCTGGGCACCCTGTGCCAGGGCCTGCCCCCCCTCCCAGGGGACAATTCCTTCCCAATATCCCACCCAGCCCTGCCCTCTGGTAGCTTAGATTGTTCTACAGGAATATTTAAATACTGTAAATACTTACAATTCTGTATGGAAGTACAGAAATCCATGTGCTCCAGAGGAGGTTCATTCCAAGTCCTCCAGAGAGGTGCCCACCTTTCCAGGTGGCTCCATGGGAACCCTCCTTCAGGAAGCACAGGTTTAAATCCAGGTATTCCATGTATTTTGAAAGTAAATTAATAACTATTTCCTACAAACTGTGCATTTCTACGGAGCAAGTGAAACTGTACCTTGAGAAGATGCAAAGCTAAACCCCTGTCCAGTCATTTACAGCCATGCCCAGGGCTACACCCTTCAAAGATACTGAGCGAGAGAAGCCCCATGGAAATCTGAAGGATCAAAACACAAAGGAAAACCTGAACTTTTAAGACAACGGGTCTTCAGTGAAATTATTTTAATAGTGTCATTAGGGTTTGCTAATCTACACTACTAGTAGCAGGATATTTACCTGTAATATAGAATATACCATCAGGCCCTTGATTTTCCAGGACTGCCATCCCACAAAACCTTACTCTTCTAAATTCTTAGGATTGAGAGGTCAGCTCTCACAACTGCGAGCACACACAACCATGAGGGACAAAGCAGGGAAAGGAGATTGGAAACTACTGTGGAAGAGAAACACACAGCAGAGACTGAGGTTTCAGACACTCATGATTATTTCAGAATTCCAGACATGCATTTTACCACACAACCCGTAAAAAGCCGACTTCACAGAGAAAAGATGTCCACTTGGACACTAACACTAATTACTTCAATTACCTTAAAAACAACACATGAAAAAGTAAAATATAATATCCAACACACGTAAGTTTGATAAGAGAAAACCAAACCAAGGATGTATTATGTCCCTTAAGTTTTCTGTGTTTTGACTAATCGCAATGAAGGGAATACTGCAAAAACGCACCTTTTGCATCAAAAATAGAAAAATCATTCTTCCTGGGAATGCCCAAAGATACCTCCCTTCACTCCTTCCTACTCAAAATTATTTAATTTCTATTAAATAGAAATTTTCTATTCCGGTCAAGAAGCTGATCCTCTGGAGGGCACAGACAATGCCCTGTTTGCATAGCAGAGATTAGTTTCTAATTACTATCAGTAATTAGTGCTTTCCTACAGCTATAGCTGGAATTTCTCTGTCAGGAACCTGACCACCTCCAGCCCTGCCACACACAGAGCTCGAGAGAGACTCATTCCAGACAGGTGGATCCATCAGACACCTCCATGTGCCCTCCAAAACCTCACAGCTGATGTTTGTTGCATGAGGGACTGGCAAATACTGTTATAAATCCTTCCATCTGCAATTAAAATCCCAACACATACCTATAGTGACAATGCCGGCCAAAAATAGTCAGTGGAATCAAGTATATTCTTTTTAAATGATACAAAGCACACTTTCAACAGAGGGTAACTCCTTGCGCCACGGATCCCACTGAGGTTTTCTGTGTGCAAGTCATTTATCATCAGATCTCAGCCTGGACCCCATTTCTGATTGTCCACCATCCCACCCAATTTCATGCTCGGCAAGTAAAAACAAAACCAAGTTGCTGTGGAGGGGGCATCCCAAGTTCAGCAGCTGAGTCCAACACAACAGCAACGAGCACTCAAAGCTCCCAGCACACAACAGCAGCTGAGGCAGCCCCTGGGTTATTTTATGGTATAAAGAAACCAAAACCCCTCACATCTCTTTGGCTTCAGGCAGGTCAACTCTGAGCCACCCCGAGCGGAAACGTGCCCCTCAAACCAATCTGCTGATGGTTCATTCTGCTCTGTTACTGCACACAGCACAGGGAAATGTTTGTGGTTGCTAACTCCTGGTAAATCCCAGACTGGTTTGGGTTGGGAGGAACATTAAAGCCCATCCAGTGCCACCCCTGCCATGGCAGGGACACCTTCCACTGTCCCAGGCTGCTCCAAGCCCCAGTGTCCAACCTGGCCTTGGGCACTGCCAGGGATCCAGGGGCAGCCACAGCTGCTCTGGGCACCCTGTGCCAGGGCCTGCCCACCCTCCCAGGGAAGGATTTCTTACAGAAAACTTCCACCCCGCTGATCTCCCCATTCCTCAACCCGTTGCTTGTATTTTCCTTAACTTTTTTTTCTTTATTCTTCTATTCCTCTTTTCCCTGGTGTTATCCTACTAAAAGCTGAAATTACAATCCCCGATTACAGTACAAAGACCAGAAAAGGCTATTCAACGTCATAATTTAGAATTATTTCATTGCTAGATTCACATTCTTTCCTGAACCCAAATCTACCCTAATTGCATGATTAGAGGCATTAAGGAAAGGGCACGAAACAGCAGCGAGAGACAGAACAGGCACTGCAGGTCATGGCTTTGAGACCCCAACTCTTACTTCATCTAAGAACCAGGATATAAAGGAAAATTATCAAGCAAACACAGCTACGCTGCAAAGGATGTTGTGTGGAATGAAAGACAGTGGGATATTATAGAGGGAACACAGGAACTGAAAGAATGGAGAGTGGTTTGTGAAGCAGCAAGTGCAGGGAGCAGCCCACTCAGCTCCGGGGAAGTCTGAGCCTCAGACACTGGAGAAACTGTTCGGAAACCGTTCGTCTGCACGAAACATGACCCCTGACAGGCTGCCAAAATCAGAGAGGGCACTCCAGGGCTTATCACGCAGGCTGGACTGGCTCAGCCAGCTGGGATTTACAGCAATGGCTGCACAGCATGAGCTCTGAGGGAACAGAAAATGCAGCTGTTTTCTCTACCTGTGCTTGGGATGCAGTCAGGACACCTGCTCAGCACCCACAGGCAGGTATGCCCCCCCCACAGCTGGGAACGGGAATGCAGAGACGTGCAAGACTCCTCTGCCCACACCTCAGACCCTCGAGCAGAGCTCTGGGGGTGCAGTGGGGGAATTTCAAAGGAGAAAGGAGAATTTGGTATCAATTCACTGGTATAAACTATCACAGAATATCCTGAGCTGGAAGGGACCCCCAGGGATCACCCAGTCCCAGCCCTGGCCCTGCCCAGACCCCCCAACAATCCCAGCCTGGGCATCCCTGGCAGCGCTGCCCAAACGCTCCCGGAGCTCTGGCAGCCTCGGGGCCGTGCCCATTCCCTGGGGAGCCTGGGCAGTGCCCAGCCCCCTCTGGGGGAAGAGCCTTTCCCTGCTCTGCAGCCTGAGCCTGCCCTGGCCCAGCTCCAGCCACTCCCTGGGTCCTAAGGAAGTTTCCTGTGCAAGAACACCACCAGGTCATATTCAGCAAGGGAAGTTACATGTAAAAGAAAGAAGGAAAGACCGTGTGGAGTAACACTCTCCAGAGTCATCAACACCCAAAATACAGTTTGGCTTTTTGATTTAAGAAAATGCATCCATTTGGAGCTTGACTCCAATATATATTTAGTTAATATCCACAGCTATTGCCTTAAATATCTATTGCCATATAAGCTCTAAACAAAAAGCACTTTGGAACTGGGCAGAGGAAAGAGGTAGATGAGGGCAGAGTGCTTCTTGTTTTAAGAAGGACCACACTATTTCACCTGGAATGCTAGCTGGTTTACTAACAGGAATTATTTACTAAACAGTACTCTCTGATGAGCCATGGAAGTGTTTTCCCTTCATGCGCCAGAAAAAGACAGAAAATATTGTTTTCTACAAGCAAACCCCATACTTCACCCCAAATAAAGCAGCAGCTGAACCAGAACAATAGATATCCACAGGGAATATCATCCACGAACTTGTCTGCTCATCCGAGGTAGAAGCACACACAGGGACACAACCCCATCCACGGACAGGCTTCCTTTTCCCGACGCCCCGGCAACATTCCCTCGTTCCACTGGTGCCCTTTTCCAAGCCGTAAGGGACGGCACTCCCAAGGGATGGCGTTCCTAGGGAATGGCATTCCCAACGGAGGGTACTCCTCAGGGAATAGAATTCCCAATGGACGGCTCTCCTCCTTCCCCTCGCTCAGGGCGCAGCGGGTGCAGAGAGCAGCGGCCGGAGGCAGCGGGACCAAGGTGATTTAAGGCGCTGAAGAAACCCCGCGGCGGCACCGCCACACGTTATGGCAATAGGAGTAGGGCAAGGCAGCCGGCCCCAGCAAGGGGCGCAGCATCACTCACCGCCCGCCCCGGCTACCGAAGGAGGAGAAACGGGGCCCTGGCACCGCGACACGCCCGGGCACCGTGAGGGGCTGAGGCGGCGCTGCCCCCCGCCGGCCTGGGCTAAACCGCCGCCGGCCGCAGCCCGCGCCCCCCGCTGCCCCCGTCCCGCCGGGCCGTACCTCATGTCTGTGCGAGCCCTATTCACAGCCCCGGCCGCGGCCAGAGGACCGAGGGGCCGGAGGGGCCGGAGCGGCGCCCGCAGCCGCCTCCACCGGACGCGCCATCGCCGCCCTCGCCCCGTCTGAGGGGAGGGGGGAGGAGCCCCTCGCGGCCGCCGTACTGACGCGCGGCCGCGGCCCCCGCGTGACGGGCAGGGCACTTCACCAATCAAAGGCCGGAGAAACGGCAGAGCCCCGCCCCCTCCGTCCAATCAGAACTCCGACAGCCCCGCTCTGACGCGTGGCCTCCACCCGCCCCCAGCGTGATGGGCAG
>VZRR01008733.1:0-110742 GCA_013398015.1 Oreocharis arfaki | reverse complement strand
AACCAACAAACAACCTAACAAAAAAAACCGACAAAAAAGCCCACGCGAAGTTTGGATTTCTGCCTAATTCTCGATGCATTTGTGGAGCGCCTCCCAATTTTGGAGAATATCGGTCTAGGGTATCACTATAGAGTGTTTTCGCCACGACTCGGTGCATTTCACTTTTTCAAACGGCTTTTGTTCAACTTGAAGGAAACCCACTGCATCAGTTATTTGAGTTCCAACGCCAGCTAATGCGGTTACAGCCTTCAGTTTCACAGCAGGGAAAAATTACAGTGTTTGTTATTTACTTTCAGCTGCCATTTAGAATACGACTTGAAAGCTTGCTGTGTTAGAAGATACAGGAAATTACAGCTAAAATGAGATTAAAATAGAGGAGAATGTGTTGGAAATATTTTTTTAATTATTTAAGGTAATGTAGCTATCAAAGTATTTTTTTTCTCTTTCTCTCTTTGTTTTTCTCTTTTCTTTCAAATTCAGGCAAGAGTCTGTGATACAAAACAAATGCTGTCTTCTCGTATGTTTTCGTAGGAAGCATAGTGGTAATACGTCAGCAGAGGCAAGGGCTCATGTTAAGGAAGAAATCTGTAGCAAATGCAAGCATCTTGTATTAATTTCAATTGGAATCTAATCAACAAGCTGGTCAGTTACCGAGTGCAGTGGATAATGAGAGCTGTGTGTGCTGCATAATTACTCATGGCTGAAGAAGTGCGGAGTACCCCTGCTCTGCGCGGGTTCGGACCGTGCGGTGCTAATTTCATTGCCCCCTCCCCATCACTCACACGGAAGCTGTTCTTAGCATCAGGAGCCGGGGTGAAATAGCACGGAGAAGTTCCTTAGCGCCAGGCGAAGTGTGCTGTGCCATGACGTTGCAGAGATCCTTTCTATTTAGTTGGCGAACAATAAACGTTTATTATCACCGCGGCAGATCATCAGACAAAGCTTCCCCCTCCCGCCTCCCCCAGGCACGAGCGCTGCTGATAAGGGAACTGCTCCGGGTGACAGGCAGAGCCGCAGGCGCCATTCGGAAATAACTTCTTTTATTATTGTTATTTTTTCCCCCGGTTCGCCTTTTGCAAACCTTGGCAGGGCGGTGGCAGGTGTCAGGGCGGAGGTGCGCTGCCGCCGCCCCCGCCCGCCGCCGCGGAGCCGCCTGCCCGGCTCGGCGCCTCGCAGCCGCCGGGCTCCGCCGTTCGGGCACACGCGGGGAGCGGAGTGCGCTGAATTTGTACTTTGAAGCCTTCTTCGCCTTAGATTTTTATGGCGCTAGGAGGCCTGACAGAGGAGTGCCTCTGCTGAGATCGGAGCCTTTGCTATTTTTTTCTTTGATTTTTTTTCCTCTCCATCGCCTTCCTTTCCGCCCTCCCTCCTCTTGGTAGCACATCGAGTCAGTGTGAGTCAGGACTTGTAAAATGCATTTCCAAAGCCCAGATGAAAAGTCTCTCAGGCGTGTCTGCTGCTTTATCGGAGCTTTCCCAAGCCCACCTATGCAAACAGATTTGTAATATTTGTGTGCTTAACCGTGCATCTCTTTTACAGGAATCTGTTGCTGCGTATGACATCTCTTGCAAGCTCCCAGAGAGAATTGATGGAGCATACAGCTAGGGAATAGGATACCAGAGAAGCACAGAGGAAGAAACCAGGCAATCACCAGGTAAACTCATCCTTACTTTTTACTTTGATTTATTTCCTTTCACCTCGCCTGCAAGCCCTTGCCCGCTCCAGTAAGGGAGCAGGAGAGCAGAGGGACTGTACGTGTGTGTATTAAATGCCTACTCCTCTCGT
Source organism: Oreocharis arfaki (assembly GCA_013398015.1). Taxonomy (NCBI): domain Eukaryota; kingdom Metazoa; phylum Chordata; class Aves; order Passeriformes; family Paramythiidae; genus Oreocharis; species Oreocharis arfaki. Next base: position 108,957 of record VZRR01008733.1, on the reverse strand, counting down.
TCGCTTCCTCAGGATGGGAAGGTTCAGCGTCTACTGGATATGGGACAAGATCTCTCGGCAACCCTTGTGGATTCTCCTTCTTCTAGAGGCGAATTACAGTTATGGATTTATTGTCCCGGTGCAGCACTTCCACCACCAGCAGCAGCAACAGCAGCAGCTTTCTGACTCTCTTCGGTGACGGGTATTCTTGGGTGGATAATACGGATTACGTTGTTATTGCTTAAGAATACGCGTAGTCGAGGAGAGTACCGGCGGCGGGCAGGCAGGCAGGCAGGCAGCGCGACCGCCCCCAGCCCACCAGCTGGCTCCTCACCTCCTCTAGTTGCCAAGGTAGCACCTTTTCCATCTTTTCCTACGCTTTGCAATGTTTCATTCTGTGTCTCTGCCCGGGCGGGGGGAGCTCGAAAGCCCTGTCTCTTGCGGAGGGGGGTGCCCGGTGTGTGTGTGTGCGTGGGAGCAAGCCCAGAGCTGGGGAGGGCCGCGGCGAGGCTGGCCAAGCTCCTCGGCAGAGGGTGGCCGGGGGAGCCACGGCCGCTGCGGGCTGCGCCTTCGCGGGCAGCGCTCTCCAGGCTGCACTGGGGCCGGGGGAAGGCTCTCGCCCCGTCCGGGCGGCCCCGGTGCCCTGGCACTCGGTCGGCAGCCCCCAGCCCGCTCCGTCCGCGGCCCCTCGCCCCTCTTCGGCGTGGGGTGCGGATGGGGGAACCGAGGCGGCCGGCCTCGCCTGCCAGGGGTCCCTCCTACCGGGACGCGGACTGCCCGCAGGGCCGGGGCGGCCCCGGCTCCGTCCGCACCCGCCGGCAGAGCCCGGGCTGCCGCCCCGCTGGCGGTCACGGCCCCCGCGCCCGCAGCAGCCGAGTCGTGCGGGGCTGGGAGTGCCCGCGGGCGGGGAGGTGCCGAGCACCCCGTGCTAGCGAGGCCGGGGACACCCCTCACGGCCGCAGAGCGCCCGACGCCCGGGGAAGCCCGTCTTCCCCGGCTGCCGAGGGGTTCGGCCGTCCAGCGGGGCCGCTCCTGCGGAGCAGCTTGAGGCCGGTTGCTTTCAATGAGAGCTATGCCCCTCTTGCTCGCTTATCCTCACCCTGCAACCTGGTGAGGGCAGGATTAGGAATCCACCTTCACACCAGCTTCAGCCCAGCAGAACTTGTCAGCATCTGAGGCCCCAGGTTGAGACACATGTTCAGGGCCAGAGCCGAGGGGATTTTTCCCGTCTGCAGCTCAGGTTGTGGCTTATTTGTGCCCTTTCCAAGACCTCAGGACTCCTCAAATGTCACTTGCAGCTGGACAGGTGGGAGACACAACTAAGGGAGTGTTGATTCCCATAACTCGTCAAGACATGTCCCATTGCTTTAACATAGAAGAGGTGCATCTGTGCCTTTCTCCAATCTAAGCAGCAGGGCACAGGCTTTGATTAAAAGCCTGATCAGTCTTTCAGATGTTGTGCTTAGGAAAATCCAGGCACAGCATTTGTAGTTCCAGTCCTTTTCCTCCTGCTCCTCTGCCCACAAGCCTGGCAGAGAAAAGGAGCAGGGTGTGATCATCCCTGCGTTTTGCCATTCAAGACCTCTCCACATGCCCATATGATCCCAGATCTTGTTGCCACGTAGCCACAATTGTGAGACTAGGTTTCAGCCTTAAGTGAATTAGATCAGAAGCCATTTTAAAGCAAGATCAGGAGTCCTGTGATAAGACAGCCTTTTTGAATGGATCCTTCCCCAGCCTCAGCTATGATGGGGCTAGGAACGATTTTTAATGTGGACAAGCCATATGTGGGGTGATCATTGAGAGCTTGAGGTGGGATGATGGAAAATGTCTTTATCTCTGTCTCTTGCTTAGAGATTGAAAGGCTGTCTATGTTCTACTTAATAATTTCCAACAACTACCAAAGGAATCTTAGTCTATTGCCTTTAGTAGTGAGTGGAGTGCTCGTTGTAACACAGACGTGTGGATCTGTTATTCTTTAGACACATCTTTGATGCTAGCACTCTGATCCTTGTGTTTCTCTAATACCACTTGAAAGCAGATATTTTTTCTTGTAGTTTAGTATGTTCAACAGTCTCAGAAATAATGTTAAATTATGCTTTAAAAAGACATGATCAGCTGCTAAATCATAGTCAGTTCAGCACCCTAACACAGCCACATTCACAAGTGCTGCAGGAACAGCGATGGAAACACTATTTTAAATGTCCAGGTTTGTATTACAAACCTTCCTCTGGTCAGAGCTTTTAGTTGACATTTTCCCTTGAGTCATGACTTAGAGTATTATTAGGAGTTCCCATTTCATCACATACAGGACGTGGATTTGTTTGCTCTCTGTTTGGTTGAGTACCTTATGCAGTATGCATTGGACTGGTACCCATAAATACAAGCTTAGCAAATGGTTCTTTATACTTGGTTTCTTCTAGGTCCTTTCTGTAAAGCATGATGAGATGGTTTTGCTGAATAATGCCTTAATGACAGGGCTGATGCATTTTTAATGCATGTACTCTTTGTCATTGTCAAAATTAACATTTTGATGATTGTAGATTTCTCTTCCCTAAAATCTTTTGGGAATTGCTATGCCATGTGGGTTAAAAGAGAGAAAGTGTAAGATCTGATCGGAGACATACTGGGTGTGCTCACCAAAATGATCCTAGAATATTGTGTAAATGGTCAATAGAATAAGGACTCTTGGAATGATGTTTCCCAATAGCATGATCTCAGAGGGACTCCCCCCATTCATTAGCAGCTCCAGGGTCTATCACAAATGTATATTGAAGGACAGAAGTGATCATTTCTGAACAACAGACCTCTAAGTAGTGACTATTCGCACTGTGGGTCTGATCCTGGGAATGCACGTAGCTTCCCCGGGACTGCTCAGGAAAGCAAGCTTGCTCGTGTTAAATCCAAAATATTTAGAGCCAAATCCTACTATCCAATGCAATAGCAAAGTCCCAATTGATTTCCCTGTGGGAAAGATTAGACCCCTAGTGAATGGGATTTTTTACAATGCTACACTTCCTACCTTTTTTTGCTTTAGAAATTGTGAATCCTGTGTACTAAAAAAAACCTCTAAAACCTCCCTGCCTCTAGTAGTCTAATGATATTTCATTAACAGCAAAAATTACACTAAAAGTTTATAGTGGAACATAATAAGAAATTGCTTTATAAAAAAGGGGGTTTAATTGTACCAGTACGAGCATTTCCTAGGACATTTTAGAATGAGGTTTGTGGCAGCACCAACTGTGCATTAACAGTTATTTTGGTGAGGGCATATTTAATTAATTCAGAATGCTAAATTTCTGTTTTTAAATGGTTTTTATAACATGCATCCTGGTAGAAAATTAAATTTAAAAATTAGCCCCCCAAAAATTACTTGAACTTAGCCTTGTCTTTAAAGGCCATAATCCTATGAAGATTTATATCTCTGGGTAATTTCCTCCACTGGAGTAGCCTCGAAGGCTGCTGCCATAGGTAAGTCTTTGTCACACCAGGGCCCCCAGAGCAGCACACTGATGGCAGAGCAGACCCCAGTGTGGCAGCGGCCCTGGTGCAGCGCAGGTGACACTGTGATACTGGCTGTCCCCCGCCCTGCCTGGGCCCTCCCAGAGCAGGGAGCTGCCCCAAGGGCTGTGTCCCCGAGCACAATGGGCACCTCATGCTCCATGGCGGGAGAGGGAGAACCAAGAATAGTTTTGGTCCCTACTGTCCTGTGCAGGCAGGGTCGCAGCCCTGCCTGGGTCTGCCCATAATGTGAAGCGTTTCTCTGCCTAGCAGTACCCTAAATTTAGTGATAGGGTCTGCCATTGGATTTCAGGTGCTCTTTCCAGAAATATTTAAAACTATAGCCCGTACATATGTATATATCCCTGAATAGAATAAATATATATACACACACATCCCCCTCTCTGAAGAGAGGCTAGAGCATAGCAGAAAAGCCCCATTCTTCCAGACCTGACAGAGGCACAACGCCCACTCACCTCAGTAGGGGCCGTGCTGTTGCAGTGTATATTTATGACCTGTGTTATGATTCCTCTAGCTGCTGCAAATTTGCCTAAAATAAATGCTCACAGTGTTGCATGTAGATGTGTATGGTTATGCAGATGTTTTTCCTTGGGCTCAATTCTGCTTGCTTTCTGCTTTTAAGACTACATAGGATTTTGAGGGGAGTGTAGGTTTTCTTCCCATAACAAGCAATTGTCTCACGTGTCAGTTTAGGTGGATCCTAGTGTTCCTAGGGTTTTCTTGAGGAAACTGAAAACAGTAATATCTATACATCCACACAGCTCTACACATACTTTGCAGCTGTAAGAATAAGCTAACTAGCCTTTTTCTCTGCCTTTTTACATCACACTAGCAGCAATGTACACAACTGGATTTTTATGCATTTTTAAAAAATAAATAATATCTTTACGTACACAAAAGACTTTTTCTTCTCTTCCTTTTAATAGATTACTGTTTTTCTGAGAACTATCACCCCCAGGTATCACCCACAGCTGTTATGACACCTCACCATTTAGTGTTGTAAAGGTAAATCATAACACTCATTATTAAGAGCCATAAATTTTTACCAGAATCATCATCTACCTCCTGAAAGCTTTAATGGTAGAAACACTTCCTGGGCTAACGCCCATGATGATTACATGCTTTTTATTGCTACCATTTAGTAACCAAATTGCTCAAAAATCAAAGGACTTGATTATCACATACCTGCAATGCATAGAGTTATTTATAAATGTTGGCTCGATAGTAACAATGACTCAAAAGAAATTTAAATGACAGGCCAAAAATAAGTAGTCTAAAAGTGAAAAAACAAGCTAGAATTCACAGAGGTGATGGAAAGAATCTGACTTCAAAGGACAGAGAGGATCCTGAGGGAGGTAAAGAGAAGAGTCCAGGAGGTGATGGTAGAAGGTAGATGTGACCCCGCTTTTCAGAGTCAGAGGGCAGAGGAGAGGTGAGGCACCAGGGACTGTAGGCGAGGAGGTATCGCAGTGTGGTGCTGGAAGTATGCACCAGAAGTGTTGAAACCAGGGCTGGAACATCACACACATTTGGTGGTTTGCTTCCTAGAAAAACAGTATCTAGTTATAAGCAGCCAACAAAAAATTAGCGGAAATGTTCCACAAACTAGAGGGGGTTGATTGATGGGAAAAATAAGAGCCTTGAATATATAGCTGAAAGGCAGGTTTTACATATATGTATATGAATATACATACCTAGCCAAAACTACATAATAATGCCCATATAGATAAATTAAATGAGTATCCTGCTTTTGAAATTGTTCTCCTGCAGAAACCAGTGGGAGATTTCCACTGATTTCAGGGGGTTCAGAATTTCTTCTGTCTGCAGGAAAGCAGTGTAGCCTGGTGTGTGCAAACAGACCTAGAAGCTATGTATGGAGAAAATGCAGCGTGGCTATCAAGAAACATTTCCTTTCAGGGAGCCCAACACCCCTCTAGCCAGTGGGGATGACGTAAGGTAACAGAGCAATCTCCAGGCAGGAAAGCCCTTGCCTGGGAGATGTAGAATTAACTTGGCCAAGACACAGAAGGCAGTAGTCATCCCACGAGGGCTGGACAGCCATCTGGGGAGGCCTCCTTGCCTCTGACCATTGCAATGCAGCTCCGCGGAGCTGAAATGGCTCCGATAATTTCTCAGCACTTTATACCACCAGAAAGAAAGAGCTAGGCCCACAAGAGGTGACTTACAGTTTCTAAACTACCCAAGAGTATTTCAGATTAAGTAGATCTTTTATCTGCTTTGGGGTCGCCACCACCGTATTGTTCTGTATCAGCTCATCTGAGTTGCACGCAGTGTACACCCCTTTCGCATTATTGCATGAGGCATGAAATGTTGGAAAAATATAGCTGACTTTAATATTAACAATTGCTGATTCATAACCTTGTTTGGAATATTAGGGGTTCCCTTACTAAATCAAGACAATATCACAAAGTTTATTAATGATGACAGGTCAAACCAATCTTTTAAATCACTGGAAATCAAAGATAAAGTGATCAACATGGGACTGGTCTTCTCTAATTGGAGAAAGAGGAACATTCTGAACCAGAACAGTACAGCATGCAATTGTGCTGCCTGTTACCAAAAAAAGATCCATCTCACTGCATTTTACAGAGGCATTTACATAGATAATGTAGATTTCCTATGACTACTTTTAGATTATCTGATAGTAATAGCTGTGCAAGTATTCACATTCTCCTAACAAGATGATGATAAAAGTTCAAATAAAAAGGGATCACTAATTATCATATTATCAAGGATTTATTTTATTTCTTTAATTTAGGTGGGAAATAGTAAGAGCAGGGAGGCTTGATGCGCTAATGCTTCCAACCATCTGGAAAGTCTTCCTTTAAAAATCATTCTTCAGGAGATAACTTAGCTGGTTACTCCAAGAAAATGCATTTCGTATTACTTCTCCATCAAGTTGCCATGAAACGTTCTTCTGTTGTACAGTTTATTGCTTGCTGTTTTACTGGAGCAACAGTTATTACAGTCTTGCTGCTCTGGTTGTTAAAAATGACCACTACGGTAAAAATTGGTTCTTGTTCCCCTACTATTCTCCACCTCCTCGCTGTCTCCCTTCCTGTCATGCAAAAGATTTGAGGGGATGGAAGGGATTTTCTTTCTCAATGTGTTTTATTTTAGAAATGTCAGGATCATTTAATTTCTTGATTTTTTTGTGAAGGTCTTGAACTATAGAGGAGAGCAGTCAAAACTTTCTCAGACCTCAGTTAAGGAGGTGGTGATTCTTCCATTTTTAAGAAAAGATCTTTTTCCCTGCGTGTTTGCCGGGGTCTGAGTTATGCAAAACACAAAAACACAATTGCTTTCAAGGTTTCAGCACAATCCTTTTCTTTTTGACTGCTCATTGTCCTTTGTTGTGTTACAACATCATGTGGCTGTCCCATCATGTGTCTGTTGCACATGTGATAACATAAATCCATTTGCCTTCAGTTGTTCAAAGAGCCCCTTGATGAAAACTGGATCTGCAAGTCCTGCTCTAGGAAGCAAGAGCCAAACCCATTCCGTTTTGCTCTTCTCGTTTACATGCTCGTCATTTCTGTCTGTGTAAATTCTTACCAGCAAAGAAGGCAAGGCCAGTCCAGACCCTTGGTTAGAGATGAACATAGACATGTTTAATTTTCTTTTGCTGGAGCTGCAGTGAGGCAGTGCTGCTCGCTCTCCTCCTGCCTCCCTGGTACAGAGGGAGGAAAAACTCCAGAGAGGGAAAGGATGCTGAATGGGCATGATGAGAAATCCAAGGAAAACAAATCAGATAAATAAATCCACACACACGATACGTAGCTGGAGTTTTCAGGTTTTGCTTTTTACCAAATGCAACTTTAAGTATTCCACATTTCTTGTACGCAAAACTTAAATATGTGCCCCTTCGAGAGGCTCAGAACAATAGCTCTGCTTTCTCTAATAAAATCTCTCTTCTGAGATTAACTCTGGAGCTAGCAGTGAGGTCAGTGTTTCATTCCATATAAGTCAGCTCATGCTGACAAGGGTCTGGCCTTCTTAGTGATGGGCCGTTTGCTGCTCAGAAGTGTGAGGAATGGCTTTCTGAAATATCGATAGCTCGCCTTCGCTGGAGTTCATGATCAAATTTAGCTGGCAAGCATCAATGTGCTATGGCCAGACTGCAGGGCTGAGAGGCTCAGGCTTGGGCCAGCCGCTAAGGTCTGCTTCCTAAATCAGAGGCTAACTCTTCCATTAGTGCAAATCAGTGGTTTATAACGATGTCAAATGAGATTGGTGTCAGAGTAGCCCAGATGACAGCTTGGTCTTGGGATTTGAAAAGGAATAGAAAAATTAGGCTGCAACCATTAGAAGTATTTTTTCATTTGTTTTTGTTGCGCGTATTTGTAAATGTGCCTATGTGCACATGCACACACGTGCAAAGCTGCATTTTGTTCCCATGGAGTTTTCTTGTGGCCATGTGGCTGCCATTTAATGTGGACCTAAGAGCACAGAATCTTCCTCCTGGTGTGGCTTGATTGACATGTGCAGAGATCTCACATAAAGCCTCTGGGATCCCGCTTTTTATCCATAAAAGGAAAGCAGGCAAGCTTCATCCCTGGCTAAATCCTTTGCACAATATACATCAATAATGAGGCAGCATCTATTTATACATTGCTCAACTGGAAATGACTGAATTCAGACAGAATTTGGTGAGGCAGCCTGAGCTCCACCAGCCTCCATGGAGTCTATTGTTAGTACCCAGGATGACTCCTCAGGCAAATGGGGAAGAGAGGCACGATTTGGAGCCTATCATGCCATGGGAGGAATACCAGCATCCACACTTGGCAGGTGGTGTCTCCTCTCAGAGAATGCCTTCGCTGTCTCTGCCAGAACCCAGCAGTCATGGAGGAGGAATGCAGAAGGAATGGTCACAAGAGCACAGCCCTGTTGCTTCTTCCCGGGAAGCTGAATGCTGACTTGGGTTTACCCACAGCGTGAGAGGTCCCTGCCTTTCTTCATGAGAAAAGGAGATTTCCAAGAGGAAACGGGAGGAAGGCAGTTCTACCTTGATACACACAGGTGCCATCTTGCCATATTGTTGCAGAAGGTTTTCAACAATATTTCTTTACCTAGAAAAAGAAAGATGCGGTAAAAAAGCCCGGTCCAGCATTATGGCATTGGTTAGGTAGGTCTGTGTGCTGATTGTCCATCAACATGGGTCTGTGATGATGAAAACTTGTTTGTCTGTGAGTTATTTATCATAAATAAGGTACTAAGGAGCCCTTAGCAAAGCGCAATCCAGACAGTGCTTTTGCTCCATATCCTTCTTCACTCCTGCTTTCCTCTGTGGCTCTTGTGTACTTTGCCCATATGCTCTAAAGCTATTTTGTTTTCCATTTTATGTATGTTTTATGTAAATTAGAAGAATCAAGCTCCTCTACTTGCTAAATTATAAATTGAGTGGAAATTGGCCGACTCTCTTTAGACTATGTAAGTTATACAAGATGTAAGTAATCAAGCTGAGCAGGCTGGGTTGGGGAGGGAAAACACGTCAATAGCGTGGGCCACGTGAGCTGTGTCCATGTGTCTCCATGTACTGCTGCTTGCCTTTGCAGCCTCAAATATCTCTTTGCTCTAAAGTGCCAATCTAACTCCTTTTAGAGCATTCTCCAAGATGTGGGTTTATTGCCTCCTTTGGTAGTTTGCTCGGTATATTCAGCACGCCTTGTATAAATGAACTGCTCTTAAATGCTTGTTTCCACTCTCTTGCTTTAGGATCAGAGTAGATTCAGACTGCCTCCTCTGGGAGCACTGATTCATTTTCCTTCCCTTCTTCCCCTGTAAGTTAAAATGCCTGTTGATTTTAATGTCTGTCTCCTTGGCTTACTCCCTGCTTTGGCTCTCTTTCCCCTGCCCCACACTGCTTTTCATATGCCTGAGTCTTGCCCTGGGTTATCTTTTTCTTAGTAGCTCACTGCAATCTCACAGAGTAGGACTGTGGTGCAAGAGCAGGAGCCTGGCAGTGGATGACAGCCTGTGAAACACTGCCAGGAGAGAAGGGAAGTTGGCTGGTTTCTTGGGTTTTGGTGAGATGGTAGAGAATCTGCTGCAGGGCAGAAGAAGATAGTCTCGCTCTGGCCTGTTCCGGCACCAGTTAGACCAAGATTTTAGGAAAAGGGGCCTAAAATCAGACTCCTAGGCCTATCTTTACACAGCCAGGGAGGATCAGTGTTATTACAAGCAGATACGGCCATGGTGCTGCTCTAGTCTGAATGCAGGGTCCTCTTAAAACTGTCCATGTTCAGATGGTTGTGACATACCAGATTGCCCCGAAGAGATGAGACTGACTGTAGCGTCAGCACAGACAGGCATTGGCTGCACAAGCATCCACATGTGGCCAGAGTGTCCGGCAGCATTGACCAAGAGCAGCCTTGTGCTGCGGCCAGCAGCCCGTCCACCTCAGGAGCACCAAGTTACACTGGGGCAGAGCTCGGGCTAGCTCTGCTCTCCGTCTTTTAGCTCCACGTCAGCCAGAGAACAGAGTAAAACACCTTCAGAGAGCCAGTGAAGTGCAGTTCTCAGCAACTGACCAACGTTTTAAAGCCACCATCATGGCGATTGAATCCCACTGCCATGGAAAATCCAGGTTAGAAGTGTGCTGCTGTGGGTGGGAGCTGTGGGCATTGGGTGGGCTCTGCAGGCATGGCTCTGGGCACAGACCTTTAGCGGGCAGCCTGTTCTCAGGTGCTGCTCAGCCCTGTGTGCTCTGCTCACTCCAGCAGGGTTGAAGCATGTGCTCAACAAAAGGGGATCCCAACTGAGTAGTCAGATGGCCTTCAGGAGTCTCACGCTAGGACTCACAGGGCACCAGTGGGATCCTCTCTGCTCAGGCTCTGCCCTGCAGCTATTTGAGTTTGGGCTCTCTTACACTGAGTTCGTAAAATACATGTTTTTTCTTTTAATTTATTAAATACTTTGATTCAGTGATATACCTCCAGAGTCTGCAGTCAAATGTTATTCTGTGCAGTCAAATGTTTACTGAGGATGATAAAATATATCCAGCCTGCCTTTTTAGAGCTGCTTCTTTTACTTCAAGGGGAAGGCATAACCTTTCGTTTCCTGGTGTAATTTTTATTAAACCTCTGCCTACTTTATCTATCAGGCCACATATAAATTTATTACCACTTGTGTTTCCAAATAAAAGACTCGTAGGTTGGTAAGTAGTCTATAAGTCGAGCTGCTATTCCTTGAAACTCATAAAAGGATGATTTTGATACATGGAATCACTAATTAAAGCAGCTTTTCAATACACAAAAATTAAGTTAACAGTAATTAATGTAGCCAGCCTGGAACCTTAGGAAACTACTGCCAGCAAGTGTCTTTTGGTGCACTCAAGAGGATGCAGTTTGATTGTTGGCACCAGCAGACAGGTTGGGAATTGTAAACATGGTAATTAGCAGTAAGTTTCTGGATCTCAACTTGCCAGACTGGCAGTCTGATTCTTGGAGTAGTTGTCGCATGGGAGGAGGGAAAAACAAAGTAAGGGAATTAGAGCAACCTTGCATTGCTCCATCAACATATGCCACTGGACCAATGTTTTTCTTGGCAAAAATCTCTAACAAGATGCTTAAAAGCAGCATTGCAGCCCTACTGCAAACTGTGAACCTCACTGCAGGCATCAACCAAGCAACTGCCCCTGGCTCTTCTGTTTAAACTATGAGTGCTGCTCCATGGTAAGGAATTTCAGAGTCTGAGATCCTTCCACTCCACCTCTGTGGTGAAGCACAGTGTTGATAAGGTTATCAACAATAATGGGATTAAAAGAGTTAAAATCCAGCTTTTGCGGTAATCCCAGAGTATTCTATTGTTGAGCTATCAAAGATTAAGGTTATAGTAACCTTATTAATCCTTGGTGTAGTATAAATAAAAAGGAAATGTCAACCTTAATTCCACCATGAAATTAAATCTTCACTTCTCTAAATGATGATTCAAACACAGCTTACTGCAGCCAATGTGGTTTATGAAAATGCATAACCCTTGCTAATTTAAGAAATCCAGTCTGAGAGACAAAGGGGTGATAAAAGATGGCACTTGTTTTGTTTAAAATGAAAAAAAAAATAGTATTCACTCAGCTTGTATGTCTGCAGAAAATACACCTAGAGCCAAAAAAGTATGCAAAGAATGAGGTAGGGACTGAATGCTCATGGCATACATCCCTGTGAGGCAGAGAACGCTGCCGGCAGACCACAGCAGAACAGCCATCCTTGTGCCAGACAGCAGCCACAGCAGTGCTGGTGGTGACCCCGTCCCTGTCCCCTGCTTGCAGGATGCTGTGTGGCCTTGTTAGTGCTGCCTCAGTACTAGGGACAGGGTGCCCTGACACAAGAGCTTAACCGAGCATTGATCCACTTGTGCTTCCAGTGCTAGCTGAAACCTAAAAAATGTCAGAAATGCAATGGTTGCTGGACCTTCTGCAAACAGTGAGCCTTCATAGGTGCTGCTGTGAAGGGCACAGGTTTTCCTGGCTAAGCTGATTTCCAGGGAGGTGGGAACTGCCTCTTTTGGCAATGGATGGTTTCCTCCTTACCCGTGCTGGGCACAGCCCCTGCTCACCCTGCCCACAGAGACTGAATCTATAAGTAGGTCTGAAACGTCCCCCTAGGATGAATTACCTGAAGAGAGGGAAGGATGGACAGATGGAGCTTTGCTTAGACGTCAATGGGATCTAGTTCAGGTAAATCGGTGTTTCTTTGTGGAGGGCGGGGCAGGGGGTGGGGAAATTACAGTAAGCAGAAGTGAGCTGAGTACCCTTTGTTATGCTTTTTTGACTTGGAGGAGAAATAAAGTACTGGTAAAATGGGGTGATTCAGAATGATTTTGCATATTAAATATCTCAATCACTCACTCCAAGTCTAGCAGAGTGGTAGTTAAGTATCAAGGAGCTACCTGTAGCAGGAATTGAGCTCTCTGGAGGGCAAGAGGCATTGCTGGAGAAAAAGAGATAGTTTTAGTGGGGCTGTTAGCAGGGAAAGGGGCTTCATCACTTCAGCAAACCCATCTGCCCTGTGGTCTCTGCATGTCCGGGAAATTACTGAGTTTGTGGACGGATAGAGCTGGAGAGCAGGCATGTTCTGCATGTTCATATTATTTACTCCAGTCTTCATAAACTCTGATAAAGTTGTATAATGAAACTCAGGCTCATAAAAGATCTCATTTTAAGATTTTTTTTTTTCTTCTTCACTCACTGAATCATGCTCTTCTCTGGTGTGAATTGTCACAGCTCCAGAGCGTGCACTGGTTCAGATGTGCCCGCTGGGTCCTAGGCTGTCTCCATCCCCTCTACTGCTACAATTGCTACCACAAACACAAATTGGCTCGCTCTGGCTCTTCTTGTCTTTCTGCAGTGTAGGAACAGATAATGGGCCCATGGGGTTGTTCAGAAATATTGCTGGTTTCCAGTGCTAGCATAATGGTCCCTTCTAGGTAGTATCCCTTTCCTGGACAATTTCCCAGTAAAATAGTAAATGGCAACTGCAGAGCAGTAAAGGCAATGGCGTATTTGTTTGACTGACGTTTCAGAGCCTGCAAAGCAAATGCAATTAGGATCCACAGTGTGCTGCAGTTTCCTTTCTTCATTTCCCTACCTTGGAAGAACTACTGTTAGGATCAGCTTGAGTCTGGTCCCTGCTACCTTAGAGCGGTGGAGATGCTGCAGGGGTGGAGGGCAGCGTGTGCCCAAGCCTGTGTGAGCACTGTTTGCATTGGGAACAGTCAGCACCTCAGAGGGCTCAGCTGGGGCAGGAGCTGCTGGCACTGCAGCCCCAGGCAACAGTGATTTTGTTAGTAGGTGTTCACTTCCCCTGGGCTTAGCTGATGCCAAGGTGACCTTGTGGCACTCAGACCTGCACTTCTCACTGGGGAGAAATCTCTGTCCACGCCCATGGATCTGTGCCAGGCAAAGCAACGCAGGGTTTGGGCTACCCTGGTTTTCGCCGGGGGCAACGGATGCTTTCTTTGGAATATTGCGGGATCAGCAGTTGATGCACTTTGAGCACTTTGATACAGACTTGGCAGCAGAGAGAAATGTGAAAAAATGGTTGTAATCATTCAGATTTGCCTGAAGGAGGAAATTGAAAACAAATTGCTACTAAAAGCCACGGCCATGGTTAATTGTGGTGAAGCACTATGGGTCACTCACCTGTACGAAAAGACTGCTAGAGGACAAACGGGATCAAAATTGTTTCTGCCCTGGTGGGGAAAGAGGGTCTCAGCCATATAATTTCATTTGTAGGGTTATTCTGTAGCTCCTAGATTCTGACATGAAAATCCGTGCCTGCAGAGCAATGCTTTAATGGCTGGAAATAATGCAGCCAGGGAAGGCAGGGGTAGCTGTGGCTTGCCTTGGTGGCAGGGGGGTGGCCAGGCTGTGTGGCATCCCTTCTACCATGGACAGGTCCGAGCTGACCCCCACAGGAGAGGCAGAGGCAGCTGCCAAGTCCCCTCTCAGCAGGATGGAGTCTGCAATGTGCACAGAGCCACCACCCTACAGCCTGCTCCAGCTGGGAGTTTTACCTTTCAGTTGGAACATTGCTGCTATGCATTATGTTATTTGTTAGCACATTTAAACATTGCAATGTCTGCTGTTCCTGGTGCTTCTTGGATGTCTGGGCTTAGGCAGATGCCGATACCTACATACGTCACGATGTGTGAACTGATGAAGTGTTTTGTAGTGGGTCCTTTGGACACAGGGTCAGGGGAAGCCAGGATGTGGGGTGGCACAGATCTGCTGCCTGGGGGTGACAGAAGGAGGTCTGCTCTTACTGGGCAGTGGCTCCCCAGGAAAAAAACCTCTTTGTCTCTCAGAGAAGCTCTTTCCAAAGTGCTAAAGCTATTGCAAGGATTCGGGAGATGAAAACAATGATGAAAAGATGATCTAATTTTTACTTAATTGCACTTTTTCTAGTTATTTTGATTCAGAGCTCCTGCGGGGTAAAAAAAAAAATTTGCAGCTTCCTGGATCTGGTGACAAATTCCATACCAGCTTCCTTCAGGACAGATCCTTACTCCAGGCTCTTGCATCTTTGCATTGTGCTCAGGGAATTAAGTATAGGAGCACACTACAGCCTGTGCTGCTCTGTCTTTTCCCTGTGCCAAGGTGCAAGTGGGGAAAAGACAGGATAGCGTGAAAAATGGGAACCAATGTTTCTTAAAGCAGTCTAAATGCAGGGCAACCCTGCTGAGTTTGTGATGTTACATGAGCTTTGGCTGAAACTGTGCTGAGGGTTGGGCCACCCCAACTGGAGCCTCAATTGCAGCATTTCGAAAAGGACATCAAAGCATACATATGTAGCACGAGTTTTAGGATATGAATGCCCCTATCTAACCTGAGATATGGGAAGAGTCATCACCTGGCTCTCTTCGGAAGAGAGAGAACGATCATCCTTTGACAGTTCAACGTACCCTTATATAGAAAACCAAAACATACTGATTTATTTGACTTATGGGAAGATTGGTATTTTAGCCATTTCTCTTCTTTTACAACAAAAACCCCCAAATGCTGTCCATGCAGAAAAGCCTGTTCCCAAATAGTGAGACTGGTGTGACAGTGTTAGGGACACGCAATTGTGCTCCCTTGCCTGCACGAGGGCTGCAGGCTGTCAGGCTGTCCCCAATGGGGTGGCACCGGGTATACGAGAAATTGCTCCTGTTTCTAGCACGTCAGATCATTACTTGCTCCTCCACTCGGTATTGGGGTTAAAAAATACTGTCAAAATGAAAACACAGGAGCTGACTGAGAAATCAGTGAGTATGCTACCTGGACGCTCCAAAGTTAGATACCATGATTGATAAGGGATATAAAATAGGTGACTGGCCCTTCAAGCCAAAAGATACTCCGTTAATATGATGCAATTTGAACATGTTTGTGTTAAGAATACAGCAGTGTTTTACAGCCAGCGTGTGCACCTGTATGTGCAGGCACACGTGAACGGAATAACTGCAGTGTTCCAGCGCTGCCCGGAGTTAGGTGCTGTAGTGAGCTGGCAGTACGAAATGTACTATCAGCTCCCCACGGTGTCAAGCATAGTACCTTTAAAACAGTGTGGAAGTCTGAGTGGTGCTGTGTGAGGATGTTTCCCCCACATAAATGTGCAGGTGATAAATTTGTAATTTCACAATCCCCTTGTTTTCCTTTATTTCCTTTTATTTCTTTAAGCTGAAGAGAAGAAGGAGGGGGGAAATGGGTCTCCTATGGAAGGAAAAGGTGTTGGCAGGACAACAGCTCTATGCCTGTTGCTAAAGTTGATGGATACAAGGAGCTGCTGAACATAAGGTGTGTGTGGTGGATGGAAGGGGTTCACAGAGGGCCAGGTGGGGTCACCTGGGGCCAGGACATTTGGGAGCTCAGGGAGCTTCAGTAGTCAGGGTGGTGGATTATTGTAACGAGTAGATACAACCGAATTCCCCAGAAAAATAACAGATAACCACGTGCTCGAAGGCCAAGGCCACGGCCCCCTGGGTTTGTCCCACGCCGCTGCTCCTGATCCCAGCGTGTGGCGCCGAGTGTCGGCACTGCTCTTCCTTAGTGTGGCTCTGCCCGGAGGCACAAGGGGTGCTCGGGGACAGGCAGTGCTCCAGCGCTGCCGCTCGGTGCTGGGGAGGGAGGTCTGTGCCGGGGCTGGCCTGGCCTGGGGGCGCAGGGGTGCCCCCCGTGAGCAGTGCGGCAGCAGCCGCGCTTGCCGGGAGCCCGTGCACAGCTGCCGGGGCAGCGCGGCTCCTCCCTGCCCGGCTCAAAGGATGGGGCTCCACGGCATCCGCAGGGCCCGGGGCTTTTCACCTCGGATTTTCTCTTGCATATGCATAAAGCACAGTGTGCTGTAAGAGGGTTTCCATGGAAGGAAACTGAGGAAGCCAGTAAATTATTTTTTATGGTAAAAATTTATACTAATCATATTTATACTAATATAATCTTGAAAGTTTAGTAGTTTTTTTCCCCCAGAAAATTAGTATTACCTTTAGAATATGAGAGCGGGAACTCACTGGAAATCATAAGAAAGAGGAGTCTTGGTTAAAGAAACTGCAGCTAAGGACCTCTCTCCTTAGGAACTTCCAATCTTTCTACTAATGCATTCCAAATAGCTACTCTATAGCTCTAGAAGTCGAAGTATGATTTCCAGAGGCTCTATCCATGCAATGGTTTAAGCCTGATACTCACAAGACAAAAGCTTTTGTTGCATTAAATAAGTCTCTGCTGTTCTCTGGGTTAACTTGCTGCTCAGTGAAAAGCTGGGGACACCAGATTACCGAGTGGGTGAAGAAAGGTAGAGGGAATTGGTCAGATGAGCTGAGGAGTCACGATCCAGTACTGTAACCCATGCAGCACCCTCCCTGCCCAGCGCTGTTCTCCAAGCAGGATTCAAGCCTCTGATACCTCAGTTTTCCTGCCCAATTACATGAAATGAGATCAGGAAAAAAACTGTTTACTACAGCATGTTCTAGTTTTCAGATCCAAACAGATTGCTGTACATTGGGTGTGAAACACCCTAATGTTTTAGAAATTATGCTGGAACTTCTCTGACTGACAGCTCTGAGCAAAGCACTTTGAGGTTATGTAAGTGCCTAAAAAGAAGTCTAACCCCAAATCTTAATTGTGTAGCAGATTTGAGGCCTGTGAAGTCTAGGCACTGCCAGATTTTAAAGTCCTGCTGCCACCTTACATAAATACTCATAAATACTTACAGCAAGTGTCCTAAAAAGATCTTTGGTTGCCCAAGTGAGCTAGAAGAAGGCATTGCAGGGCTGCCCCATCTCTACTGGTCACAAGGGATGTGCAGTTCTGCCCAGGGCTGCTCCAGCAAGAGCTGGGAACCTGCCCCTTTCACGTCCAGCTAGAACTACACATATCAGGGGTCACATCCCAGGCAGAGGAAGTTATTTTCATTTATGATGCCCAGTAACAGGGCAAAGAGACCTTTCCTTCCGTGTCTGTGCTCTAGCATGATGCAGAAACAATTTTAAGACATATTTATAAATTCCACTCGAGTGTTACAGCCCTTGCTATGAATCTCAAAACTGTGTTCAAGATTTATTAGTATTGGGCTGCTTCTGACACAAGGGATGTGGGGGACAAAGAGCAGAAGCTTCTGTGCTATAAGGAAGCACAGAAAAATCTGTCAGTACACTTGTAATTTCATGCTTCTAATTGTTGTTATCCAAATGCCATTGTACTTGCAACTGTTCTGTGTGCATTAAATCTGAGGTGTAGAACCCTATCTCATATTAAAAATGTGATAATAGAGTTATAGTCTCTCTAATGTTCTTGTGAGAACTCTTGTTAGCTCTTATTGTCTTGTCCTTTTTGTGACTTAAGACAGAAAACCATGAGTTTACTGCATTTCAAAGATGTTTAGAAAGATGTGCTTAAGTAAATAGATGTTTTTATTTTCAGGGGTTGGATAGGTATGTAAAAACAAGGGGATTGAATTAAGGCAAAATTGATGTGATAGAGCTCATTAAATAATGGTTGTGATTAATTTTGTAGAATTGTTCATGAATAACTGGCAAAATGTTTTCCACATGCGGCAACCTCTAGAATGAGCTGACTCATTATTGCATTTAAGGAGTGGCACCTTGAGTTGAGATCCGATGCTATTAAAAATTGCAATCGATTTATTTTTTTGGAGGGATTGAATCAGGGTCCTAAAGGACCTGTGATATTTTTCAAACAAAATATCTGTTGTCTTCTTACTTTTTTTACAGCTTATCCCAGGCTAGGTAAGAAATCAGCACCAAATTACAGCAGTACCCACTTCTCCTCTCTTGAAGAGAGCAGAGGATAGAGACAGAGCACCTGAGCAAAGGGAAAAGATAGAGGAGGAACAGGGCAGACAGGAATGACTGGAAATAGCAGACAAAGAGAAGAAATGGGAAAAAAAGCAGAAAGAAAAGAGAAGCAAAAGGAGACAAGGGAATGAAAAGTAGGAGGGCGTGGGGGCTCAAGTGCCCCATGGCTGCCCTAATGAGCTGCTGCTGGTCAGAGGCACTGTCTGATGCTCATCCACATTCAGCTGGCCCAAGGTCTAAAGCAACGTGAGTAAGCACCAGTTCCCAGCTAAATCTCAGCAGGCTTACTGTTTACCAAACTGTGACAAAAGATGAAGTAATGTCCTATCTGGCCACATACTGGGCTGTAGGTCTTCTTTCTATTTTATTTTTTTTCCTAAGAGGAGAGCTAGCTGATGTTTCTTGCTACTCTCAAAAAGAAAAAGAAAAACACAGTGATTGTGATTTAGAGGAGCTAAGGGTTTAAAATAAAATATACATTCATTGCTTTCACATAAAGATTCGGTGATAACCAGATGACTGAAATGATTGCATCCCTATCAAAGTCCAAAGATTTTTTTTTTAAGGTATTTATACACTATCTCTGCTCTCGTTGTACCCTCTTACAATTACAGTTGGGAACAATGAAAGCACGTGTTCCATGCAGTTACTTGCTGCTGCCCTATAAAAAGCCAAAGCCTAATAAACTTCAATATGGAGTAAACCAATAGTGTCCTTGTGAAAGAGCAACCTGAGGAGTTTTGCCCTACTACTGATAGTAAAAGCAGACCTGTCAATGAGATTTGGCCTTTATAAAAAGCTAGGTTAAGATAAGATTTGAAAGTGTTTGGCTTGGCGTTTCCAACCTGTTGAGAATGAATTCTGGACTTAGGCTGGCAAGAGTTAAGAGCAAATCTTCTGTAAATCTTTATTTTGTGCTTTGGAGAGACCAGTGTGCTTGTCCTCCAATAGCCAGAAACATCGCCTACCCTCGCACAGAGTAGAGATCTGATAGATGCTCTGATCACAAATTGTGCTTTGCTTTCCTCATCATCAATGCAATTTTAAAATCATGTGTAAGAGGAAGTCCATGTGTTCCTCATGGGGCAGGAATAACCCATCGGGTCTGAGCAGGCAGAGTTAAGGTCCTAGACACAGTGCTTTGTACAAACCGAAGAATAAAAAGAATATTCCGGGAAAGCCATAAAGAGATGATGCAGTAACTGTTTCTGGGATGTTAAAAATACTGTTGTGCTTCCAAGCTGCTGCGTGAGCCTGACTGCAGTGTCTGGCTCAGGGTGACTCTGTGGATGGCACTGTCACAGATATCAGCAGTGCAGAGTAGTCTCATGCAGGTCTTGAAATTTTAACATGTGATGAGGCCAGAAGGTAGTTTGGTGCAGTGATAATGATTTATTTAATGCAACTAATGTATGTAAAGATGCATCTGAAAAAGTGTGGGGTCTGCCAAGAGCACTTTCTTGGACACCACAGTGATCAGTCCAGGCTGGAGGCTGAAGGCTTGAGTACAGGTCTGTGGGATCAAGCTACTAATTTTTAATGGGTTTGAGCTGTTCTTAAATAAACTTTCATTAGTTAGGGTGGCACCACTAAGTCTACTTCCTACTGAACAACAGGAAGACAGAAAGAGCATCTACAACAGTAATAGTTTAACACAAATTGATTTAAAGTGTGGAATAATAGGAAGCTTACAGAACTTGGATGAGGGATGAAGGAGGTGGGCAGAAAGAGGTGTAAACAGAGAGGAAGAAAGACCAGCTGGCTGCAGACAAAGGAGAAATGTGTCTTCTCTGTTTTCCCCTGCCAGCTGAAGCACCCCACGTTGCACACAGGAGCAGGGAATGCTTGTGGCACACCTATGAAGCCATTCTTGACTTTGTGACCTGTTTATAGCAACAGGTGAACAGCCCCTGGGTGAAGTGGGTGTGCTGCCTTTTACACTCTTTCAATGTCACACTCACCTGGGACCAACCACAGGGTCCTTCAGGCTGTGGTTTACTGAATGGTCTGCTAAGGGGCTTAATTATGGTCTCAAATTCCCAAAGGTTTTTCTAGTCTGTCTAAAATATTTATGCCTGCAACAATTCAGACCTGTTTATGTCTCTTTTTTTGCCTGCTGGGTAAAAAGTAGTTTGGCTTTTACAATGTGTCTGTATACAGGGTTTTAGTAGCTTGGATTGCTTTTATATGTTTATAATGAAAGTAACAGCCCCTTAAAAATTGGATTATTGATCATGGGAAGAGAGTAGATATTTTTAATCTTAGAAGCAAGACTACAAATAAATCAAATTATATGAAGTATTTTATTTAAAGGCATTTGATTTTATTAAAACGCTACATCTGGTGTTTGCATAAATGGAATAATTCTGTTTCTTCATATGAAGGTTCAGAGGAAACCACGGTAGGAGGTAGTCGTTCTCACTGAGTAAAGTGCACTGATGTCAATAAGTCAAAATTAGACTCTTCCCAAATTGCAAAAAAACACTGAAAGATTCAAAAGTAAGGATTTGGATGGCTGTAAAATTCCCATTTCAGCTGATAAATTATCTGCAGGAGTTGTGATCTTTTTGCACAGATGCACATGATGCACTGGAAAATGCACTGAAAATGTAGGACTACCATCACGTGTGCCTATATGTACACACCATGTGTTGAGCATGTGTGTAAGTGTGCGTGTATATGTAAATACCTACACACATACTGCACTACCATGAAGCACCTAAGGCCGCTTTTGGCTCTGCAGTCTGTGGCACCTCTGAGTATGCCCTGTCCCACCAGTGCCTGTAGCAGTCTCTCCGACTGTCCTGCTTGGAATGTGGCTCTTCCCACCCTAGGGATGATGAACTGCAGCAGAAACACCCTCTCTGTCCTTGTTATGACCAGATATCTGAATCTGGGGGTTTGTTTGCATGTTCCAGATGTTTGCTCTGCCATATTTGACCACAGGAATGTAAGGCCAGCAGGCTGAGCCTTGTGAAGCAGAGAAGAGCAGCATTTAGCCTGGAGTTTGCACCTTCCATCATTTCCAGGAGTGAGGCAAAAAACTGGTTTCTCTCTGGGAGGAGACAACCAAAGAAGAACTATGCATTCAAGGAGGTGGGACTGGGTGAATGCCAACGGTCTTTGTCATTAACCATCTCTCTTCAAGCTGGCTGAGGAGCTGACAGGATCTGTTGATTAAATCTCATCCCTTCAAAAGACAGGAACAAAATCACCATTGTAACATTTTGGCAAAGCAAAACGTTTTTGTTTGCTGGCAAGGGTTTAACTCACGTGCAGCCATGCTGCCCTCTTAGGATGTCAGAGAAAGAGGCTTTGCAAGTCAAATGCTGCCTGCCTCACCAGCCCATCTAACCCCAGTGATGAAGTGCTCCAGTGCCAGCAGTCACCTTCTGTGCTCAGCTGAGCTCAACTGGAATCATGCTCTCTGGCTGTGCTGTTAAGTGGCTCTGAAGATGTTACGGGTATAGAGCTGTGCTGCTGTATTTCAAGTGATCATAAAAACTCACTGGACAAATTGAAAAAGTGTGGCTTTTCATTGGAGCAAGTTTGGACTGTATAAGCAACTCCGTCATTGTTCTAAGGCAGCAGATGCAGTCAGTGTTTGGAGAAATGGTTCATGACTTAATGATGCTTTCCAAGAGATGCAACCAGGAAACAAAGATGCTAGAGGCTCCTTGTGTGGGAGTAACACTGGTGGTACAGGCAAGGGAAGCAGAAGGATGAGACAGTGGGAGAGAGTGAACAGAAAGGTGCAATGCAAGGAGAAAACCCCGTTGCCATGCTTCAGGCTTACTCTTGTGCTCAAAGCTGTGGGACAAAAAGCAGTAGTTGCAGGCAAAGCCCTTTCCTGAAGACCAGCAGAGCATGCCAGGAGGGTGCTGCAGCCACTGTCTCTGCAGCCAAAGCATGGAGCAAAGCCACAGTCTGATGGGGTTGGCCTGCAGGGGTCAGATTCAAGATCTGCATCACCCTGAGAGTTGGGTCTGATGAGTCCCCACATCCGGGGAAGGCCCTCAGGCCCCCTCCCCACATATGGAGTCAGTACCAGCTGGGATAGGGTACTGCTGGATGCTGGGATGGGTGCTTGTCCCGCAAGCACCACATCAAAGCTGAACCTTATCCAGGCGACCGTGGATGGGCTGTTACCAGAGTGTGTCAGTCCCTGAGCAACTAGCCCTGGGAATATGTGGGCACTTGTGCCCTGAGAGTGACCGTGACCTGTGTAGGGTGCAGGGTACAGGGCTGGGATGCTCCCCCAGGGACTAGGCCCTGAGGAAGGGCAGCTGTGAGTCTTGGCAAAAGCCAAGCTGGTCTTACACAGATTGTCTGGTGGTTCAGGCTGGCCAAGCTAAGCATGTCCCTTACCTTGGCTTCATCACAACTTTGACAGAGGTCCCAGGTGTGGGTCAGAGCTGGCTCCTGGCTGCCTGCACAGGGCCCTTGCTGGGGCAGGAAGGGCATGCAGACATGGAGCATCCCACTGTCAGGGCTTGGCCACCATGCTCCCCCCCGGGTGACTCACTGAAGAGCCCCTTGGGCAGCAGGGGGACACAGCCTCTGCTCCCTGCTGACCTGTTCAATGCAGAGGGCTCTGCTGGGCAGCCACGCTGGGGCCGTGGCTGCTCCCTGGAAGGAGGAAAGATCAGAGGAGGTACCGAAGGGAGAGGAAGAGTGTGGATTAGGAGAAGGGAGCAGGTGATCAATGAGCTCCTTGAGGCAGGGGCTGAGGTTGATATGCTGCTGTGGTGAGCTGCAGTGCCTGACAGGACTTTTCCCATGCCAAGGGTAGGCCAGCTTTCCTTTGACTCAAGAGGGTGTTGGGGGGGTGTGTTTGCTAGGCCCAGAAACCAGTCACTGCTGCAGTGGGTCTTTTCATGGACAGTTGTGGCATCTTCTGATGCCCTGTGATCTGAAATTTCTGTTTTATTATTTACAGGAACTCAGGCTCTTGCTGTCTTGGGGGAATTTCACCTAAGTAAGCACTGGGCAAATTTCATTCAAATCATTCAAATCTTAAGCACCGACACCTTTGGCATAGTTTTTCTGCTACTGGGGTTGCTGGATTACTTTGTACAGGTCCTTTTTAAAGAAGTTAATAAACCTGGCAGTGCAAGTCCATTGACTCTCAGCAGAACACTTCTATCATTCCTGAGGTCCCTTTCATTGCCAGTTTGTAAATCAGCACTAATCGTTAGTATCCAGCCAGCTTTTCTCTTTAGTATTACCATGAAATGTGCTTTCTTTTGTAGTACCTAAAGGTTGTGAGATAACTCAGTGCGCTTCCCAGTGGGGGAGAAGGTATCTGTAATCTGTGTTTTGTGTCTTGAGTCTCTTGAAAGAACTAGAAATCCCAAACGCAGAAATTTGTGGGTTTTCTGTCTTAGAGAATTAGGATGTCTTTGCATTACTGAGCAGGCAAACACTGAGCAGTGCTTGATCAATAAGAGGCATTGCCAGAGGTCTGGTATAGTCTACCACAGCTGATTGTAAGTGTTGCTATAGGCTATGGAACTAGGAATATAAAATGTCAAATGACAGTAATAATTCATGCATCCTGGGACATATAAAACCAACAGCATGTCAATAGCTGTGGCATGCTCTGCAGAAAATATGCAGGATTTAGATGTTGCAGGAGTCTGTTTTATTTTAAACACACTTTCCTTGGTGAAATATAGACTTTCCCTGTTTGTTAAAAGCATTTATTTTCCGTTTCATGTTGCTACTTCTCTATTAACATTCTAAGAGCCACACAGCTCAAAATGGGCCCTGAGATTCAAAAAGCAAAATATATGTATTTACTGAAGAAAAACACATAAAATATTTATAAAACAGAGGGTGCAACACTATTTGAGATTCATGGACCATTTCAGCATTCATAAAAGCAAATATGGTTCTCAAGTTGGCTTCACCTGGAATCAGACTTTACTAGACGGGTTATCCAGGAGGGACCTGCCTTAAAATGAAACTTATTACAATCATTAATTTTACATGGAAAATCATTACATTTTACATGGAAACCAGAATGTCTTGTGAAATAAGTAAGAACTTCTCCAACATTCAACTTCTTTAAAAATACTTCAGGATAATTAATATCACTTGTCTCTTATGAAAAGATATGGAAGAGGGTGAATTACTGCCTCTGGGAGGGTACAGCAGGCATAAGAAGAAAGACTGTGTGTATCTGATACTTGCTCTCCCCTGTGCCACTGCTGCATGGGAACCTAAAACTGACAGGTGCTGTTTTACTGGTTAAGGCTCTCACAAAAACTCTTCAGATGAAACATTAATGAGAAAACAGAAAAAATACGTTCAAGCAGCTCCATTCTTATGCTTTCAGCTGTTTGAGGAGCTGTGCACCTCAGCTGTGGGTTGTCAGGCCTCAATTTCTCTAAATCTGCCTGAAAGTAGTGGACAAGACAGAAAAGTTGCGTGTCACTCATGATTATACAAATATAGGCCTTAATGTACAGGTAATACTGCTAAAAGACTGTAATATATTAACTGAAAAAAGAGAAAAGGAAAATCATTCTCCACAAAGAAACCCACTATGCATTATTTAAATCTCCCCCTGTGAGAGGCTGAGGATTCAAACACATACGAGTCGTCTGCTCTTCCATGTGACAGCAATCCCTCTGCTTCAGAGTTGCACAGTCCTGGCTCTTAGTTGTCTACTTGAGAATGCTTTTTAAAGTTATATATATTTTTTTAAAGTCTTAAATATAATTTTAGTTATTTGAAGACTATAGAGTGATTTTGGTGCAGTGGACTGCACCTATATAGACAGGCACTAATAGATATTTTGGCACATCTTCCTAAAGCTAGCATGAGACAGAGATGATGATTAAAATAAATAAAAATCAAAATTAATCCTGCTAACTGTCTGAGACCTAAGAAAAGGGATGTCTTTGTTCTGATGAGAACATCTTGGCTCGTTCTGCTCCTTTGGCTTGGTTTGGGGAGGATGTATTTTACAGTCCTCCCATGATACTTGGCAAATATAAAGCTGTCACTTTGGATCCTGCTTCTCTTTGTATTAAAAGAATGTCTATGGTGTTTATGTTATGGGAAAAAAGCGCTATTTCTACTTATTGTATTTTCATTGTCTCTTTTCTTATGACTGTACTGTTTGCCAGCAGCCGAGGGGCCACTTTGATGCTTGCTTTGATGCCATGGTTTATTGTGTTGCACAGTTGAGCCTACGGTTTTCCTTTCAAATCAGAGCTGGCATACTGGGTAAAAAAAACCAAACCAAAAATAAAGCTTTTCTCTAATTACAGTTATCTCATAAAGTCTGCATTTGTTACAGCTGCTGGGGTGTTGGAAATCGGTGTTTGTAAATACCTACATATTCTGATTTGTTTTCAGTCTCAGAGATGTTTTTGTCTGTCTGTGTTCCTCACCCCTGGCCACTCATGCAAGCAGCCTGCCTACCTGCACGCTGAGCTGCACTGCCTTGGGAAGATACCAGCCCATTACCCGGGTTATCTGCATGGTGCAACTTCACCTTGTTCCCTCTTCTCACTCTGAGGGATTAGCATCCAAAGAAAACCAAACCAGTCTTGTGTCAATTCACCCAGGAAAGTGAGTAGCCAAACCGACCAGAACACTCCTGCTGGCAGAACTGAGTGCAGAAGGAGCCTGGCACGGTGTGTTCTGAGTGTGCTGCATGCTGCCCAGCTCTGCCACGCTGCTCTCAGAGGTACACAGGTCCTGCTGTGGGGAAACACACTCTCCTGTGCCCACAGGAAGCCTCACTTGCTGGCTCTGTGCTCCACGTGGCAGTGCCAGTTAGGATGTGTATAATACCCACTTGGATGTATCTGTTGCTTTTCTCCATATGTCTTGTGGCCATCTGTGAACAGATGAGGAACCATTCTGTTTCCATTTTGCTGATGGAAAAGGAGAGGCTTTGAGAGGCCGAGTGATTTGTCCAGGATTATGCGGCAAATCAATGGAAGAAAAGGGGATCAGGCCATTCCACATAGGAGTGCCTTTAACTGTCCCATGGGCTTCCTAGGGAAAGGCATGCAGGTCCCCAAAGAGGCTGCTTCCAGGAGTGTTCCTCCATTATTTCTGTCAGATTATTGCTGTGAACAGTGGCGAAATGCAAAATGTATTATTCATCTCTCCTACTCCTAAAATCAATACCTATCAAAATACAAATACAATTTAAATCAAAGGGCACTTATTGAGTGCAGATCCTACTAATTAGGTATGATTTCCCAACAATTTCTTAAATTATTTATCCAAGGGATGGGTAGAAGGCACTTTATATGTCCCAGAGTGAATATTATAAACCTCTTCTCATGATACAGAAAATGTGAAATGTAGTGCAATGCGGTGTGATTTGTAACCTTGATGAACTAATGTAATATCAATAGACATCAATCTGTGCAAAAAAAAAAAATTCTGTCTCATCATAACATCTAACAAGATACGTCAAAAGTCAATAACCTTGTGAAACGGACACATAGCGATGAAGGTTACAGACTTTGCTGCTAGGAATCAATTAAAAATGTAATACCCACTTGCAATGGAAATTACCACACCATCACCAAAAAGGAGGTTTACATCATGCATGGACATTTGTCATAAGAGCAGCTCCCTTCAGGCTGGCTGTTGGCTCTGTAAGCAATTCCACTGTAATATATGGCTTTTTTTTTTTTCTTATGCTGGTATTGCTTAGTCTAGCCCCATAACCAACATGCAAACAATACTTATGCCATATCCAGTTAAATTTATTTTTAAAACCCATACAGAAAAGAGCGAATGGTTTTGAAGATTTTTGTGTGCAAATTAGGAAGCAGCTCTCCTGTAAAATGAAAGATTTACAATTGTCAGTCAATAATGTAGATCAATGTTTTTCAATTTTTAATCATAAGGATTTTTCTCATGCAGCTTTTTTCGATCTTAATTTTCAAACTTATACTCCTATACATACAGCAAATCTTTAGATTCCATCACACTAACCATGCATCAACTGAAAATTCTTGGTCCCATCATACAGATGTGATACTCTCTCACCAAATCCTTTCAAATCAGTGATTTTAAAGAACAGTATGAAATACTATGTACGTTTTCTCCTCAGTCTTTGAAACTGGTTGATAAAATATTCAATTTTTAGCCATTTTACTTCACCCTTGTGATCTGATAATAATTTAAGGGCAAGTGTAACTTTGAGGCTAAACAAAATATTTGAACAGGGAGGGAGGTCCTGTGGCTTCAAAGACAGTTGTATGTGAGGGGCTGAACTGAAACTATCAGACTAATTCAGAGTTTAAACTTTTAGCTTAGTGCTTCCTTCTGCAGCCTTAATGGTGATCAGCTCCCAGGAAAGCCATCAGGAGCCTGAGCAAAAAGCTGCAGTGGTCCAAAGTGCCGGTGTGGCTCAGCTGCTGCAGGCAGCCCGCGATCGCACGGCAGCGTCGGCAGTACTTAAGTGCAGTTGTGCAACCGGGGATGCAGGGCAGAGCCGTAATTCAGAATTTCATGGCATTTTAAAGCACAAGTCAGAATTTTAATGGTATTTCAACCTTCCTTATTAGCTGCACAATAAGCATCTTTCAGCCAGTCTTTTGCAAATTCCTTCCTGGTGGTCTGCAAAAGACACGGTTTGAAAGTCAGAGCACTGGAGGTGAATGCTGGGTGTGTGGAAAAGGATCAGTGTGCTTGAATTGGTGGGAGGAATGAGGGATTCTGAAAAAGCACTGCATTAAGATAACATGGGATAATAAGGGCAGTAGCAAAAAGTATGAAAAAGCATGCCATGAGTAAATTGCAAATATAGGATAAATTCACCTTCAATTATTCCGCACTCCTGCTTGCATTTTGGTTGGTTTTAATTAACAAAAGTTTTTCTGGCAGGCATGAAAACAAAGTTCAATCCCAGAGTGTTTGAATTAGAACTCCCAGCTGTATCAAGTGAAAATAGGCAATACTACATTTAATGTTTTGCATTTTGTCGTTCCATTTAAATGTGAATGAGCTATGTGGAAGGAATATCAAACATTGCACATGCTGTTTAGTGGTATATTCTTCTTATCTTCATTCTTTTCTTCTATCTAATGCCTTTCATACATGCTTTAAAAGTGTGTGATTGTATATGTGATCGTGATTAGTGACTGCAGAGGTTACCTAAATTAAGACCATGGACTAATTTTATTTTAAATGGAGGATAGGAGCACATCTCTTTTAAACAGGTTCGTGATGTGCCTTTTGTGAGTTAAAATCACAAGTGACCACTTAAGTGAGCTCCTACACACATAACTGCTTATTTGCAACAGTACTAACAAATGCATCTAAAAAATGTCACTAGCATTTCGGTGTTCTGAAATAGGTTTGTTCTCTCTGTTCCCCTGGAAGATTCAGCCCTCTGTCATTGTGAAGAGAATACTAAAGGAAAGCATGTGTTCTTCCTCACAGAGGATGTGTTATCTACTGTATAACTGTACTCGATAGATATTCTGTATTTTGCTTGGGTCTCCCTCTGAGAGAGGCGTAACATTTTTTTGTAGTTGTAACTAAGACTGTTTTCTAGCCACGAATTCTTATAATTATATAAGATTATGAATACAATTGAGGTA
Source organism: Oreocharis arfaki (assembly GCA_013398015.1). Taxonomy (NCBI): domain Eukaryota; kingdom Metazoa; phylum Chordata; class Aves; order Passeriformes; family Paramythiidae; genus Oreocharis; species Oreocharis arfaki. Next base: position 80,068 of record VZRR01008733.1, on the reverse strand, counting down.
ATAAAAGCAAAGCAAACAGTCTAGATTATATCTCTGGATTGTATTCATAGGTTAGAAGTGTGTGGTTTTGCTGTATATCACATTGATTTCGGAAGGGTATAGTTTGGAAATGATCACATGTGGAAGACACCAGCTGAGGGGCTATACCTTAAATATGAGCCTACATCCAATAGCTCCCTTAGCCTTTTTCCACAGATGGCCTTTCCAAAGATAAAGGCTTGTACATCCTGCAGGTATCTACAGTGGGCAAACTGAAAGTAAACAAATAGAAATGTGTTCATTTGACAAATTTCTACCATAAATGATTTTGCCTTAAACTGTGGAAGGATCAAAGAAAATCTTTGCAGCTTCTCCATCAGGGAGCTGGGGCGGCAGAGGATTGCAGCAGCGTTGCCCAGCCTCTGCTGAGGTGCAATCTGTACTGCATCTGTCCTGCAAAACAGGAAAGTGCTATTATATTTAATTTTCAAAGGGAGAGCTAAGACATGGACAGAAACCATGGGACTTATACACACACCTAAGGGAACTCTGCAAAAGCTGAGGGGTTGAAGAAAGCTGAGTGGAGGCCATGGCTAATAACCTAAATCATTAGACCATCCTCACAAAATCTATGTTGCCAAGTCTGTTGCCACTGAAATCTGAAATCAAACATTAGCAGCCAAGAACATCATGCTAATTAATTGCCTCAGGAGAATACAATTTCCAAGATCTAATGAAAGATGGAATCCAGCTCCCATATGTCCCATTTGATAGCCCAAGAAAACATGCACGCATTTTTCAAAGCAACAGTGACAAATGCCCAAGTACTTGTCTCTCAGCTGAATAAAACTAATCACCAGGCCCAGGGATAGAAATGGCTGCTCATCAGCACCCAGCTTGAAAAGCCAGCCCAGGACCTGTCGCTGATGAACCGTTTTCATTCAGAATGTTGAAGGCAGCTTCAGAAGGTGACAGCTGAGCACCAGAGCACCTCTGTTCTGCCCACAGAACAGCATTACTCCTGCCTTGCATGCAGCTACCCTGTCACAGTGCTGGTTTATTTAAAAAAAATAATTAGAAACAAAAAAAAGTTAGCATGTCACATTCTTGACAAAATACTGGGGAGAAGACAGAGGTATCAGTGTAGTCACAGATATGTGCCAGGGCTGCCTTGCTGTGCTATAGGCTTGTCCTTGCTTGAACTTGACATTCCTGTAGCTGGGACGTTTGTGCCAGAATGACAGTGGTGCATAGCCCCAGGGAAACAGTGAGGGCTGGAGAGCCTCAGCGCTCCCGGGAGAGGCAGGCCTGTCTGTCTGTGGAAGCAGAGCCCCAGTTGTGAGTGGGAATGTCCTGTCTCTGTGCGGCTCTAAGGCATATGGAATTGTTCAGCCGGCTTAAAGACACAATGTTTCTTTTTAACATTCATTGTTTGAAGGATCCTTACATGCATGAGAACATCTTGTGCTACGTAAAGAGAGCATGCTGTTGTGGCTGTACTCACAGCCACATGTTCAGGGAGATGCAGGTGTCATCTCCATGCAGAGGAAGCTCCTGCTCCCGCTCCTGCTTTGCTGGTGTGAGGTGTTTCAAGCAATTCCCAGGTTTGTTTGGATAGAGTTGAATGATCAGCTTGTTGTGGCAGACCCAATCCTGCGGCATGAACATCTTTTGCTTGCCGCAGCAACAGCCCCAGCCTGACTCCCATGCTCAGAGGATGGTAGGGAATGTCTTGGTGCCCACTGAGCAGACTGGGAGGCTCAGTGCAAACAGGGAAGGAACGCAGTTACAGAGGAGGACTGTGACAGACCTTGGTGTCTAATCCAGGCGTTCTGAGCAGCCCCTTATCCACCCAAACATCATTAGAATGCTAAGTGGTCAGTCCTTGGAAACACACACAATTTTCACTTTCCTCTTGCACTTTTTACATATGATTCACATGAAACTGCTAATCTAAAAAAATATATATACATATCTTGACACCCTGTTTAGTAAAAATGCGCATGAGAAAAGCAGGCAGAAATTACACAGCAAATTTTCACCCTAAATATTGAAGAAAATGTATTTTATTCTGCCTATCCTGAGAAGCTTAAAGAGAAAAAAAAAAAAAAAAAAAAGGAAGGTCAAGGTAAGTAATCGTAGCACACCATCTATTGTGTATTTCCTCAAGATCACTTCAGCTGCACAGAATAATGGCGTTTCTGAACTTCAATAACTTCCACCACTGAAAGGCACAGCATTTTGACAGGACTCAGTAAATCATTTAAAATCATAAGGGCCATTATGCAGACTGTGTGATAAAGTTAGAGACAGGGTATTTTTCTGCAATTGGTCTTCAATTTCACTCTAGATTTTAGGCGACATAAGGCTAAAAAGGAGCTCCTGGTGCTACTCTCCCGCAGATGAGATCAACACTTATGAGTACATGTTTTGATGACACAGCTCAGAAAATTGAAGGGATTATTATTACGGAAGGACCAAGGTGATAAGTACTCTGTTATATATGAATAACTGTCAGTCAGACAAGCCAAGGAAGGTCATAATCCATTATATTAATGTCATAAATGTTATCATAAACCGACATCAGGATGGTAAACTGGGATTCTTGCACTTTTTAAACTGCTGCTGTTCTTAAATGACACTGTGTCCTGAAAAGACATGTTTATATTAATTTTTCTCTCAAAAGAAAAGACTTCAAAGATTTTTGGCAAAACAGAAGTAGTATTTCAAATATTTGTTTAGGTTTTTTTAAATTTTATTTTAAAGAAACTTGCTGAATTGTCGCAACAGTATCCAAGATACCATGAACAAATGAGAGAGGAGAAACACAATAATTTCTGACTATTTACTATCCCCCCTTGCTTTATTTGAACTGTAACTTTCACACCTCACTCAGACACACTCTGGAGGCCACTCCAGCTGAGGACAAGAGAAGCAGGAAGGCAGAGATGGAAGTTCCTGGCCTGGCTGCTGACCACCCCAAGTTAGGACTGCACCCTTCTGCAATTCACTCCCTTAACATTAATATTTTTCCCAATATCAAATATTAACCAGGGTGATACTCAGGAATGTATGACAGTGGAAAAAGACAGCAGAAATCATATTTTATGTCTTTTGTGTTGCTGAGCATTTTCATGCCCACAGAGAGCAGGCAGCTCAATGGATGTCACCAGTGCGTGGCTCCTCTGAATTCACCCCGGGCTCCCAGAGGAGGCTCACCAGGGATTCAAATGAGACTTTCTTTTTGGCAGCACCACAGAGTGCTCCATCCATTGCTGACCAGTCACGAGCCAGGAGTAAATTACTATCATCTCATGTAAATCTCTTCTCAACACAGGCTCCCAAGTGAGAGCAAGGGAGGTGAACTCTGAGCCCATGCAAAACTAAAGCCTTGTGTCCACACTCACTAACATTACAAATTCTACAAACAAATGGTAAAACCTGAAATGTGGGTGCATCAGAGGTGAAACAACTATCCAGTTAGCACTGGACCACTTTGTTTCCAGCTTTGGGGGAAATGGTATGGTAAACTCCAGAAATGCAAGAGGAATTTAAGGTGAGTTTTCACATCCCACACAGAGGCCGAAAGAGAAAAGCAGGGTAAGTACCTCTGGAAACTGGCATGCTGTATTTACTGACCACATCAGATCAGAGCTATGGTTTTATGTCAGAACTTAAAATTCAACATGTCCAGCAGACTCATGCTGATGTATGGTTGTGATAACACTGACGTGGGCAGGAGACAGCCACCAGTGAGTCACTGCACCACTTCCTGCAGGAGCTGACTGTCTATGGTAGGCAACCATTGCACTGCTGATCGAGTGTAGCTTGCAAAAATCACCCATCTAGTCTAGCTTGTACAACTACAAATAAGCCATGTTTTTACCATGCAGGTAAATGTTCAGGGTGAAACCAATGTGGGCTAACTTGAATTGTATAAATAACTGCAAATCATTACTTCAAATGAGAGCATAATGTCTGGAACCACAGGCAGGAAAATACATTTACAGACTATCAAATTATCTTGGGATAATAGAGTAATGCTTTTCACTGCTGTACTTTGTGTTCTTATAGCTGAGCAAAGAATACTACAGCTGGAAAAGGCTCAGAATTTCAAAGAGAAGAGATTTTATAAGTAGAGCGCTTCCACGGGAGAGACTGCCTTCCCTGTGTTGTTTTAGGGGAACATTAAAAAACCACTAGCAAACCAAAGAAGTTATTTTTTATGACTTGGAACTACACAGAATAACATCTGATGATAAACAAAACCTTTCGACAATTTTTCTATTTCGTAACATAACCTGCAAAGTGCTTCCTTGTTCATATGAGGTTACTTATCTCTATGATTGCAACAAAATTATTTTGACCAAATGTGTTTTCAGAACTGGCACAACCAAATCAAGTAGCTAAGCTGCTATAGCAGTTTGCATGCACAAGTGCTATCTAAGTATAGAATTTTTTGTGCACATTTTTAGAGAAAACAGAGTGCCCTTTGAAATTTTGGAACTAAAGCTATATAAATGCCATAATGCTGTTTATGATGTCTGTAGAAGTACATGGCACTCAAAGTGCTTTTAGGATGCTCCAAGGTGTATCAAAGAGCATTAACTTCAGCACAGCTGGGAATGTCTCCACATTCACTTATGAATGCATGTTTCTTATATCCTGTATATTAGATATAGCTACATACAAGGCAACACTTAATATAGCCTTGGTCATTGAAAATAATCCACAGAGTAAGCCTGTTAGGTAAGGTTTAGCATCTACATTTTTCTGCTCACATCTGCTTGCCTGACATATATAATCTGCCTGGATGTCACAGTTTACATCCTATTTTCATTGGATGATAATGAAACTTGATCAGTGTCTTCATGTCCTTCTCTGTCTCTCCAAGAAATATTTCTGCTTGTCAGCTCCCCCTTACCAGGACTCTCTGGTGTGATCCCTAGCCAGGTCCTTTATTAAAGGGTAGTGCACGCAAGGCTTGAAGGCAACCGTGCAATTTATCATTGTGCAAAATGGAAGTGCTACTTCCAAGACAGTAAGGAAATAAAAAGTGATATAGAAATTTCCTAACCTGAAATTTCTGTACTTCCTTTTCTCTCACAAAGGTCTGGCATACCACTATTTCAGCAGCAATAAGTCACTAGTTGCTTTCTGAAGACTTATGTTTTCCTGAAGTCTTACGAAACTGAACTGTAGGCACCGCAGTAATTTTAGAACAGCTTAGTCTGAGAGGTAAATTAAAATTAGGGAAAATTAGACCATTTCTAATGAGATGGTTATTACACTGAATAATGATGATTATTGCTTCTGCTTAATAAAACTGTCAGCCAATGCAAAATATATATTAAGGGAAATTACATTACATTATATTTCTATCAACTCAGAAATTCGGTGTGTTGCTTTCCCAAAAACCATGGAAATAATGAAATGTTAGGCAGGGCTTCCTTTTCCAAATAGGATCAAACATGGAGCTTTCAGAAGCAGTCCTTTAAATCCCTGATTTAAAGCCCATTAAAGCTAAAGTGAAGATTTCTGCTGAATTCTGTGCTATGTATATCTGGACTTCACTAAAATGAGCAGTGTTCCCCCCTATTGTCTCTACTAAACACCGATTCAACACAACATGGTGAATGCAGGTTCATAGCCCCCTTGCCTCACTGAGCTCAGTGCTTGCTGGCACACCTGCTTCTCTCTTCTGATTTACCTGGCAAATTAGGAGATGGACTCCTAGGGTGAGACACACTGTTATTCCCACGGTGAAAACAAAGAGGAATATTACCTATTATCTATCTATTGTCTATCTAAAAATTAAATCCTGCTGTAGAAACCTCGACGCTGAAGCCTCAGACACTTAGAGGTGACGCACCTGCCCAGAAGCCTGTCCAGAGACATGACTGACCAGGAAATTCGAGTGCTCAGCATTATTTTGTTTAAAAGCAGGCACAATATCAAACCCTGCCTTCAGCAAGAACTGCTGTCCTGAGGAATGAGAGCTGTCCCTCTGGCAGTGTGGCTCTCTCCTCTGTGCTGGGAGTTTACATGGCAATAAACTGCCAAACGGGCAAGAAGAAAAGAGGTGGGAAGTGGAGAGTGCATTCCTACTGCCACACTTTCTCTGTGTGGGGTTCAGTCTAAAAGGATGTGTTTTTGTTGAATAATTTTATATAAATTAAGCCACATTTGTCTTACAAAAAGGTGTTTATTGCAGCTGCAGTAGCAGTAAATTTTATAGATTCTGAGATTAAATAAGCAGCAAAGACCTCATGGCTCAATACACACCTATGCCAACTGACCTAGTGAACCAGGGCATAGAGGAGAACGAGTCTTTCTGTGGTGCATATTAAAACCTGGATAAACACAGATTTTCTCATATAATTTTATTTTTTGAGAGCATTATTGCTCATACAAACAGCAATGTATTTTCTTAAATGAGGATGATAACATGGTTAATAAGTCACAGGATATGTAGTTCTCAGGTTTTCATCATGCTTTGAAACATATACTAATCAACAAGATTTCTCCTTTCATAAAGCTTTTGTAGAGTTCCATAAAACAGGTTCAACAGTCACAATTTCATTAGCATTACATTGTTGCCATGGTAATGTGGCACCAATTCAATTGATGGGCTTTTCATCCTGGGCTTATAGAATTGCCCTTCCTGTCAAAAATACATCTATATGGAGACAACAAACAGACCTTACCACTGGAGTACGAGCACAAAATATCACATGCTAATTTGGCTAGGAATATATCTTGTTATTTGCCGCAGACACAGAAATCATCAGAGACATGGTAGAAGTTACTAAACACCATACATGGCAAAGTCACACTTCAAAATCAGGAAAGTTACTCGCATTGTTTGCTGCAGTATCTGAATGTGTTATTGCAAAAGCACTTGGCTTTACTGTGGTCATTCTCTGAAATGCTGTTGGGAGGGCACAGCACAACTGGGAATATTGGAGGAAACAAAAGCAGTAACACACTAAAGAATAAAACGTGAGCTGAAGTTGTGTTGGTCCTTTTCCTGTTTGCACGTTCTGCAGCATTTTCTGGGCTAATTGCTGCCAAATGCAACATCTAGTTTCTCTGGTCTGTAAAATCAGGATAATGACCCCTCTGCCCCTGTGCAGAGCACCTGGTGTATACCAAATAGTGAGTGATAGCTGGTACTGCTAAACACTGTCATTAGGTAAAGTAGCAACGCTTTTAACAGCTCTGGGAAAATGCGCTGCACAGATCTACAATTTGAGAAATGTCACTGGGAGGATCTGGACTCACCCAGGGAAACGCAGAAGAGGTGACAGACTGAGCAGGTAACAGTATATATGAACTTACAGAGGAAGGATGCTCACATCATTAAGAAATCACGACAGTTTGTAGTTTTTTAAAAATAAATATTGTAGGCTACAGGAGAAGTATCCACAGCAATCTGAGGAAGGAAAGCAACAATACAATATAAGGCATCAGCAGGGTGGCTTGTTTATAATATGTTCAAACACTTCCTTGTGCATTTGCACTGTTTTTTGATTGTTTCCTATTTAGGTAGGAAAAATCTTTTACCATCCTGACACATAATGTTCAGTCTATCATTTCTTAGCTTAATCATGTTGTGTCCTTCGCAGCAGCAAGGGTAAATTACAGACAGGATGGTATTCAGCATAATCAAAGATGTGTTCCACTTTACATGATAAGTTTTGCCTGATTTACAAAAGCAGTATCTTCTCCAGCTGAGTGAGGAAAGAGAGACCTTTACTTTCAGATAAAAAAACTCAGAGAAGAGGCTTCTCCTCCATTAGGAACCTATTGTTCACACACAAAAACGTAACTGTTGTTACCACTACTATCTCTTTATTTACTTTTATCATGATATAGCCACAGGACCCAACTGAGACCGGGACCTACTTGTGCTAAGCACAGTAAAACCACACAGAGTGCTGCAGTCTCTCCTTCAGACAATTTATAAGCCATAAGAGAGGCCAGAGAGGAAAGAAAAATAGAGAGAGGGGGAGACAGCTTAAGTAACCAACTCTCTAGGTCAGAGAAGTAGTCAGTGGCAGAGGCAGCACAGGTCTCCAGCCCCTGTACCCTCCATTGGGATGCCTGCCCTGGTGGGGCAAGGATATGTTTGGACATATCCTCCACCACATTCTGAGGATTCACACTCTAACTCGCACATAGAGCTATGCTTCACCCCCTAATTTCAATGGCTGCATCTGTGTTGCTGAGCAGGAGCAGCCTGAGGCAAAGCTTGAAGTCAGCTGTGAAGCCCACCCCTATTACCTATTAAAACACCTTCAGGCTGGCTCCAGGGCAGCCCTGTTAATCCTCTCAGGGACAAAGGCTCAGGAATACCCTATGTTTTTTTGAGCATGTTCCAGGGCACCAGGGTCAGGGTACCTGCCAGAGAAATATTAATGGGTTTCAACACCACAACTGAAGCAATAGGGATCAGGCTTTCTTCCTTTGCAGTAGGGACTTCCAAATCCAGGCTTGAACAGATGGAGGGAGGGAGGGGGGAAAAAGAGAGGAGATTTTGGTCACAAGAGGAAGAAGTCAGTTTACACCTGAATTTGAAAGCTTTGATCAGGAAGCAATATGATGTCTTAGATTAGGAAAGCATTGGCTTGGAGTTCTTGCTTTCTACTTCTCTCTCTGTCTCTCAAAATCCACATAAAGTAAACCCGTTAGACTCTGGGTGAAGAGGCATTCATCTTCTGGTCTGTAAATACTTCCTTTGGCTGTGTGGTGCCTGCTGACTTTACTGCTGTTGCAGCCTTTTAAAATGCTTCCAGGAAATCTCATTAGATTTTAACTTTAATTTTCTTTTATTAAGGAATCTGAAGAGAGTTTATAATAATCCCAATTTAACTTTTTAATAAAAACTGCAAATAATAGACTAGCATAGATTTGATCACATATACATATTTGATAAAAATTCTAATCTGTAGTAAAGTTTGTTAGCCAGGAGTCTGTTGTCATCATATTAATGAATATAAAAGCTGGCAGCTTCAAAATGGCAATATTACAGTAAGCCTACTTTTTTTTAAAAATGGTTTTGCGTTGTGCATTCAGTATTGATGAAGATTAAGATTTAGCATGCAGAAATAATATCCATTATGATGGGATTGTCCACAGTGAATTGAGTAGGACATTTGCTTAATTAAAAGTATTTATCTTAGATGATTTAAGAAGTATGTCCTACTACTGCACTGATGATGTAAATTAGTTTCTTATAATCAGTTCACCACTGATGACTCCTTATACTAAATAGAAGAAGAAAGAGGTAAGAGAAGAGTCAGAGGAAAATAATGGATGCCACTGTCTGAGAATTTAAAAGAACTTTAGAAATAATGATTAATTAACACTGTGCCATGAGCAGGAAATATACATGATCACACCCCTAATGCAGAGACCTAATAGAGCCCTAAAAGGCTTCAAGCAGAAAGTCTGGAGATGAAAACATGAGCACATACCAGATTCCTGCTCCTACCCACTGTACCTGTGCCTCAGAGACGCTGGCGTTTGGAAGGCAGAGCTTGGGGATAAGAGGTGGCACAGAGCCCGTGGTGGTGAAGCCCTTTGACATGGTGAGGCGTGTCCTTCAGGGGCTTGGCATGGCATTGCCCTAGCTTTGGGCAGGAGGCTGGGAGCTGAACTGTGTGGCTGGCAAATTGGGGCAGAGTGGAGAGCAAGGCCAGACCACCAGAGAGGGCAGGAACCGGTGTGATCTGCTCCTCAGGGTGCTTTTAAATGTGTTTGTAGACATACTGGGTGGTTTAATCTCTTATACAAATATACTTTTAAGGGAGAACCCCAATGGGTGGAATGTTTCAACCTCTCTCAATTTTACAGCCCTACAGCCTAAATTTCCTGGACTAGTCTGCCTTCCTTCCTTCCTCGCCAAGTGACTCATGGGAAGCTGTAGATCTTCAGTCTGTGGAGACAATCTAACACCAGCAACTTTTTGGGGGTGCTGCTACAAGGTAGGAGGGCCACATCTAACTCCTTCAAACCATCCCATCAGCTCAGGTGTGCTACTGCCATGAAAAGCTCATGACTCCCACTGCCGAGACGTACTTGTCTGCTTCCTGGAAACCCTGCAAGGCTGCCCCTGAGACCAACGGCTCTTCCATCAGCCAGACACACAAATCACTCACTAAATAGTTTCGGCTGAGGTTGTTGGACAAAATCTTCATAGATAGAGCCAAGACGACAGGCAAGAAATATTTATCTTCTTCATCCCACAAGTTGTTTTTTCATTACTTCTTCTTTTCTCCTTTTTACATTCCAGGCATTTTTTTCTTTCTACATAGGCTAATAGGAAGAAATGCTGTGGCTTACTCCAGTCATTTAACATAAGTAATTTGTTTTAATTCTAATTATGAGCATTCAAATAGCAAGTGCATTTGCTGATATATGTTACAGTTCTTAAATACTAGAAAAAAATATCTGACTTATTCTCTGCTAATGCCTAGATGACATTTTAGGAATGGGAACCACCCTGGGAAGGGCTGGGCATGTGCCGGATGGGACCCGTCAGTGAAGTGCATGGCCGTGAATCTGGTTTTGATCTGTCCATGTAATTTTCCAGGTGAGCCTCGGACTCTGCTTACGGTCTGTGCTTCCAGATGACAGCCCCACGATGGCAGATGGAGGGACATCCACTCATCCCAGGCACTGCACTGGGTGTTTGCTGCTCCCAGAGCTGCCACACGCCACAGGACCTCCAGCTGCCAGATGCCTGACCCAGCCCGACTGCTGCTGGAGATGCGTTGGGGCTGGCTCGGCCCTGCTTGCTGCCACCTGCCTGCTTTTATTCTTCTGAGTTATGCCCCAGCCCACTCCTGTCCTGTTGTGCTAGTGCCTCCGGGCTGTGTTGAGTTTTCAATTATCACAATACACAGTGCAGATGCTATGTAAAACAGCCAGTGTGGCTGAGCACACTGAACTCAGTAGAAACACAGTTAAATAAAAGTACTGCCGTAATACCAGGAGGCTGATTGGAACCACAAGATACCAGTGCCATATCCTGTGGCTTTTATGTCGGTAGACGTAGATTTCAGCCATTGGAGCCTAGCTATCCAACAGATAACAACTAAAGGAAATGGATCTGTGTGTCTTCAGTTGTGAGTAACTGATACACATTTGCCAATAAATGCAGAACCTGGTAAACTGCAGAAGAAAAAAGCCATTTGAGATACCTACAAATACATCCAGGCGTGTACTGTGGGGTAGCATCTAACTGTGTGCAACTCAAAGAAACTCTCTGATTCACACAATATATTTTAAGTGGTACATCAAGAGAGCTCTGACTTCAGAGAACCAATGTGTGGTTACATTGTCAGCTCCAAATTCAGGCAAGGAAATAAACAGCAAGTGTAGGTCTCTACTTCCGTATTTGTACAGGCAGTAACAAGCTCCCAGATGATAATGATATCGTGATATCTATGTGGGGGTAAAATACTATGACAAAAGAGGAAGAAATAAGCAACAAATACAATAATGTCAAATTTTCCTGTTATCAACTTCTAGAAAAGATTAATAGCTGGAATTTTAAATTTTTTTATGCAGACAAACGTAGTGAGAACAACACATTCAGTGTTTTTTTTCCAAAGAAAAAGGAAATAGGCATACAGAGAAAATTATTATATTTAGTACTCTCGGGGCAAATTCTAGTTAAGGACTGTGAAATAATTTGAAAATATTAATGATTTCACTTCATAGCTAGATTTCAGGTAGAGAATAATGATAATTATTACCATAAATAAATATTATTATCATCATTCTTGCTCAGAAGAACTGAATATTGATGCATAGAGAATTATGTATTTGCCCAAAGTCTGTTTTACTACTGTAACCACCCTTCTCAATAACTATTATATATTAAGATTATCCTTTTCCAAATGCTCTTTGAGATACTACTCAGTTTACCAGTTCTAAAAGCCAACCAACCAAGCTTCCTTGTGAAACAGTGCCAGTGAACATCTCCATTTGCATGCGAATTCTCAAGCAGCAACAATCCTGCTTAAAAAAAAAAAAAGAAGAGAAAAGGAATCATGAAAATCAGTACAAAATCTGTCAAGGCCCCATCTGTGACTGGGTATCAGAATATCACTAAGAAGCTCTGAGGAACAAAGTTCATTCCAAGTCTAACACATAGTGCTTTTTGGTCGATGAAATTAATTCAGGCAGGGAGAAATGAGAGTGCATACCATGAAAATCCCTGTTCTTCCACTGAGGATCAAAGGAAAGAAGCATCACTGCTGTGTGCGTGGTCTTGGTGTTGGTGCACATAGCTGTGCCTAAACACTACAATAATCAGTGTGCTCGTGCCTCCTTTTGATAGCCAGGTATGCCTGCTGCTCCTTGGAGGAGTGTCAGGGAATGAGTGACCTCTGGTCTTGACAAGGTGAGGACTTAGATTACGTATGACTGTTGCAAAAAGCAAGACTGACAGCCAGCTACCTGAAGTAGTATGGGAACAAAATGATAGACTCCACCCTGGCCTTGAAAATCCCTCTACAAACACGTTTATCTCCTTCTGAATGGGACTACATAAAGGCTGGGGACACTTATTTGTAGACTATTTATATGTCTCCTCTTCAGGATCTGAATCTTGCATATTAATGAACTACAGGAAACAGGAAAACCAAACATTATCACCATTCTAATGCAGCATACTATTTTTCCTTCCCTTTTTTTAACTGTTGGAGTATGCAAATTTTCAGTTAACTGGTCCTCATGTTTTCTCTTTATTGAATTGCTTTCACTATGGCAAATAAATATTCATAAAGAAATGTGGACAATAAATCATTTCAAATAGTTCAAAGCCATTTTCTTTCTAGACTGCATATATTTTCAGCTGTAACTCGCCTTTAATATTTCATTCAAAAGACAGACTTGTAGAAGGACAATAGAGATAATGTGTCAAGTAGTAATTAAAACAGGGAGTAATGATTAAAACCATTTTGATCTACATGGTGCTCTGCCAGATTCATAATCTCCTGTGTTTGTTAGGATGACTTTCTACTTGCTTTATACAGAAACTCAAAATAAACTTCTGTTTGAAGACACTTCAGAAAATAAAAGATTTCAACCCTGAGCTTGTGGGGTCCAGAGGCCTTCCCAGCTCTGGAGCTTAGGTGTATCTTCTGTACCATCCTAGCCAGATAAACTCAAGCAGGCACTGGCTTTCCTGCTAATATTGTGACTTCTCTGAGAAGCAGATCCAGATGCAGAGCAGAAGACAAGGAAGGGCCATACCAGCACGTGCAGGTAAATGTAACCTGTCTCACCATTTAGATTTAAGCTAAGAGCTTCAAAAGAAATGAAAGTTAAAGATCTGGTAAACTTATACATTTAGGCATCTTGGTTCAAATCCAAGTAATAATTATGTTCCTTGTCTCATTGTATGTTTTGGCTGTTAATACACATATTTGGCCCAAATTCATTATCTTTCCTGACTTTGAAGTTGGTGACTTTAGGCCCTGATTCAACAGAGCACTTACATACACACTTAAATTGATTTAGGAAAGCATTGCTCTTTGTGCTTAATCTTGGGCAGACTTTCATCTTTCAAATCAATGGGACTTATGAACAGCCCTGACCTTTGAGTCTAAATATTTGCCAAATCAGTGCACTGATAGAAATATATTGGAAAAGATAATATCCACGTCTAATCAGAATTTTAGTCTCTACTTTCATGGGGAAATACCCACAGATAACATATTATTCTCCTCAAAAAATCCATTTTATAGAATTTATCAGAAAGCCTTAAGTCACGTTTTCTGTTTATTCCAAAAATACCAGATGAACAATGTCATTCCTTGAAAGTGTATCTGTAATAGTTTTTAAATTTTAAAAAAATACAGGAAAAGTGCTGGCACAAAAGGGCATTCATAATTATTTACTGATACCTTCTCCATTGCCCAGCACGTGGCAATCCTTTGGAGAGCAGGAAGATGGAAGGTGAGGCAGAGAGGTTTTGACATCCCATGGACTTGAAGACAACAGCAGACAAAATACCATGGGAAACTCCTCCCTAGAAACAGCATTTATTAGGTGCATTTATATACCCATGGAAATTTGAGTGATCACATATTTTTATTACACAATGAGGGCAGCTAGTGTAAAAACATAGATGTTTCTGGTGTAGAGGTTATACAAGTGCACCTACAGCCAAATCTATGAGATTAGGAGAAGCAGTTGGTAAAATAATAGATGTGATGATTCTGTGAAATAAAATAATCTTACTGTTCTTAAAAATATTTCACACTTAAGTTTCCTTTATTATGTTGTTGAGAAGACAAGCAGAGGCTCTCAAATGTTGTTTATAGAGTGGAAACACAGACATAAAAGGGGAAGTAGATTACAGCGGGTCCCATCACACGATGTATTTGAAGAGTGATGAGAACGAAGATGATAAGAAGACGCAGGAAGGATCAACGGGTGCTACGTTTCTGTACAACCATACAGGAATACTGTGATCCACATTATGCCACTGGGTTCTGGGGCAGAGTTTGGGAATAATGCACAAAAAGCAGCTGTTCAGCATTCGCCTGGCTCACACAATCACATGGATCTATCCGAATGCCACCTACACTCTCTTTGGAGGTGGTGAGTCAGGAATATGGAGCTGCTGTACTGTACACTCACTGCATGCAAGCTCTGGAGCAAGGCCCCTTAGAGCAAAGGGCAGACTGTAAGGGGAAAGCACAAGGTCTTATCCTCCTGTATGACTCTCATACTACAAAAAATCCCCAAAAAACAAAAGGTGAAGCACCCTTTTCCATCTACTGTGCGCCAGGGGAGGGGGAGAATACAGCAAATACAAAACAGTCACTGCCTCTGATAGGCATTTCCATATTTAGTCATGAATTGGAGCTAAATTTGCTAATTTAGATCACCTGCTCCCAATGAAATCAATTATTGCCTAGCAGGTGCAAAAAGCTTATAAGGCTCAAGGTGAGCAGGAACAGGTTAGTGTTGGATGAAAGGCTTTTTCCAGGGTGAGGAGATGATCTCTTTAATCAGCTCTTTAGCTTCTGCTGAAATCTTACTGTTTTAGAGAACTTCATTCTAGAAGTATGTTTTGCAACTGGTTTAAAGAGTTTGGGATTCCAATTTTTTTCATCTTTCCTGATACCTTTTCTTAGAGTGTAGTAATGGTTTTTCTATGGTGCATGTAATATAGACGTTCCCTCCCTCACTTCACTAGTATTTACACTATTATATCTTTTGAAGAACTAGAAAAAAGTCGCTAGCTCTGCTACCAAGTGTTATCCTTTCACGCCTATTCCTGTTGTCACAGTTTTTCTCCTTTTTAACTGATAAAGATTATGATTTGTATCTGAAAGTCCCTTTGATGAATCTGCATTTCGTCTTTATTTTCTTGGTTTTGCCTACCAATATTGGGTCAAATTCTGAAATATAATTGATTTGCACTGAGTTTATCAGAGACAGGCAGACTTCTGAACTGCTGGATGCTTAACTTCACATCCTAAGCAATTTAGCTTTTTTCATTACTCTTTTTACTAAAGAAAACACTAGTTTACTCTTTTTCAAATGTGTAATAAAAAGAAACATGTCCAGGCATGCTAATCACAAGGAAGAAAGTCCTACAGATGCTCACATTCATATAGTTTTAGCAACAGTTTAGCACATATTATTATAGTTCCCTATGGAGCTGAGGAAGTTCATTGCATGTTACCCTATATGAACTTCAGGCCCTGATGCAGCAGTCAAGCTAATGGAAGGTGAAATAAAACGTGGATTAGAGTAACTTGATAGGGAAGAAATACTTTTTAATGCTCACCCACAGAACTGGGGAAAGAAAATACATTTCCCACTGCTAGCATACTTTTTTTTTTTTCCGTTTTTACCTGGAAGCTGGGAAACCACCTTAAATAAGCAGGGCGTAAAGAACCCAAGTGTATCTTGCATTGTGTTTGAATAATTTCATTATGTCCAAAGCATCTTTATCAGAATGATGCTTGGTTTTGAGTTTTGGTTCTCTCTCTTTCTTTTTTATTTATTTATTTTTAAATTTCCCAGTCCTCTGGCTTTTCTCCAAACAGGAGAATAATTCTAACTTATAGCAGATGTCATCTATCCCTTAAGAATCAGGATCAATCAGACAGAAAGTGATTGTTCTCTTCAACATCCTAAGATTTACTTTGGTTTAAAAGTCAGCTTTGTGTCCTGCAGACCCATCATTTACTAAAATAAATACTGCAAAAAGCAGCCATACTCTGCTTGAAAATTAACAAAAACTAGATTGACTTTCTACTCAAACTGTTCATCACAGAGGAATAAGAAAACAAAAGGTTCCTGATGCTACGACAGAGTTAAAAGTGAAAGTTCCACATGGAACATGGGCAAGTGAGCAAAGAGGATGAAGAACAGGTGGTAGAATGGAGAGAAGGGGAGGGGATAAAAAGCCAGGGGAAAAGTGTATTAAAGGCAAAAGCTTAGACTAAAGAGTCACATGCAGCCCCAGGGGTATGCCTGGGGCACTTCAAAAAAGTTATGAAAAAAACTCCCCCAAACTCTACTGTGATGTGTATAACAGAAGTGTTATCTATGTTCTAGAAACTTCAGAAGCTCATTTACTCAAGTAGGAATTGAGGTGTTTTGTACTATAGCATGGCCCAAACAGTCTCACATTTTGAGTAAGTTTCTTTACTCTTGTATTTGGTATGGTAAAATAGCAACCATGAGCTTGGTTGGCAGCCTCTAGGCTGCTGTGGAGTAGTAAAACAGCCCTAACAGAGTTGAGGATCTGGACCCAAATGTTCCCTTAAAATGGGACATGAAACATCTGGTTTACCTTTTAAGTTGATGATAGTTAATTGAGAAAGACTTTAATCAGTACTTCATGTGATTTAAACCTGATGCAACCAAGCAGCCTGCCTCTGAGAAACTTTCCAACAGAGGTTTGCAATCTTTCTAGGACTCAATGGTATTTCGGTGAATAACATTTCTAGCAGGCTAATTTTCTTGCTAATTATCATCAAACACCTAGACAGACTTTCTGCTATAGTAGATATGCTTTGAAAAAAACCAAAGTCCCTTCAATCATGGGCAAAAGGAAATTAAAAACTCAGTGATATAAAGATTTTTAAATCTTAAAGTAGTGTTTCATTACAATATCTTGGTGCTAAGATAACAAAACCTTATAGTCGATAGATACAAAAAACCCCATAATTGATTCTGAAATTAAAAGTCACAAACCATGGAAAAGAGTCCTAAATTTTATATTAAAAAATAAATTAGGCTGTAGCAATTCTAAATGGCAAACTGCGTTTTCCTTTAAACAACTGTGTTCTGACCAAAGGGATTCTATGCATTTTGGTTTTGGTGAGTGCTTTATTTCAACTTTAAAAGGAAAAATAAACCCTGCAATACAGCTTACCAAAATTCATGGATCCATATAGAACTTAGGGCATGTAAGTCCCAAGCGTATTCTTTGTATTCCAAAATACTTCGAGGCTACACTTAGTCATAAATGTTTCTAGTCGACTTCTCTTCATTTCATTCTGTGCAACTAGTATGAGATGGAGGAACAGACTTAAAAGGAAAAAAAAAATTTTACTGAAAGAAACAAAGGCAGGTTTGTCTCTCTTTACCACAGCCTGCATCCCTTCAAATTCATTCTGCCAGTGCCAAGGCTGGTCCCTCACAAGAACACAACTGTAGTGAGTAGTACTTTCTTGGTGTCACGTTACTCAGGCAGTGCAAAATCAGATCCAAGGAAAATTGTGTTACCATGGCTTTAATGGGGGCAGGGGGGAGCTTATCTTTAAATGGCTGGGATGTACTTGCAAAGCACATAACCCAAACTCAGAGCTGGCAGTTTGAGGATATGATGGGAGAGTTACAAACAAGCGTACACTAAAAAAACTGGCCAGCCAGGCTGTTACAGCGGGGTTCAACTGCAGCTCTGGCTCTGTGCATGGGAGCTCCTTAGTCAGTCGTAATTGTCAGGCTGTATTGATTTTGGTATTTACAATACCTTTGTTTACAGGATTATGATTAATTTCTTCTGTGATTGAGAAAAAAAGATTAAAAATAAATAGGTCTTTCAAATCTTATGATATTCTGCTCCTTTCAGGCTTATAACAAATATTTGCTGACAGTGATATAGGTTCTCTCTGCAATAAGTGTGAAATTACAAGTACGCATATGTACATTTCATACGTAGATTTCATTGTCAGTATTTCACGAGCTTAAAAAAAAGTGTTTTGGCTATAGAAGCCATTGATGTAGGTGTTATGAGGCATATGAGAGGGGTCTTTCAAATTTTTGGAATGATTGAAGCCAGAGTTTGCTGTGTGGGCTAAAAGGACTCTATCTGTGGCCCAGCCAGGTGGAGATCACACTTTCCTAGCTGGTTGTTGTGGCAGTAGTCCACCTAAGCATTCTGCAGGAAGGCGGAATACAGCACAGCCAGAAGTTGCTATAGCAATAGATTATTATGCAGTTAGAGTAAAATCTTGGATATGTAGCACTTAAAGTGATAATTGGTTTGAATTTTTGGGAAGGAACTCTACTGGACATAATCTTAAAAAACATAAACAAAACCTCAACAAAATTAATCAACCAAAAGGGGAAAAAAAGGCAAAAGAACACAAAACCTTTTATTCATTTGTGTAAGAAGTCGGCAGTTCCACAGCACCATGATTTGTTTTTTTTTCCTCTTGTTAAAAGCTAAATTTGTGTGAGGTAAATGACACCCAGAATAATACAGTACTTTTTTTGTCAAACATATCTTTCAGTTTCTGTGAAAATTATTGTTTTGCAGTGCAAGACTTATATGTAATACACAGTAAAAAACCACAAACAAACACAAATTTAGGCATGAGATTAGACAACGTAATCTTGTTTTATTTGGTGGGGGAAGATTTTTTAAAATCATGGCATGTGTTCTATAGCAGTAGTAATTTTCAATGGAAATAAGTTGTCCTACACTGATGGATAATGTTTGTTATAAGGGGTTAATTTCCAAAAGGAATCTGGTTTAGCTCAGATTTTTTTTTATCAAATTGATTCTGCTTGATTTGATGTAGTGATCTAATATGACCTTGATTAAATTAGAGAGAAAATGATGATGCAGACTGTTTGTCCTATTGACAATTGCTACCTTAGGCTAGGATGGCAGTGAATTAACGTCTTGCCCATATTTTGCAGGGACCTTGGGTAGGAATTAATTTCTCCTATTCACTTTGACCTTGCTAAGAAGGCAATAACTGCTGCTGATTGTAAAGTTAGCCTATTTCACTGGTTCAGAAATAGCTTCAGGAACTTGCTCAAAACAATCCAAGATGGATGACTGGCTTGCCATCAGCCTCGTAGTTCAGCAAGGACACAAGGATGTACCACAAGTCATTTATATTATTTGAGCATCAGTTCCCCAGTCAACAGCTGAGACTGTGGATAGTCATTATACATCATCTCATACCAGCAGTTGCGGGGTACAGCTACATCTGAGATTGTAAGTGGAAAATTGCTTTCTTCTATGCTACATGTAGGTCCTGAGAGAAAGTTATCTATACAGCAAGGTAGTGAAGAGATTTCCTTGAACTGTCCCATGGAAAACCTAGTTAAGTGTTTGTTTCTTTTGCCCTATTTGCTGGAAGCTAGTGAGCAAAAGATGGGCTGGTTAGTGCTTTGGGGGCTTCTATTTAATTTTCAGCCCAAGTACTATATTACTTTACAGGAATTTTTTACAAAATGTAAAGCAATATAGAACATTTTTTCTTCAGCAATATTTCATTGCTTGGCTTAAAGCATTCAAGTTAATTACCTGTGTCTGTTCTTGTTGATGGCTGTTAAACACAATTATAAAATTCAAGTTATAGTTGAGGTTTGTTGCACCAAGCACTGTAAAGACCTGTATAAGACAATAGCCTCTATTAGAAAATGATTTTCAATATATAGTCTTGAGTATTTTATTTATACAGTCCAGTATGTATTGAGGTTAACATGCAAAGAGAAAATGTTGAATTTTGTGTACTAGAATACTTAAATGGGAAGCTGTCTAAGAATAGAGAACTAATATGTGTTTTAACACAGCTAAAAAACTAATGTATCTTGTAAATCATCATTTCTAAGCAAGCACGTACTACCTCTTTATTCTTGTTTTGTCTCTTCTGTTAAAACTAAGACTTGTCTGGTAAACCTGCCTACCAAGCTGATTTATGATGAGACTAGCACCCATCATTTGCTATGGTTTTTGTTTTGTAGTGCTCTCATTAGTGCTTTAACAATAGATTCCGCAATGACTGGCAGATTTTTTGTCTGGTCACAGGACATAGTTGGAGGTGTTATAAAGGTACTAACCTAGCCTAAAACTGCTGCTGATGGTCAGTGGGCATTACCAAGTAAGGCTGGTGTCACGTGAAAAGGGGAGACTTCCTCAACCCTTAGTGTGGGGAGATTTAATAATGTTTAATTTGTCTGTCAGCGCCCCAGGGAAGCTGAGACACTTGTGCCTGACCAGTCTGTCAGTATCCTTTTTGGGGGATCCTTTGCTGAGAAGTCCTGCTGGACAGAGAGTGGTTCCACTGACTTATGGAAACACCAACAGTGAAAGGGAGACCCCTCAGCAGGTCTTTCCCTTCATTTGACTATGTTACCTGCTGCCAGCAACTGCCAGTGTCCACAAAGGATTCACACTAACAGTTTACAGAATAACAGTATTAATATACAACTGTGACAGGTTAAGGTTAGAAGAGTGTCAGTGATAGTGTCTGACTGCAAAAATACACTTGGAGGAATAAAATGCTCAGCGTGCACAGAGCATGATTCTTATCCAATAGGCACCCCTATGAGGAAGAAGACTGGATCGGCCTGTTGACTGATCCCAGCAGTTGTGATGGAGTCTTCCCTAACTTTTCCCATGTTCTCGACTTACTTTTATACCATTCGTTTGTATGTAGGCGGAGCATGAGTGACTCTAGTTGTACATGCCTTTGTTACTGATTGGTGTAAAATGATCTCACTTTTCTTTTAAAGATACAGTCGAAGAGAATAGAGAGCACACGTCCAGTGAGGTGTTGTCACACCTTGGAGGCGGAGAACTTCGGAATGGAGGGCTGTATAAATGTTATTATTAGGCTTTAACGATGCAAGTTCATGTAAGGAGAGGGATTTTGCCACAGCTGCTGGCTCAGCAGTGGGACATCTTCCCCTATCTCCCCTGGCTGACAGGTGGTATGCAGTTTATCAGCTAAAAAGCACATCGAGCTCCCCCTCCCTGAAAGGATTTCCACAGAGCCTGGCTGCGGTGTCTCCACTCTGCTCCACGCTCCATTCCATCCCCCTTAGCAGGTGATGGGGAATCACTGTGGAATAGGCTTCAAGTCATGCCAACCACGTTCCATCCAGGGAGCAGCAAGTGTGATTTACCCTATCATTTCTGTACTGTCATACCTCCTAAGATGCTGATATAAGTCCCGCGTTTCCTCCAACTGAACCCCCAATTACTTGTCCACAGGGTCCCGAGTCACTTTCCCACAGCTGGGATTTCAGCCATGAGAGGAAAGGATGTATTGCAGAGACCAAGGAATAATTGCAATTATTTATAATAACATTGAATTACCATCAGTTACTGTATTTCTCGTAGAAAAACATACCTGTTTGTTCCTTTTTGAACTACCAAATTTAGAATGATCCAAACACAGTTGGTTTCAAGGATGTTAACCTGGTGGCAGTTTTTCTTTAAAAAATAGTAATTTAAAGAAGGAAACTAGCATTTTTTTTGTCAAATGTTTGTTTTATGAGGCATTTGGAAAGCTATCAAAGTTGAAATGAGTTATGGTACAAGTATAGAGCCCAAAAGTTTAAAACTAATAGTTTTTTGTAAATAATTCAAGAGGCTGGTTTGTACCACATTAGTATCTCTGGAAAGCAACAAAACTACATAATCTCTTACAATAAATAAATCTCCTGCTGATGCCGTAGTTGGAGGGATGAATTCATGCCAACGCTTTAGTGAATATACTGGTGGTGTTCTGTCTATTTTGGAGGCTGATCTTCCTCTGATCTCATTGCATGCTTCCCTTTGGAACTGCAAGCACAGAAGTAGTTAATTTTGCATGGTTATAAGCTAAGCAGTAACTCACCATCTCTAATGCTTACCTGAATGAAGAAATACTTGCTGTTGCAAGAAGTTAAGTATGTAATAAACCCATTCTATAATAGCTTGGCAGTCTGACTTTCTGGAGACTCGGAAGCCTTCTCTGTCCAGGGGAGAGAGGAGTGGAAGGTCATGTATCACTGCATCCAGCCAGCTGACATCTACAGAGCCTCTTGCACGAGCTTTTTCTACTCTGCTGCTGCACAGTGAAATGGCTCCAAACCAGGTCTCATTCAAAGAGCAGACTTCACCCTTGTCAGAAACTGGCTGCCACAGGGAAGGGAGAGGATGCAAATAATATCCTGTATTGGGCCTCAATGCAAATGGTCTGTTCCTTCAAAACAGAACTTACTTTTCTGTCTTCTCACACAGAGGTGTGATGTCTGCACGGCAGCACCCTCTGCTTCTAACACCTGGAGCTGAAAGATGAATGTGATATCCCTTCCACCACAACAACGATGAGATGTCTCAGAGGCAACTAAGCGATCTCAAAATTTCAAATATTAGAATGGATTTTGTTTTTTTCCCAAAACGATAATTTTGTCTGATGTAACTGAGTGTCTGCTCAGAATCTCTAAAATTAAGTCCAACATATTCTTCCTATAAAGCACTTACAGTCTTCTCTCCCTCATTCTCAGTGCTCCAAAATCCCATCTTAATCTGGGAATTGTAATTGCTTGTATCCAATCATGCTAAATGTGTACACTTTTTAACTTATTAACACTCAGATTTCTTGACTATTCACTTAGCTAAGGTCCAGCAATATGAGAAGCATACTAAGACTCTGAAAATAAATTGGGGCACATACAGAGTAAAGATTCTCAGAGCAGTACAAACCCAGGACATCAACTTAGCAATTCTCAGACTTAGTAATAAATATAGAATTTGTCTACAGATGTCATCACTGGAGACTGGAGGGGGGAAAAATAGCCAGATTTTTCCATCCCCTAAAATATCCTAATGAAACACTTGCTGGAATCTAAATAGGAAAAAATATGCCATTCCAGGAACAAGTTTTACTTTTTAGTATTTCCTTGAATTTCATGACAGTGGTTATCAAAAGATCTTTGTGGTGTGAAAATATGTGGGTTCGTTTTTCCTAATTTTTTTCCTTCACGATCATCACATTGAAACTTGAGGTCCTTGCTACATTTTAAAAATTATTAAGCATTTAGGATACAAGCTTTTGTTTACAGTGATACAGATGGCTGGAATAAATTAGAGGACTCACTAAAGAACAGCTCATTTGTAGTTTTAGACGCATTTGGGCCCACATGGTGGCCATTTTGTTACTTATTCATGTATTTGCGCTTTACAGTTCCATGCCCAAAGGCTATATCTGACTAATGGTCAGAGCTTCCTTCTAACAGAATTTATAATTGTGCCTATCTCACACCTAAAGAGCATTGGTACTCCTGCACTGTGCCATACCCTGGGTTATCCTGTGTAGCTGCTCTCTCTGAAGAGCACTGAAGAGTAAATCCAATTCCAAACAAGCAGATTAGAAAAGCAGCGCACGTCTTCACTACTGTGAATGTTTTAAGTTGAGCATTTACCCTAAATTGGTAAAGAAATGCATAAAGTTGTAATTATATACAGCAACATCAATGCTGCTATTTGGGAGAGATAGTCAGAGCAAGCTTCCCTAAATTAAGTCTTGAATTCAAGTCCTCCTGTGTTGGATTAGGATGAGGGAAGACTAAATGATGGCATAGTTACTCTATGGCTCTTTGCTTATGCACCTTTCAGATACAGTACAGCAAAACCTCTCCCTCTCATACTTCAACTTTTTCATGTGTATGCACTTGTTTCCTCCTTGACACCAGCACAGTGAAGACATGCAACACAAATGTCCTCATGTTGATGACCCTGGCACTGGAATCAGCAGCACTACTTTCAGCTTTAACAGTGATTTACCTTGTCCTGTAAAAGTCACCACCACTGCTGCTATGACTCCTAGGGTAAGGGAAAAAAATCAAAATAAATCTGAGAAGCTGTTGTGAGCCTCCAGAAGAAGCTTGTATTCTTTATGGCATTTTCTCGTTAATCCCATTTCTCTTGAACCCTGTGCATGCTAGATATATCACCTTTACTTTGAATTTGGTTGAGCAAAACTAAGAGGCCAGAAGCAGTAAATAACTGAAATAAAAATCTCTGCACTGTCATTGTTAGAAAGAAGGTAAAAGAGCAACTTGGGTTCACTTCAAGCTTTCCCAAATCCCATGAATTTGACAGGTGAACTTGTTTAAGTGTAATGAGCAATCTGGATAGCTAAATCAGGCATTCAGATGTTGGGAGATCCTAGCTGTGAGACTGTAACCATCACTTTTCATCATATGCAAAGAGTGAGGAACCTGATCCTGAAATAAAAATAGCATGGGTTTAAAGAGTGCTCACCGAGTTCAAGGTACAACTACACAGCAAACGTCTGGAATGTCTGTCTCTCTAGTACTTGAACTGATGTGAATCAGTGGCAGTTCTGAAGAAAAAGTTGGGAGCTGCTTGGACCACGTATCAGTACACTGTGACCTCTAGGCTCCCTAACACATCACTGCCAGAATTTGAATGCTGAGCTTTCAGAGCTTACAGTTTACCCTTTAAACTTGGAGATTAACTACTGCAATGGCTGGAGGAGGAATCCTTTGGTTTAGATTGCAGGTTGTGTTCCTGGAAGTGTTTGAAATTGAAGGACATGGCTTTTTTCACTGTCTGTCGCCTTGCCCTCCCAGTGAGGCAATCATGCCCAGCACAAGGCTGTAGCTGCTCCAGTAGCAGTGAGTGCCTGGAGCTTTTCTGAGAAAGTTCACATGCAATTATTTCTTCGGCATGTGAGCAAATTTTACCTGAAGAGCACAGGGAAAAAAAGGTTAATGGCAATTTTTCACAAGTCTATAACTTAACCAAGCCTCAACAGCATCTCATGTCAGAAGTGAAAGCATCACTGCTCTGTTTCTGCTGCTTTAAAAATCCTGCTGGGAGGAGAAACAAATTAAAATCAGAGGCTCAGCACTTCATGAAAAAATCCCAAACTATATCTGGGCTGTGTAACACTTCTTATTAAAATTTCTTATAACTTCTACTTCAGAAAAGATGAAATACTCGTATTCTGATGCATGTTTCGCATGTCACCTTGTTTTTGTCCATTTATTCCTGAAATGAAGTTCAGCTGTAAACATGCTCAGTGCTGATAAAAACACTATATTCCACAGCTGAGAATCCAGAGTTCAGACGGGTGATCCACAGAAGGCCAGCCCTCCCAAACTGCTGGGGGAAGCTGGCAAACAGCAGGCTGACACAGACTGGCTGACTGCCACGGTTTAAAGACAGTAAGTCGATTCTCAGCAGAAACAGGGGAACTGAAATAAGAGGAGCTGTGAGTTAAAGTAGGGTATGATTAGGTCTCTGAATCCCTTTCTCTGACCTGTATGTATTGACAGAGTAAGTCTTGCTGCACTTGTAGGAAAAATTTCTACTTCCATGAAATCTAAAGGTGTCACTGTTTATCGGTTTCACTGGTCAAAAATCCTACAGGTGTCAGGTTCATTTGAGCTGCCACATTACATGAGGGTAACCAAGGATTTACAACTTGCAGAACAAGACAGAAGATGTGTATAATGGAGAGTTCAGTGCTAGTCTCTTCTATGAGAGAGAAGAGCATTTGTCATTTAGAACAAATGGAGACAAACTGTAAGAGGTTGATCACAAAGCACTTTATTATTTCATGTACATGGAAATAGTCCTTGTGAAAATTAATTACATCTAATGTACTTGCATAGTCAATATAGTGCTGTAGGTCAGCAGCAAACACAACCAGAAAACTCCCCAGCTAGTATCAGACCACTGAGCTGCTCAGCAGTGTCAATATTAGTGAAATGAACCAAAGACTCTTGGATTTGTTAGAGATAAGTACTAGCAATGAAGGAGATCCTGCTTCTGATTTTCCTGCCAACACTTCAGCTGCTTTACATGGGTGATTGTAATCAGCAAGAATTGTTATGCAATAGTGCTGAAGCAGAGACTTGAGAAAATATAGCTCTCACTTGAGACACAAAAGACCACAACCTTATTTCTTCACATCTTACAAGGGGAAAAAAAACCCCTCCACTGGGCATCTCTGAAGTGCTCCTTTACAGCGATAGAAAGAAATAAAATAATCACAAGGTAAAAAAAAATTTCCATGCTATTCTGTGAGAGGCATTATCTCTGGAGACGTGAAAGGAAAAGGCAAACCAATTCTCTACGGCGCTCAAAGGGTCACCAATGTCCAGAAGCTACTTACAGTTTTCCAGGCTTTTTGTAAAGTAAATAGGAGTGGGGAGCCCTTTTTTTTGTTTGTTTGTTTCGGGTTTTTTTGGGTTTTTTTTTGTTTTTTTTCGTTTTAAATGTTGTACTAAAGAGGAGAGAACAAAATCTAACTGGATAAAATGAGTGCTGTAAAGAGAATATCGAAGAGCAGGTCTGGGGTATGTTTTAAGAAAGAACCCAAGAACTTGCCTGGCAGGCACACTGGAAAAAATCAAAGATTAGTTTTAAACTCCTCTATCCTTGTGAAATAGTGATAAAAGTGCTCATATTTTGAGGAATAATAGATATGGCTAAATGAAAGCGCTCTCTAGAAACAGATGTTACAGTGTTTGGCTGGCTGGCTGGTTGGTTTGTTTGTTTGGTTTGGTTTTGGTGTTGTTACTGCTTCCCCAAATGGAGAATATTCGCTTTCTTTTTAGGACTCTTGCAGCGGGAATGTTTATTTCCGTGATAGCATAAATATTGTGTTTCTAAACACTTGCAGTGTTGGGTAGGCAGTGACCTGGCCTTCGCGCACCACTCCCACCCGCTGGATGGCTTCTGCGAGGGGAGTCTCCTCAGGGGGAGGGAAGGCTCGCTGGCCTTGTGGGGAGAAGGGTGAAGGTTCAGGGACAGCCCAGGCCAGTACTGCTGGGAAGCGTCCACCCCTCTTTGCTGGGCAGGCGAGTGGCCCCAGGCGCAGCAAGGCTGGCTGCAGCCGTGGCGTGCAGGCTGCTCCTGTGGCATTGTCATGAGTGGATGAACACAGCGAGGGTGACGCTTGGCCCTGCCCCCGCACTTTCCCTTCTACCAGCAGAGAACGAGAATGGCAGGAGCGCAGGAGGCCGTATGTGCACGTGGGGCGAGGCACAGGGACAGTGCCGAGGGCGGGGCGCGGGCCCCGGGCCGCTCCCGGCGGGGCGGTGTGTGGGGAGCCCCCGTGCTGCGCTGCTGCCGCGCCGCGTCCCCGCCGCTCGGTGGCCGCTGCCGCCCGCCGCAGGCCCGGGGAGAGGGGCCAGGAGCCCGCCCGTCCCACGGGACACCTGCCCTTACCCCGGGGAGGGTCTGCCCGGCGGGGCGGCCCCGGCCCGGCGCGAGGGGTGCCCGCCCACCTGGGCGTTGCTGCCCGGGCTGCCGGCTCCGCCTCTTCCCGCTCTCCGCTCCCTTCCACTCCGGGACTGCGGGGAGCCGGGGGAAGGCGGTGCGGACACCATGGCTCGTGTGCTGAGCCGGGACCCGGTGGACATTGAGGTACCCACTCGCCCTGCCGGGACGTGCGGCTGTCGCTAGCGGGGAGGGGGCTGTGCCCGGCGGCGGCGGCGCCCGGTAAAGTTTGGCGGCGTTCGGAAGTGCCTCGCCCCTGCCCGCCGGCGGTGCCCGGAGCCTCGTCCCGCCGTGCGGTGCCGACCGGCCGCGGCCAGCCCCGTCAACGACCCCTGGGGCTGTCCAGCCTCCCGGGCAGCCGCAGCCCTTGCGGGCAGTGGCTGCCGGGGCAGTGCCGGACGCACCGCTCCAGCCGTGCCCCTGCCCCGTCCTCGCCACGGTGAGCGCGGCCGGCGCCCGGCCGAGGGGCGTGAGGGGGGTGGCGCCCGGCGCCTCCCCTCTCCTCGCCTCCTCCCGTCACTCCTCGGTGAACTCGAGGGCAGGGTGCGACCGAGCCCCGTCTCCCCGGTGAGGTCGGGCTCCTGGCTCTGGCAGGGTTCCTGAGGGGCAGGGCTGCTCGGGGGCCGTGACCTGATGAGCCCTGGACGATCTCAAGCTGCGTTGCCGATGGGCTCGGGCTCAGCGTCCCGCAGCTGCCTATGGGCCAGCGGAGCCGTGGGGGACTCAGCTCATCGCTGTCCCGCCACGGGTCAGGCTGCGCTCACGGACTGTACCCGGTCTCCTCGGACCAAAACAATTGCATCGGAGGCTGAGCAGGAGGGCAGGAGTAGTACCCTTGCTGCACGTGTCTCTCTCACCTGTGGCATTTGGGGTTTTTGCATGACATTCCTTGCTGCAGGTCGTACTTGTTGCTGGACGTAGGGTCCGGACCTGGCCTTGGGAAGGCGGAGCTGAGGTGGAGTGTGACCAAGGCTGGTGCAGTGGCACACGTGGGGAGCTCCTGCTGATGTTAGCCAGGTTGCAAGGTTGGGCTTCAAGGTAGCATTTTCCCACCCTTCACTGGACTTCGCATTTGGTTGTGAACTTAAGCTCTTTATGAAGAGTCTAGTAAAACAAAAGCAACGATAAATCAACTTGTTCTGCCCTGATGCAACTTTATGTTGTGGTATATCTTAAAGTGAAAAATGTTAGGTTTAGGGTGGGCTATTGCAGCTCATTGAGGCCCAGTCATAATACACAAATATGCGCAGCAAAAACTTGAACATATCTCTAGGTCAGTTGTGACTGAATTTTATCATTAGTTCTTGTATTGAGTTTTTGTGTCCAGTCCATTTCCTGGCTGAGCTGCTGCTCAAACCATGCCTAATGTCCAGATATGGTCTTACAGATACTCTGATAAAACTGAGGCATGGAATGGACGAGAAGAATGAACTAACACGGAAGTCTTCCTGGCAAAATTAGGGAGGCACTGTGGTGTGAAATCAGCACTGTCTGTCTTTCACAAGCTCAGGGTTTTCAGAGCAGCCAGTTTTTTCTTCCAAGTGTTAATGTTCGTTTTTCTATGACAAAGGTTTGATTTTAGTTGTACAGGTTTTTGAGTACTTCCCTGAATTTTTAAGGCAAAATATTTCTTGTATTACACTGCTTTGCATTTCTAGATATGTTTGACTCAGATTCAAAGAACAATGTTTTGGTAGGATCCTGTATTGGTGATAGTAAGCAGTCCTGCATGATTTAGGAGATGAATTGATGGATTTTGAAAAGGTTAGTGTTTGCTTTATTCTGAGGTTTCAGACAGGAACTTTGGTCAGTATCTTCTTGTATTTTTGTTTTCAGCAGTTGTTAAACTAGCAAGGAAATCAACGCAGTCTCCATCTAAGCAAATGTGTTGTCCTTCCCCCATCTGTTCGAATAAATTTAGTCCTTGTACGGTTTGTCTCCCAGATGAATATATCAATAATTACTGATAATCTAATTGCAGCATTGCAGCCCTCTGTGGTTTTTGTTGGTTGGGGTTTTTTTTTTGCCCCTCCATAGGACTTTATGTTTTTTTGGGTGGGGGGAAGTACTGCATTTTCAAAAAATGTATTTTATCTTTGTCTTTGAAGTAGGGACAGTGCCTGTTAGCTAATCCTATCATTGAAAATAAATATTCTCAGTAATTTGTTTGTTGAGTGGAGGAGTCTATCAACATGAGCACTGGCAGCACAACTTGAATGTCTTGGTCGCTTTCTTGGCTACAGTATAAAAACTGAACCAGTGATTTAATGTAACTTATCTCAATGGTTAGTGTCTCAAATTCAAGTTCATATAATTAAAATATTAAAAATCATGCTTGAAGTCCTAGTGCTGCTTTATAATTTATTTAAATAGTTAAGGCTGGATGAAAAGACGTGTCATCAGTTAAAGAAGAGCCAAGAATGTGTGCTAGAAGTAGCTAAAATCACAGCTGGTTCTCCAAGTTATTTTACAAAAGAAAAATTCTAGGAAACTGTCCCTGAGGAATCTTGTCCCCCTTGTTTGGCTTGGCCAGCAGCTTCAGCCTCTGGACCTAACTAAAGAAGATGAATAAATTACATAGATAGATGTCTTCTAAAAATCTGCTTTCCACATTGTGGAAGACTAGGTGTGTTGTGATTTGAATATATGTTTTTCACCAATTTTATTTCTGTTAACACTAAAAGAAAAATAACACCCAAAATACCAAAACAAAACAACAACTCCCTCCTCTCAAATACTGACAACTCCACAAACCCCAAGCACTGCCTTTTTTTGAATACAGGCAACTATCAAAGTGTGCTGCTAATATTCCTTGGATGCAGATACTCTAAACGAAAGGAAAGAAAGCTTATTTAAAAATAGCTACATGTGATACTACCTACCCTGGATTTATGGTATATGGACTTGCCTTGGATTTTTGTTTATTATCTCTCTAAGTCTTTACAAGAATTTTTGCGATCTACACTATGAGGGCAGTATTCCCTTTCTAACTTGTAATGTGAAACTGTTAAATGTACATTGAAACTCCGGAGAATGTTTACAGACTTCATGTAAACTTCCCAATCATACTCTGGGAAAGAAAGTCTTCCATTCTTTGCCTTCTCTTTTGTTTCACCTGATTCCTGACTATCCTTGTGTGTAAACCATATATGATTACATCTATTGCAATCTTCAGGATTCTTTGAAGAATTGAAGTTGTCAAATCAAGTACTCAGAAATTAATGAATTGCAAAATGGTTAAGTGTCGTACAGAATCTCGAATGAAATTGTTTGGTGTTGTTCTCTACGTGCTGGGTTTTACTGACAGCATTACAGTGTTTCTGTGCAGGCTCTCGTCATTTCACTCGGTGTTGTTTGCGTAGTGGATACTTTCTACCTCTTAGCAACCCAGAGTACAGCTGGGGAGAAGAGTGGGGCTCCCCGCCTTCCTTGGTAAGGGCTTTTTCCGCAGCAGAGTGGAGACGCTTTGCCACACTGTTGTCACAAACCTGAAACATTCACAGAAAGTTAAAACCAGCCCCCCAATACAACTTAGAATGAAACAGCCTTATCGTTCTTGTAGAAGGTAGGCAGTATGTTGGCACTTAGATCTTTCCTTCCTTCTGAATCATGTATTGCATATGTTTAAAGGGGAATTGGGTGTTGATGCGTGGGTAATTCCCTGCTGGACCAGCAGCTGGGTACCTAGAATGCTGTCACAGCTGTTTCCACCCCAGCACTGACACCTGGCTTGTGAGAATAAAATGAAAGGTGTGAAGGGCTAGAGCTGTATTCTGAAATTGCAACTGGAGAATTGTCTGAGAGCTATCAGGGTGAATTTGTGTCACTTTCACTTGTAATGAACACTGTCACTGCAACTATGTTATGCTTTCTTTTCATTTAGCTTCAGAAAGTATAAATGGCTCTTAAATCATGTGTTTTAATTTCAAAAGCTATATTATTCATCCAAATATTTCTTTGGTGTTACTTCAGGGTTCAGAGGAATGATTCTTAAGGGCCAGACTGTGCCTGTTCGGTGCTGACCTTATTGAGAACACAAGAGGCTCCAGGAATTCTTCAGTGCCCAGCAGGCACACGTTTGTTGTTTTTGAGTTCCTTCGGCAGCAAGTTTTACACCGCTGTCTGAAGGCCCTAATGAATGTGGGATGAGGTTATGGGCTGTTTGGGCAGCTCACTGATGGTACAGATAGCACACCTGCACTCAAGGGCTGCAGCTGCTTCCAGAGTCACCCAGGGGAACAGAATCCTTTGTGCCATGCTTCCTGCTGCATGGAAGAGTCACTTGGGAAGTGCTCCTAAGCCTTGAGAAACCATTATTGTGCTGCCTGCAAATTCCATACTGTTTTAAGTAGCAGGTTTGATAGCAGTGGCAGTTCTTCATTCCCTGGGATATACTTAGTAGCTGTTACCAAGCATGGGCTATGACAGCAAAGTAAGCAAGTTTCACTTGCCAGATTTTTCTCCCAATGCAAATGGACAGGAACAGTGGAAAACTGCAGGTAGAAAGGTATGTCTGAGAGCTAAGCTTGGTGTGCTCACAGGGGGAAGCAGGGCAGGGATTGAAAAATAAAGAATACTGTAAAAAACGGGAAACCTCCAGCAAGATAGCAGGGAATTCTGCTAGTCAGCATGGCTCACAAAGTTGTGGCAAAAGTTACATGAATAAATATCTGAAGCTAGCTTTCTTTGATGGAGGCTAAACTTTTATTTTTAAAAGCCTCAGGTATTACAGTGTTTCTCTCTGTTGTAGATACCTGTTTGTTTTTTGAAGTTCCATTATGAAGGTCTAATATGTAGAATGTTGTTATGCTACCACTTTATAGCTTGTTGTGATGATCAGATGGCTGTTCCAGATTGATGGCTGTGTCTTCCTAGGGTCATTTGACAAGCAGTCAGTGAGAAAACAGGACTTCCTGTTTAGCTGTTTTTGCTTAATGAATTTCTCAAGCCTTTTCATTGTTTTAGTGGTTTTATTATAATAAACTCTTAGCTGAGTGGAACAGCAATTATAACATGATTGCTTAGACCTCGTGGAAGATTATAGACCACAATTATCATGTCTGTCTTAGGGAATTGAACAATGATTTACTCATCAGGTTAAAATTTGATCTGGCAAATAGGAAGGAAAGTCTTCTGTATGAAACATTTTATCTTTTCGTGTTTTATTTGCAAATCCTGCTGATGCTGAAGGAATTATGTGTGGTCTTGCCTCTACTGCTGATAGTCTGCTAGATTGTAGCAGTCAAGTCCTCCAAAATAATTATATCGGGGAAAAAAATCGACTTGTGCTTTTCATTTTTCTTAAGCCTTTGAGTTTTAATGTTACTTATGAGTTACACTTCCAATTTTTTCCGCATCCTTAGAATTTTACTCTCCTTATAAGGTCTTTTAAGTAAGAGCTGCTGATCTCGCTCTTCCAAGTGGCTGAGACTTAGGAGTAGTCACTGCAGTTAGCAACTCTTAAAGCAAGCAGGAACTGAAATTCATTTTCTTTCAGTTACAGAAAAGAATTTCATGATGATTTTATGTTATAGACCAAACTTGAATTTTATTGTTTCCTCTTCTTAGTGTCACATCTTTTAAGAAAGTACAGCTGTATGTTGATTCAGGAAGCTGATATCCATGAGGCAGGATTTTGCCGATCAGCTGTGACAAGAGTGCAGCCCTGCAGGGCAGGCATTTGAGACGCATTTGAAGGGGTGCAGTTTTAGCAGCAGGGCAGGACTTGCCCAGTTTTCAGTGCAGCCCAGAGAGGTGTGGCTGTACCTGATGGACTGGGGTTTGCTTGGATGGAGGATTGCTTAGCTCTCTCCATCCTACTGGGCAATGTACATGCATGGTGCATTTTGTGCTACCCAAAGACACGAGCTGCTTTTTTTCAAATTAATGCTTTGAAAAATTCTACTGTCCATCCTATCCTATACCATTTTGCCAGTGTCAGTAAAATGACCCAGGGAATACAAAAGTAACTGGCACTGAGTTGGGAATACACCTCTAGTTAAAATATTGAGAAAAGCTGAAATTCCTGGTGGCTGCAGACAAGCTGGATTGAATATGTCCTGTTTGTTCTGGCTATGCTAACCCTTTGACAGCACTGAGTTCAAATCAAAAACTGCTTTCTCTCCCTCCCTGGTTGCCTGGCAACCTCCCTCCTCTTATTAGCATATGATTTCTATTCCTTTTTTTATTTCATCAGTACAGTGTTGCACACTCTGCTCCCTGCCCTGTGCTGTCGCCTTTGAGAAGAGCAGGATTTGTGCCTTTGTATGAGACTTCGGCAAGTATGTGATTTGGCAAAGAAATCAAACATTTGGGATTAGGAACCTTTGG
Source organism: Oreocharis arfaki (assembly GCA_013398015.1). Classification (NCBI taxonomy): domain Eukaryota; kingdom Metazoa; phylum Chordata; class Aves; order Passeriformes; family Paramythiidae; genus Oreocharis; species Oreocharis arfaki. Next base: position 46,227 of record VZRR01008733.1, on the reverse strand, counting down.
CCATAAATGCCTTATCAGAAGCTCAGAGGGTGGTGTTTGTGTGGGCATGTTTTTCAAAGTCTTTTCATTTTCATTTGCTGTCATTTTTATACTAAGGGCAGAATTCTTGCAAATCAGCACAGCATAAATCTTTGGCATCTCTACATGTGCAGAGCATCAGTTTGTGAAACATGCCAACAGAGACTGGCTGCGCAGATCTTGGGGGGCATTTTGTCCTCTTGGTCTGTATGCAGTTCCATAATGCACTATGCAGTGCCATAATTCAAAATATAAATTTTAAAAAAAGTCATGTATATCCAGGTAAAATTGTGACTGGAAGGAGCTAAAGAAGGCAGCTAAAGAAGTAAGTGGAAGAATTGAACTAAATTCTCTGGTTTTCTTCTCATACTAATGCTATTTAGAAAAAAAGAACATTTTGCCTTTCAATTGGCCAGGTGTATTCTTTTATGAAATAACAGGTGATTCAGACTGGGTCTATAGTTTAAACTTTAAATTGCCTTTTTTTCTGCTCATAGACTATTACAACTATAAACACCCCAATATTTTTTTGCTGTTGCATGTGGTAAAAATGTAAGATTCAAGTAGGAGTAGAAAAAACCAACAGTAACAACAAAAATTAGAAGGCACAGTGAGGAGGAAACGACAAAGCATTTGAGGAGTGTTTATATCAAGATATGTAAAGGAGTTTTTTCTTAGTGTTATCCAAATCATAAATCACAAATGAAATAATCTACTTTTTCAACATCCTTGGGTTTTTTTCTGCTATGGTCTGAGTTTGGCAATTGCACTTTTCCTCTGTCAAAATACTTAGACCTTCCTGTGAAACATCTGGGTTCTTACTGTGGTCATAGATGCCTCCCTAAGCCAGTGTGGAATTTTCAGTGTTTTTAGGTCTTGCAGAGACTTCACTATTTGAATTAAGATCAAGCCCACCTATAAAAGTATTTTGTTTTTAATAATGCTTCCACTATTTAAAGATATCATTTCAGAAAGCATTATTAGTTTGATAAATATTAATGTATGTGGTGTTGGTATTTAATTTGTAGATTTAAAGTGATAAACACAATGAAGTCCTTGAAATGCCAAACCTTTCATCTCTGCTCAAGCCAAGGTTCAATTTTATTTTCAGTATGACATTTGCTGCCTGAAGTGTTACAAGTGACTTGACCTTAAAATTACGTTTATTTTAGTTCATTGAAATGGTTGGCCTTTCCAGTTCAACTTGACACCAGCAGTGCAAATGGGAGAAGGCAGACATGCTTGCCTGCGACTCTATTTGAAAGCAAATTAAAAAGGTATCTAGGTGATGAATCTAAATATTTCCGTTTAGATGGGATGGTAGTCATCAGTTAAAGGCAATCGTGGTGCATTCTGACATTTTAATTTCAGGTTCAAAAACAATTATATATGTAATTAAGGAGCAAAGTGTCCAGGAGGCCATCCTGTCTGATTTACACGTCTTGTTGGTGTGTGGTTTTTTTTTTAAATGCATATACCTGTGCACACTGCTTTGAGACTGTAGGTTTGATGTTAGTTAATGTGTTCTTCTTAAGGACACTCTTCTTTCAAGTACTAGTCATACACCGTGTCATTAGGTTTATGTTTATCATGGAGATTGGACTTGGTGCCGTTTTCAGAGAGGTTGTTGTGGTACCTAGTTTATTGATTAATATATTGCGGCATGCTTGCCTTGGTTTTTGGTGTGATTTTGTTAACTGTGCTCTGAGAGGCCTTATTTAAATATAAACTTCTGTTGTAAACTTCTGTCCTGGCTGGGCTTTTCTTGGTCAACAAAACATTTGGCCAATGTAGAGAGAATGAAGCAGGCTGCTGTGTAGGAGATGCATGTCTCCTGAGACAGGGATGTTTTCTTGTGCTGTGCACTCTGTACAGGACTGTCTACCCAGCCTTGAGAGAGGTCCTCATACTGCCCAACTGCATGTCTGTCATGCAATCTTTAATTAAGGAATGAGAATACTGTGCTCTGAAGGGAGCCCTTTGCTCTCTTGTGATGAAAGGACAGAAGGCAGGACGTGCTTCTGAGAGAGGAAAAAAGTGCTGATAAATATGTGGAGGGACCTAGGGGAATAATCACAGCATTTTCCTGTCCAGCCATTGCACTGTTAGCATCTCTAGTAGCATCTTGCTCATTATGAAATGCTTGGGTTTTCCTTGATTGTGAAGAGCATTCTATGAAACCCAACTCTATTCTGCTCTTAACAATGAGCTGACTGCCCTTCCACCCAGGCATGTCTAGCATCCGTGCAAAACTCCAGAATTCATTTGTGAAAGTAGGTAGAAGTGTTAGAATGAGTTATTAAAAATGTAGACCCATAATGGGAGTAAAGAAGATTGGAAGTATAAAGAGAGATTTTACACCTGGAAGTTATTATAGTTATTTAGATTGAGCGAGAATAATAACCAATTGTTTTCTAAGATGTATGACACATTTATGAAAAACCTTGAAGGATAAATGGATCTTTTTAGTATGCTACTTCCACAAAGGACTCTATGAATAAAATAATAGTGAGAGAACTCTCAGTGGATGCTGAATACTGCTAATTGATGAAATTATTACTTATTACACTGCAACTGAACTCTGCTTAGAAACACTATTTTCAGTATGATTTTTTGAAAATGACAGCTGAAATGTAAGAGGCTTTGTATTGAAAGTGAATAGTGATAATTTCTTGATATCTTTGAAATGAAGGATATTTCAATGACAGTTTAAACTGAAAAAAGTGGTTTTTTCTTAAGTGCACAGATCATGGACTATGACTATGAAAATAAAATGAACTTTTCTGAAATCAATAAAGTAGACTTAATGTGGATTTATGAGGCATTTTAAAAATAACTTCAAGTATTCTGTTTATAATAAAGCAGTCAATTATTTGTGTCGGCAGTGTTCATATTATGTCACATTTTAAGGTTAAAAATTAGCTTTGTGAGATAGAGTGTAGCCATCATATTAGGGAAAACTCTTAATTCTAAATTAAATCAGTATTGAAGAATACTGCTGATTTACTGCTCAGGGCAAAAATGGGAATGAGTACCAGATTTGCCTTGGTTTTCTATTGATGAAATTAGAGCCTGCTGTCCTTCTTGGTGTGTCTAGTTAGGTCTATGTACTAACTCTCATGGATTGTTATCAGTAATTGGTGTGAGCATCTGCGCTCTAGAGATCACGTGTAGTGCAACATTTTGCAATATAATTACAGGTGAATACAAGATCTAATTTTAGCCTTAACAAATCTGTTCATCAGTGCTAAGATGAACCTCCCTGTTAATTTCAACTGGCTTATGAATCAGAGGGACAAAGTAGGCTTGTGCAAATCCGTTCACACACTTGTGTGTGGATGTGTGTATATGCTACAGGAACACAAGATGGAAGTTGAGAGGTGGTTTCCAGACTTATTCTGCTTCCATTTTAAAGCTGTGTTTGATATTGCCCTTTTTTCAGTTCCAATTGAAAATGCAAAAATTGAAAGATTTTAGTAAGCTTGAACATAGCTTTTGAAAACAGATGGAAGTGAGAAAGTGACAAAAGAGTTGGGAAGAAAAGAAAAAAGCAAAGAAGATAACCACAACAGAAGCTGTTCTAGAATGCTGGTGATGAAATGCAGAAATAAAATGAATACAGAACAACAAAAAAAAGAAAATATTATCTCTTCTCAAAGTATCTATAGTCTGAGTAAAGTGTCAGTAGTCAGCAGTAACCAATACTATGCTGAAGGGCCAGAACTCTTTTGTTAGGATAGGGTATGATAAAAAATAGTTTCTGGAAGACTGTAGAATGAGAACTGCTTCTTAAGTAAAGCAGAATAGCTTGCATGCTGCTAATCTTGGCACCAGGTGAGGAGATGAGATGAATTGATTTAGGAACCCCAAGAAGTATTTCGCACAAAAGCGAAGTTAGATAATTTTAAACTCCCAGTGTAATGTTCTTTATGCACTTAATCAATGAACCCTTAGTGAAAAATACATAAGAACTCTTGAGAATTGGGCTAAAACTCTTTTAGTGCTGGAGCAGCATTCTTGTCATGTTTGCTCTGATTTGCTTTTATAATCTTAGCTGAACAGCAAATCAGTTCAACTTCTCATCCAGGTTTGCCTTCCATCCTGTGCAGGGCAAGGCAGCAACATGGAGATGGAGGTCTTATTCCAGGGGTTATTCCAGTAATGATTAGACAATTTTGCAAAAGTGTCTGTTCTTGTAATTATTTGTGACTCTTCCCCATTTTTCCCTGTTTCAAATGGAAGCAGGGAACTCTTGTATTTGAGTAGAGGTAAGTGTTGAAACTTAGGTGGAGTTTCAGGCTGGCAACCATAATCTTGGAGGCTGCAGGTTGGTGTGTAAGTCCAGGAGGGTGAGAGAGAACAACTGTTGTTGTTGTGTTCCTCCTGTCTTGTTTAGTGTTTTGTCACACTCAGCTGAGGTGTCCTGCTGTGAATCCCCTCCTCAGGTGCTGTAAGAAGCAGCCTAATTTGGCTTGCAACTTCCACTCCTGGAGTTAGACCTGCCCAACTTACAAAGCTTCCCTGTGAATGTAGGCCCTGACTCAGGACAAGGAAGCAAACAATAGCTAAAAGAAGAGGAGACCTAAGGTCAAGTGGAAAGAGCTCAACATGACTTGCCAACATGACTAAACCATATCCTGGGCTGCATCTAAATAAGTGTGAGGTCGAAGGAGGTGATTCTTCCACTCTACCCTGCCCTTGTGAGAACCCCACCTAGAGTACTACATCCAGCTCTGGGGTCCCCAACATAAAAAAGATGTGGACTTTTTAGAGTGAGTCTAGAGGAGAGACAGAAAAATGGTCAGAGGGCTTGAATACCTCTCCTCTGAAGACAGGCTGAGAGAGTTGGGGTTGTTTGGAAGAGAAGGCTCAGGAGAGACCTTAGAGCAGCCTTCTGGTACCTAAAGAGGGCTTACAAGAAAGCTGGAGAGGGAATTTTTTTTTTTTTTTTTTTTAACGAGGACACGTAGTGGTAGGACAAGGGGCTTTAAACTGAAAGAGAATGGGTTTAGATGAGATGTTTGGAAGAATTTCTATGCTGTGAGGCTGGTGAGGCACTGGAACAGGTTGCCCAGAAAAGTTGTGGATGCCTCATGGCAGTGTTCCAAGTCCAGGTTGGATGGGGTTTGGGCAACCTGGTCTAGTGGAAGGTGTCCCTGCCCGTGGCGGGGGAGTTGGAACTGGATGAGTTTCAAGGTCCCTTCCAACCAAAACCATTCTATGATTCTATGAGGTAAAGAATAAATCCACATTTCTGAAGCTGGCGGGCACAGAAGTGCAGGAAGATGGCACTTACAGAGAGTTACCTGGGTACCTTTCCTTTGTATAGTTTCTAAAAAATGTTACTTCTGTTACAGCTTTTCCTGTGACTCTACTATATGTGCTCCTACTCATAACAAACAGCAAACAAAGAAATGCTGATCTGAGACAATTGGTTTTTAATACTTCCATCGTAATTGAATGATAGCTTTGTGGTCTTGTATCTTGTATTATAGGAATGAAAATTTCGACCTGTCAGCAAGATGGGAATTTTATTTTTTCTTAAGTCGAATGCTTTGATTTTGATGCAGCTTGAAATCCACAGGTTTAGAATCATTTCAGTATGTTTGTAGGAGAAACATTTCACTATAATTTTAGAAAACCTTACAAAGGATTAAAGTTCTTCCCTGTTCAGAGGTCTCACAGTAGTGATGCAATTTTGCTTAATAAGTAAAAGAAATGAAAAATAATGCTACTACATACAACGCCCTTTATAAAGTGTTTAAAAGTAAGTTTTCTCTATAAGCATGGGACAAAGTATAATAGAATCCAAATGTTTGCTGGCATGTTTCTAGATTGGGAAGCCTTACCTCATTGTTTTATTTTCTTACAAGTATTGCTTCTGCCTCCATCCCACACATTCATCAGTATTTAATGTCAATAAGAGTAGAAAATCAAAATCGTAAGAGTGAAGAACTCCAAGGAATTTTTTATATTTCCTATTGCCGATGTATGTTCCACTCTTATCTATAACACAGGTGAGAGTCCCCGTATACTTGCAGAGTATCACGTTTCTTTGCTTGAAAGGTGTCAACATCACTGTGTGCTTCAGCAAAAGTAGACAATGACATTTTAAAACAAAAAGGAGAAACTGGCAACAGTTTCCTCTTGGCTTACTTGCATGGGCTGTCAAATTTTGTTGTTTGAAAATTAGCTTTGGGTTTGGGGTTTTTTTTTCAATTGTCAGACATTTAATAGTAGTTTAAAATGAGACTTCACATATCAAACCCTTGCTGTTTATAGGATACAATTAAGAAATCCTTCACATTTCCATTTTATTTCTACATACTAATTCTTTTTTTTTCCTTTTTGATTAGGGTGCTCTGGTGTATACACAAAGTTAGTAGAAAATCAGTAGTCCCATTGTCAGTTTTGCATTTCACCATTGTATCAAACAGTTGCTACTGAGGTTTGCACACTAGTTGCAAAAAGGTAGGTTTACTTGTTACTTCTTCCTGTCGCAACAGATTTAGAAAGTCAGTACTGATAGAGAGTTGGCATGTTCTTGGAACAAGTACAAATGTTCACATTTGTTTCAAGCACTGAATGTACTAGATCTTTTGGATGTGTATTGTTACTCTCATCCTTGCATTTCAAGTTCATTTATTGGACTTTGAAAATCACCTTTTAACGAAGTTTTCAGAACATTGCTTTGCTCAGCTAAAATTAGTTCCGCTGATTTTGCCAATGATTAAACTTAAGCAGTATTAACTTTGTTAATTTCTCTCCTGTGATCAAAAGTTAGCAGAGCATTCACTTGTCGTTAACAGACATGTCTCTAATGCAGGTTTGGGTTTTGGTTAAGCAAACACTCAAAATTGAGGGTCCAATTTGGAGATTCAGTTATGGAGATACAATGGTCTTTTTTGGTTCTGACAAAGTTTATTTTCAAAGGCAACTGAGCTTGCTTTGTCTTGTGATCTCTTTGTCTTGTAGAAAACTAGAAGTGAGATGTAAATGTATGTGTATAATAATGATCCTTTTTGCTATGTAAAATACAGCAAAATAATAAATGGCTCTCCATATGAGCGAGCAGTTACCAAATAACATTTGTATTCCTCACGTAACAGAGCAATTTAATGTGCAAGCATTTGAGACATGGATCAGTTTTATACTGAGGAAACCAAAAAGTTCCGATATACCTGTGATGCAAATATGATATTTTTCTGAAGCTTTAAGTTTTGATTTGTAAAGGAGGAAGATGTTTTTGTTAGGTAGATGAAAAAAGGTGACTTTTGGTGTGGGTGCCACAGACTGGAAACCATGTATGTGTTTAGTTCTAAAGTATCAGCAGTCATGAAGCTAAGAATCAAGGCTGTAACATGAGTTACTCTGGTGTTTTTTGCACTTCACCAATTGGTTGGATGATTAAAGACTATCCAGTTAGGGAGAAAAATTATTAAAATGTGAACTGTATGTGTAGAAGGAGATAGCTGCACAAGATTTTACAATCTTCTACTTTTAAAGGCTGTAAATTAAGTAACGTTTTATTCAACCAAATGAATACATATAGTTAATTCAACTCTGAGTTCATCAACCAGAGCTGTGCTCAGCTACATCTTCTCCGAATTTGCGGTGCAAAGGCTAATATTTTTGGATGTGGCGTATTGTTTGTAGTGTGAAAACATGATCTTACTACAGAGTAGGGTGTCCCTGGAAAAGCCTCAGAATTGATCCTGTGATATGGTGAAGTTTGAGCCTGCTTTAGGCTGTATGGTTTTGATGTATTTATGCTTGTGTTAAATGCATGAATAATTCACTGATACTGGTACTACTTGGATACTTAAGTAAAGCCTGGAGGGTGAGTATTTGCTTTAGTTTTCTCTGTGAGGGTCAAGGTGCTTCTGCAGAGATTAGTTGTGTCAAGGAGGTAGCATGCAGAGTTTCCATGAGCGTAATTTACCACCCAGAGCTCTTCCCATAGAGAAGAGTGGTTGATATCTATGGGAAAAAAGTAACACTTTTTGGGTTTCATTTTAATAAACCTTTTAGAATTTGCAGTAATACCTAGCACAAATGCATTGCTGAGTTAGGGAAATCAAGCTCTAAATCTGACAGTTAAGGAAACAGCAAGATTATGTAAACCATGTTTAGGGTTGTGTAGTTTTGCTACTTTGTTAATGTGTAATGCATTAATTTTGTTTATGTAACAGAACATGCATGAGGTATAACACCTCACTTTTGTTAACATAGACATATTCATAACTAAGACTTTCCCGACTTTCGTGGGAGTGACTTAGAAAACTGCTCATTTTGTGAAGACATAGTATTTACATATTGTAGGAAAATCTGAGGACCAAGAAATTCTGTAGAGGTAGAATTGAAAACCCCACTCTTTAAGTATCTAGTAATGGATCTAGGACTACACCTCTAGGATACTGGTATGCTATGAGGGTGTCACAGCATTGTTTTACTCTCTCTAAGTATTAGAGGCTGAGCAAGGAGTGCAAGAAACCAGAAAGGTGTTTGTTTTGCTATCAGCAGTTTGTCTTATGGGGAAATCTAAAGCTGAAGGGGAAATGTAAAGATGAAGATACAGCACTTAAATGCTCTGCTAAAGGCAGTGACCTGGCAGCACGCAGGTAGCATTATGCTTATCACTAGATTGTCCACTGGCCTTAGTTCTTGCTCCTTTTTGAAGCTATGAGCTTGTGTGGCTTGAAGAAGAAATTTGTCTTGTTATTAAAAGTTGAGTCTTTTTCCAGCTGGGTTTGAGCTCCCCCTGCCCACATGCACACCAGGATTCAGGGTCAGGCCTCAGTCCTTGAGCAGGTTGGTGTCCCCATCCCTGTCTCATGGGACGCTGCAGTGCTGCTGCTTTTCTGGCACTGGTTCATAGGCTGGCTGTCTCTTCAGAGTACTGGAGCCCCATCTTCCATCTCGCTGGACCTTGAGGACTGGTTTGTAGCTAATAATGCTATAAAGGGCCAGTTCTCAGGCATGGACAGGGGGCCGCGTGGAGAATTTATCATTACTGAAAGAGATGAGAGGGTTGCACCTTGTCACACTGTGATATATTGGAATAAAATATGTTCACAGTCTGCTTGCGACTTTGCTCACGTGTGCAGCCATTTGTCTCAGTAGCAGAAAACATATCTGGTAGTACACAAAAATAATTCCTTGGGGGTTTCTCTTGGATTTTCCAAAGGCTTTCTTCCCTTGATATTTGTGCTCATTTCCCATTTCATCAAGCTTTTTTTGGCCTTTGTTGCTTCACTATTAAACCAGGCCTGAACTACTGTGAAAGCATGGTCTTTTCACTTTTTTGAAATTTTTGCATGAATTCATGAATTCCTAAGATACATTATCAGCCAAGTTACATAAATTGTTCGTAAAGGTTCTCATCAGTTCTGGTCTTCAGTAAGGAAATACACATTTGACACAAGTATCAATTTATGAGATATTCTGTCGTAAATAAGCGTGTGGGAGAGATTAATATTCTTTCAATAATGGAAGATAACACAGAGCTAGAAGACATGGTGTTGCAGTTGAAGCACAGGCGACGCAGAAAAAAATGGAGGACCGAGTCAGAGCTCCGGTTGAGGGAAATAATAAACCCCCCTTTATTTAATTACAGGCAGGCCTTATATAATCCCTGCATTGGTCTATGGCAGGGNGACATGGCACCATAGATACTTACTTTTTGAAATCTTGTGTTTATCTTCTAGTGTTACAAACTCTCCTATGACTAGAACTTGCTCTTTCTGATTGGGCAATGAAACTTTCATGTATAATAGCAACTTTACATGGTGTGTAAAGTCCTGCATCCGACAGTCAGTGCCTCATGCAGCTTCTCAAGAAGTAGAGTAGATGTGAGAAGCAAAATGTGAATTAGGCAATTCAAATTAGATATTAATAGGAGTTTACGCCTTGGTCATCTTCTTCACTGATGTGATTTTTCAACACAGTTCCTTATTGTGGGTCATCTAATCTCATGAAAACAAATACTTTTGAGTTCTTTAGCCTTTGACTGAATAGCAATTATAAAATTAGTTTCATATTCAGATATACTAGAAAATATTAGTGGAGAAGCCCCAGGTACTTGTTTCTGTCAATGAATTAACACTTGCATAGCTTTGAAATTAATTGTTTAGAATGCTCATTACTCTTAGAAGAAATAAATATGTTCTCATTATGTTCACTTGGTGAACATATGTATCTTGCAATACATTTAATGTTACTTGCTGTGAGGGAGATTACAATTCCTTTTAAGGAAATTGGGTAGATTAATGGAATGGGGTGGGTTAAATTGCTCTCCACATGCATTCCCTAGCATGCCTGGCCTACTCCCGAATTTTAATTGATGTATATATGTTTATCTGAGGAGGCTCTGTGAAGCAACTGGATTAAATCAGGATATAGCCTGTGTATTGCAGGGGCTGGGCTAGGGAAATGAGCTGTATGCTGAAACAGAGACTGAGTGACACATGGGACCTTGTTTTATGCCCACAATCACTGTCTGCGTGTGGACTGTTGCATTTTCCGCAGCTTCCCTGTGCCAGTACGCGTGTTGGTCTGTGGTGAACTTCAGCGGGTGTTTCGGGGCTGTTCATAGGATGCTTCCCCAACAAGCTACAGGAAGTGGACAGAATCCATGAAACAAGCAAATATTTACTTTGTCTTTTTAAGAAGTTTGTACAGTTTTGATATTGCCTGAAGGTGGATTTTCTGATCCTTATTCTGGCTTTGAGTGAGCAGTAGCAAGTATGAGGATTACTATGGACTAAATACTCCTGGTGCAACTCATTGATTTCAGTAAGAGGCTCTCCAGAAGGAGAGTAATCTTTAACTATTGAATTTTTCCAAATTTATTGTTTTGAATGAGACATAAAGTCCACATAAGCAGTCCACAGAAGCAGGACACCTTGCTAAGGTCATTACTTTTGGGGAGAAAAAAGAAAAGCCAAAGATTTCACAACACAGTGCTTTAAAGAAAAGCTTTCAAAATTTGAATTAATGTCACATAATTTACAAAGATGCTGCTAGACTTGTAGGACTTTTTGATGACTGTCTTGAAGTTACTGCAGTCTCACCTATGATTTAAATTGTACCTTTTTCTTAATAACATCCCCTCTCTGCCTGCCCCTTTGTCTCCACTGGCTTTGGAGCATTCTCAATGAGTATAGTGCTTCCATAACTTTATATTTTGTTTTGCTGAATATGCATTTAGTTAAGAATCAGATTTAATTGAAATAGCTTCTTCTGATTTCAGGAAAAGAGTGGCTTTATGAGATGAGAATAAAAAGTGACACTTTTAATGAAATTAAAAGTGAAATTAGATGTCTTCAGAAATTTATGTTGCATCACTGCAGAGCATGTGCCAAACCTGTCTTGATTTACCTGCAAGTGCTGTATCAGAGACAGGACTCCCAACCGGAGAGTGTATTCTATCCTGGATGACTGCTTTGAAATCACTTACTTGCAGTAATATTAATTCAAATTCCTGATAAATTACTCACTGTGATATAACATGCTGTTTTAAAACTTTTACAGCCTTTTCATTAACAGATGATAGTGAAAATTAGAGCTAGTATTTTTTGTGTAGACTTCTTAATCATGCCATTTAAAATAGAAGCTAAGCAATAAACATCTAGTGAATAGCTTATGGTAAGTTTAATCTCAGAAGCTGTGTTGCTGTTGGCACAGATCAACATAACCATCTATCACTAAATTCTCAAAATTTAAAAACTGTAGCTATGACTTATACATGCTAGTCATTCTCAATGTACATTACGTATGAGTAGTTTATTGCATTTTCGGATTCTTGCAACCTAAATCAATATCCATTAGACATAACAAATATGTTCCTTTCTAGAAGAGGATGTATTCAGAAATTGAGCCATTCTTCTATATTTTGTTATATTTCTATATAATAATTGTTGTCTTTTAAAAGACCTGAAGAAGTCATTGTCATGGGTTATTATTAAAGGAATTCCTTAAGGTAATTATATTTGCGGGAGTCATCTGCAAAATATATTTGAGTTGTGCTCTACAGAGATGGGCTACTTGGCTTTTTTCCCAGAGTGAAGTCTTCGAATTAATCTGTGGAAATAGTGGAAGAAAGTGTAATACTTTGGTGGTGCCCATAATAATTAGTGCTGTGCATAGCTGCAAGTTTAACCCGACTGTGCACGTTGTGCTTCTGTGCCACGTCACAAACTCAGTGTGGACTCACTCCACTTCTATGTCCTTACTCATAGCCCCATCTCTTTCTGCATCAACAGAGTACCACAATAGATTTCTGCTGAAATACAGCATCCTTATATTCTGATTTGCACCCATTAATGATAATGGAGTTATATCTACTATTAAAGAAATAAATGGGGCCATTTATGTAAAACTGTAAAGATAGAACTCGTAAGTTCTGCATTGCTATACAACTAGCATCTTAATGTGAAATCCGAAGTTCATAGTACTTTGAAAAGAGATGTATTATGTACCCATATCCTCTGCTGGGAACTTGAGTCTTGCCCTTTCACTATCTGGAGAGATCAAACAACAGCTTATCTTGCAAGAATGAGAACTCATGTAGCAGAATAAGCATGTGATTCAGACAAGCAAGATGGCAGGCGCCCAAATAATTCTTCTCAGCAATGAACTCTCCCCCTGCTTACATGACCAGTGTATTTGAGAGATTGGAGGTCTCAGGTTTCCTTTCCTGCATGTCCAAGTGGTTTATTTTTGTTTACTTGTGTGTATTCATTGTTATTTGCAATCCTCACTGTAGAACTTTCTTCTCAGTAGTTTTGCACTTATTGTCTGACCCATCTGAATTTTTTTTGTTAAATTTACTGAATATCTGACTAACCATAAGCTGTGAAAAGCCAATCAGGGAACTGAAATGAATAAGAAGAAAACACCCTCACTAATTTAATTTCTGACAGTTCAACTGACCCAAGAACATTTGCATTATTTTCCCACTTAAGCAGTTAACTTCTGAGTTGTTAAACACCAGGGACCTCTAGCTAGAGCAGCAGCTTTGGTCAGCAATCCAAGATTTATGCAGGTAGTATATTACTTAGCTAGTGGAAATACAAGCAGTTTTTATATTGTATTTGTGATCTAGTATTTTCTGTGCCAGTTTTATTTCAGATTTAATTCTGGGACATGCTGTGCTACGTAGTCCTTTTGGATTTCTGCAACTGTTGCGCTTGGAGCCATGCTCCTGCTGCAGAATTCCAACAGGAGCAAACATATGGGGATTCTTCCGTCCTTGGCTTGCCCCACCATTTGTTCCATGTTTTAAACCAACTGGTGCTGTACCCAGTGGAGTACATCTGTTACAGTTTATTGCTAGAAATTTGCAATTCATTTTGGTTTGCTAAAATAATTATAATATTCATGGCCAAGCATTAAGCAATTACAAAAGAGAGTAGATAAAATTTTGCTGAAGTTTGTATGTCATTCAGAAGCTACTGCCCAGCTTGGGTAATTTGGTAATTTGGGTACTCAACAGTCAGATAATGCTGTGACAGTTGAGTTTGATCAACCTGAGAAATTCGGGTATCCACTGAGATACCCCTGATGTGGATGTCCCTGCTCTGTTTTTATAAAGGACAAAATAAATTGGCATAAACCACCACTGAATGCATTTGGTTGCCACATCTTGCCTGAAGTACTCATCTGGGATACACCTTCAACTGGAGCAGAATCTTTGCTGCTGGAATTGCAGAGGCGCATCCAATAACAGCCTGTAACTCTTTCTGAAAGCCAGCAGCGTATAGGCTGCTCAATAGTCTATACATTTTTGGATGTTGTACCCCACTTTTCGTCTCTTTGTGCTTCAGGCAAGCTGGGAGTTACGGTGTTGGGCTATGTTGTTGTTTGCAGGTAGAATTTTCAAAGAGGTGAGGTTTCTGTTTTGTGGGAAAATTGCATTACCAATCAGTTCAGAGTAAAGCATTAAATACTTGAATAGAAAGTGACTCCTTCTCATTTAAAATAAAAAGTTCCCATAATCAGTGCAATAACATCTTAATACAAGATGTGACTATTTCATCTCTATCACCCTCTGAAGCAGATTTTTAAAATTAGGAAGAATCACAATATAATATTCGTAACTCCATCACACTCCTCATGTTTCTGTAAGTCAGTCTCGCATGTCTTTGACATATAGTAACAGAATAAACACACACTGCTCACCACAGTGGAGATGTGGAATGCTAAAGCCAAGGTTTTTTTATAGGTTAACTTGAAAACCAATTCCAGAAGTTACAACCAACAATGTGCCTGGTTTTGTTCTCCGTTGCAGACCTGAGTCTGGATCTGTCTCTTGGATGCCTTTCACACTCATCCCTTGAAATAAACGAGGTCACTTTTGCTATAGAAATCTGTCACTTGCCTGATTTGAAAAAGAGTTTTGGTTCCAAAAATCAGATTTAATTTGTTAAGTTACACTAGGATAGTGAAAGGCATTGCAAACTTCATTCTGCCTGTGTTTTCTGACCACCGCTGTGACTTAAAAGTATAGCTGTATTCCTGAGATTTATTTGTGTCCTTGCAAATAAAAGCATTTTAAGATAAATGAGTTAACTCATCAGCTCGCTAGGCTTAGATGAAGATTATTGTGATGGGGGAATTGGAGTTCATACTGAAATGATGAAACATTCAGAAATAACCCAGATCTTTTAAAACATTTTTGCTTGTTTTGCTCTACAAGTGTTACTTGGAGTGATATAATGAAGCAGAATTATGTGTTTCTATATGCTGTACATAAAAAATATCCCAGAATGGAAACCATTATTAAAGCTCCTAAATATAATTCTGTTTTCTAGTAATCCTAGAAATGTCTTTAAATATTCATTCATATAAATATTCTAATGGTGTGGACAATACAAATCTAAATAAATTAGTATGGACTTGGGCTATAATGTTGAATAATTGCATTTGGTTTTACGTAGCCCTGTAAATAAGTGTGTAAAGTGTCATCTAAGAGACTTTGAACCTTTATGGAAATTTTAATCTATATTTTAATCTTTTGTTCTCTTTCTACAGAACATTCTGGCTTTAAATCCCCGAAAACAAACACATGCAACTCTTCACTCAACTGCAGCAAAGAAACAAGTCAAGAAGCAATGGAAAAGGAATTCTGACAAAAACTGTTCAGTAAGTGCACATTTATCATTGCATCTGGAACATGTTTATCATTGCATCTGGAGAAATCATCGAGGCTGAAATCACAGCTGTGTGAGAAATAAATTAGAGTTTCTTGTGTTATTTAGTAGCCACATTTGGCTTCTAGTTTGTTCCTGTAGATCCAAAGTTACTTTGTGATGAGCTGTTTTCTTTTATGAACCAATTGCCTTCCATACTTATTAAATTTTTGGTGATTTTAGTAAGTGTTTGATGCAACTTTTGTGCCTTTTGTTATGGAGTCTGATCCGTCTCTAGTATCACATCCCGAGCCATGCAGAGCCCCTTGATTTCCCTGGGTAGCCTCTTCTGCTGCTTCCTCCTTTTCTTTGTGTCTTCCAAGAGTCACGCTGGGCAGAGCAGCACTTCACTGTCCTTTCTGAGACTTTTAAAGCTAATTTTATTTTGCTACAGAAATAGGGGAGCCTGTAGTATGTACCTATTTTATATATAAATAAATGCATAAAACTTAGATTAAAACATGACTCTGGATTTTAAATCTTGTATATTGTATTTTTCAGAAGATACTTGATCTTAGAAGAATTTTTTTTTTGCCGTAAACTGTTTATACTCTTCAGTATTTCTGCCATTAGATATCATAATTTTCTCTCTAGGTATTTGAATTCCTAGTCTCAGTGTGATATTTGACTAATCCTATCAGAAGTTTTTTGACTCTTTGATCTCTCATCTGATTAGAAGGTTTGTAGGGTTTGTACTGTCTTCCTACAGGTTGTCTTACATAATCCTCTAAATTCAGAAATCTTTTAGGTAGAGCAGTGTTTCCCATGTGGGTATAATGATATTGGTGTCTTTTCATAGTGTTGTCAAAACACCTTCTCTCACTACACAGGAAAATTCAGATAGGAAGTTGATTTTGTTTGTAATTAAAAATATGTCATCCAAAACCCAACAAAACACAAACCCAACCAAAAATGCCACAAAGTTTCTCAGTTTCTTAAAATCATGAAATCCAGTATGAGCAACAAATACTTCTGGGAGGACCAACCCGGGATATCCTTAGCATTTCAGCAATGCTCTTAGTTCAGTTTACTGTTTTATAGTATTGATTATAAGAATCTCTTTCTTGCTAGTGCTAATATTCCTATTTTCTTCTATTTATTGGCTCAGATAATGTTGTATGAACTAGAAACTTACGTACATTAAAACCTTCTGTTTGTGAGCTTGGATGAGTATTTTGGGATAACTGATGCAGATATTGCCCATCCTGCAGCACAGAATGTTCGGCTGCTTAACAAGCAGCTTCTGGGCAGCTGCAGCTTACATCATTGTGTTTTCAGGTGACTTGAAATCAATACTGGGCTGTAAACACCTCTGTTTTCAGAAACTGTTTGTTAGGAAGCTCAGGTATCCATGCAGCAGGGCAGCTGGGTATCTGTGTAGTACCCTAATTACCTGTTCCACTGTAAATTATCCTAGTTAGTTAAACCGTAACATACACAGAAATGTTTTACTAATGGCTTTATTAACACAGATTTTCTAAAGCATCTAGGCTTTTAAATCACGCTTTGTTATCCCTGAGCTGTTCTCCATGTCACCCTTGTTTGGTTTTTCTATTCAGTTTATTCATAAAGTGTTTGATATTTGCTTTTGATTTTTAAAGTGCATCGTTTTCTAGACATTGTCCTTCTTCCCGTGTTCCTGCTGCTAGCTGTATGCGTGTACCTCTTGGCGTCTCAAATGTTCCTGGATCTTCAAGGTGTGAGCTTCTTGGGCTGTGCAAACACCACTGATTTGGGTTCATTGCTAGCCTGTGTGCCTTGTCAGGATTTTTGAACTGGAAGAAATTCTGAATGTTGTCAAATATTGCAGGATGATGTTTTGGCATAGGCTTATAATCTAATAAACAATTTGGTTTTATAGTTCTGCGGTACTGCTTGGAGATGTGTGCAGTTACTAGGACCCTGCCCTGACAGTGATCTGCTCACGTGGTACAGTTTACAGAATTAAAGGTTAGAAAGAAACAAATGTGTACATGGGCAGATATAACTGCCTTCATCACAGATAGTTCTTATACTGCATGTTATGTATTATTTGGTAGAAACATCACATAATTTAGTTTGCAAGCTATTATAAGAAATGTAAAGTGCTAGAAGGAACTGTAAAGGGATAGTCCTTATTTTTAGATGGGTAATGGTCCTAGTTTTTAAAACTGACAAACTTTTCTTCACTCAGAGATATGTAGCTTACTTTTACTGTGTAAGATTTGCCACATAGCTTAGTATTAGCTTACTATAGCAGAAAAAGCCCTGAAAAATGAAAAAAATCAAATATTTGTCGGGTCTCCCATTACATAAAAGGCATTAGTAAAAAATAAGCGACCTTTTACATGCTCTAGATCATTGTTGTTGAGTGGTTTTAATAAAAAAATAAAACAAAATGGTAGAATCCATTCCTAGCCTCCTTAAATTAAGAAAGCTAATGTAGGAAAGGATTCATTGAGCACAGTTTTCTGTTTTGGTCTGAAGAGCCACTGGCAATAATGTTTAGGCCTGCTAATGAATAGATCAAGCTTCATTTGAAGTCCATGAAACTTTATTTGTTTCCATTTCCTTAAAATCTGAATTTGGCTTTTAGCTTTGAATTCTTTTAAAGCTGTTCCGATGCTGCCTTTGCAGAACTACTGAAAGGAAGGTGGGAGTATGAAAATACAACACTAATTAAATTAACAGCCCTCAAAACTCTAAACAAAAGCTGCATCTGCTGAGGCATGCACACAGTGACTTTGTAATGTCTAATACACTTCCAGATGGCAGACATACATATTTCTTCAGAATAATTACACAAGTGAAATTTTAACTCCTAGCCTGCTCTGAGACACTTTGGGTTACCCATTTAACAAGTTCTGAAGTGGAAACTGAATGTCAATATCTTTCCTCAGCATTGGAAAAGTATTCTCCTAAAGGAAGGTTCAGTTATGCTTTCAATAAGTGCTATTGTTTATTTACTAGGTTAGCAACCAAGTGTTGCTGTAAAAATGATATAGCTGTAGGTGCAAGATTAGTCAGCTTTGCTTTGGAAATTTTAACTCAGAGATTTATATCCGAGTAGGAAAACCCTTTATTGCTGTGTCACCCTCAGTAACAGTGCTAGACCTAAGCATTAACACTCTTGTTTCTTATGAGTCATGCTGAAAAGGGGTATGAACAGATGCCTCTAGTTATCTGGGGGAACAAAGATTTCTATTGTCCAGAAAAATTTAAAAGTACAAGAGTTTTGAAATGGCTGTTCTAATAGTAAATGTTAAAGAAGAGTGCAAAATTTAGGTCACATTAGGTCATCAATTTACAGATAAAACAAAATCAAAGGGGTGAACTGTGAAACTGATTTGCTTTAATTTCAGGGCTTTACTCAGTAGTTCAGGATTGTTTAGACTTCTAATTAATGTTTTTATTTGTGGTTTCCAGCTCCTTATAATTCGGTTTCTTTGCGTATTTTATGCTTGCCTACATTTAGATCACAAACTAGAGGGGCAAACATGTGCATTTGCATTGCACCCAGCACACTGATTTCCTTGCTTTATGAATAGGGTTCCTAAGCATTATGGGACGAGTTGTGCTTTTACCTTGTACATGTGCAGGTTTTTAATTTAAATGAAATTCACTTCCGCAAGTTTTATAAATTGACTTGTCACTGGGGAATTCAGTGGGTTATTTTAGTCCAGCCTTCTTTTTGGTAATGAAATCTTGTAGTTACCTACTAAGGATAGGTGAGAAGTTGATGTAGATCCACCTATGTATTCAGACTTTCTTCAGTTTCTGCATTTAGAAATAATTGTAACATTTGCTCCAGATGGAAATGCTGGAAGTATTTCAACAAGACAAGAAGGTGAAAAGGAAATGGGGTTTAAATTGGTTTGTAGCTAATTGCTGTAGCCTGTAACAGTATTGATTTTCTGGCAGTAGTAGCATTGTTCTTTGTCCTTACATGTGCTAAGCCTGATCAGCATTGTGCAAAGAAAGCCTCTCTTCCATGAACAAAATAATTTTGATGCTCACCTGTTGGTTTGGTTTTTTCTTCTTTTTTATTTTTTTCCTTCTTTTTGGCAGGGGCGTTACATTGGGAAAGAGACTTTAATTGTGCTATAGTTCTTTCCAGCCATTAGAGAAAACGAAATTCTTCACCTTGTCTTTTTCTGTGCAACTTTAAGTGCAACTACCAGATTGCTTTGTGTTAATGATGGAGAGTGAGATCTGCAATTCATTGCAAGATATAACAGCTCATGTTGCTCTTTACATTCAGAGGACAAGGGTACTCCCTTAAAATAGTAGTAATGAGAGCTTGCTGAAACCTCCTATGGCTGTCACTGCTATATATAAACATCTGTAAAAATGAATTATTTGAAAAAAGGTGTGTAAATACCTCTTGACGTACAAGTGTCCAAGCTTGCATAGAAAAATCTGCAAACAAGATGATCCTTTCTCAGCTATAATCGGTTTGTTACTCTAAGTGTCACCTTCCAGTGAGGTGGAAAAAGTTCACAATTTTTGTGCCTAATCATGTGTCGTGCTTAGAGAATAATCCAGTTAGCATTTCACAAATAACTGATGGATTGAAGCAGAAATAGTGCAAATTGCAAACAAGTAGATATGAAACCCAATGCACCCAAGGCCTGAAATGAGGAACCTTAATGAATAAATGCTTTTTCAGTGAATAATTTGTCCATTTCTAGACATGTATTGATGAAAGATTCTATATTTATAAATAAAAAATAATCCCAAATGTTGTAAAATAGAGAACACTCATTAAAAGAAATCAACTCAATTATATTTATAATCTAAACGTATAGTTTACCTTTGCAAATATTTATTTTTGTCTTCATTGCATATGAATATGCAAGTTTAGCTCTTTTCTGAATGGGTGTACAATGGCAGATGTCTCTCTAATCGCTGCTCTATTCAAACATTAATTGGTAGAACATATGTAGAATTCTACTAGTCTGAATAGGTATAGGATAGCAGCAGTGTTTTTAATCACATCACTATTCAGCCACTAATTGGTGTGATGATTAAGGGACATTAGAGGGAGCACTTTGACATCTGATTCTTTGAACTGATGTCTGCTCGAGCTGCGCTGTATTCATCATGGCCAGACTGATTTCTTAAATAAAACGCTCTGATTCCCAAATGTGGAAAATATTGCATTAGGATCTATTGAGGTGATTAGGGAATTTGAGAATGATTCTTATATTTAACTAGTGATTGACTGTATATGCACAAACTATTCATATGAATAATAGATGTGTTACTGAGTATCAGAAAGAGCTGAGAAGTAACATCAAGAGATTTTCTCTTTTCTCATAGTGTCAATAATTAAATATTAATACACATTTTAAAATGTACCAGTTTAATCATTTAGCAGTCAAATTCCTACTCATGCATTTTTTAGATTAACTAATTACTCTGCATTTTCTCTTATCGATAGCATATGCTGGCATTTATAACCCTTTCACTGGAATAAAGTGGTTTACATGTTTATATATATTGCTTATATGTGCTCTAAGAAATGCATATTATGGATTTCCTTGAATTTTATGTTTTATGTTAGTTTCAGTATCTTAAAGTGTTTTCATTAGAGTGTCTCAATAGCTCCTAACTTGCCTGGCTGCAACAAATTAGTGTTTTTATGCATATTTTCTGTGTATTAAATTGTAAATACTGGGTGATGGCAGGTTGTGCCAAATCCTTTCTTAGTGCTCCTCTGAAGTGCTGTGCAAAACCACCTCTAACCTTTTAACTGCTTCTGTTCAGAGTTTGTCAGGTTTGCTGTTCCTCTTATTTGATGTTGGATGATTCCTCTTCTATAGAGCCACATTCACCATTTAGTGAGCAGCCTTTAGTTCCAGGTGTATTTCTGATCTTAAATATTTCAAAACTGAAGCGTTTCAGAGTTGCAAATCGTTTAGTTTTGCACATACTTATATGACAAAATGAAAAATGGCTGTTTGCTGAAAGTGCTGAATTCTAGGTAAATCCAACTCATTCTCCTTCATTAAAGCTGAGCAAATCAGAGTAGAGATAGGATCAGAAACCATCTTCACTGTTAACTTTCAGCTTCTGCTTAGTATTATATTCTTTCAGATGTGGATTTCTGTATACTTTCCTGTGGTTACTGGATGGAGATAAAGGTGCCATCTTGCCCTGGTGCTTAGGAAAACAGAAAAAAATATCAAGAAGACTAGCTTCTCTTTCTTCAGACCCTCTACTTCCACCTTTTTTTTTTTTTTTATACTTTGTAAGCTGTTGCCTATGCTGAAACTAAGATTGCTCTTTCCTCTACTAGACTTTCCTCTTCTATAGTGAAGGCCTCTCTCCATTCTGTTTAGAAATGGTCATGAGCTTTAGGTTGAGAAATTTTAAGTGCTTGTACATTGTTTCTTAGAGAATCCTGTGCCATTGTTAGCCTGTTAGTAATTATTCACTTCAGGTCGATTTATAGTGTCTAAGTCCTGGATGACACCTGCTCAGTAGAAGTAAAAGGAGCTGGGAGACCAATTTTAGTGTGAAGGAAGCAGGATAGCATGCTGAATGCTGTATTTTAATCAGGGCTTGTAGCACTGTCCAATATTACATTGCACTGAAGTGTTCATTACAAGACTCTGCTTGTAGTTTGTCTGCAACTTTGCCATATATTTGGACAAAATTTTTGAGTATCGGTCCATTAATTGTTTTATGCATATCAAAAATATAGTCATATATGTGTATAAAAAGATTTGCTTGATTTAAGTATGAATGAACAGGGCTGGCAGAAAAAGCCATGTCTTTTAAAAAATCATGATAGTGTTATATTTAAAAAAAACACTGACATTCTCATGCTTTGAAGCAAGGAAGTGTAACAGACTGGAGATTACAAAAGTATGTTAATGCAGCAGAGCTGTCCAGAAGCTTTAAAAACCTTCTCTTGGTCAGTTTCTGTGGCATTTTTTATCACAATGTAGAGTCAGGTGCAGAGCAGGTAACTGCCTCACTGCTTACGATATTCAGTATTCTTTACCAATAGTAGTGTCCTGGTTTCAGGAACTCCTACATTTTTGGTGGTGAATCTCAGGAATTATTTGAGATTTTCATAATGATTTCTTTGTTGTTTTATAAACTGATACATTGTTTGAATATAGTGTTGAAAATTGACATAGTATCCTATTGAGAATCAGTGATCAGAAATAATCTTTTGGAGATTCTTCAGTATGCAGAGGTGCTAGGGACTCCTTGTTGAGGCACATTCCCTCCCAAGTCTTTCTGGCTATGTCCCCGTTCCAGCTGTCTTCAGAATGTGCCTACATGTATGTGTGTTCTGCAGTTATTCCTTCCATCCTCAGTCACTCCTGATGCATCAACAATTATCTGGAACAATCACTCAGCAGAACTTTCTTTTCTCCTCTAATGCTGAGAACAGGACTATGATGTACTGTTGCTTAATTGCTAGCTGAAGTGGAAGATGTTTTCTTCTGTAGAGCTAAAGATCCTACCACGTGCATTCCATTTGATAATTATCAAGTTTTAATTCATGTCTTTGTTTTTTCCTTAAAAAAAAAAGTTGAAGTATTGTTGTTCATGTAACATCTGAGAGGAATGTTATTAACCTTGCTAAGTCAAGTAAATAAATTAAGAAGCATCTAAATGACTTCCTGTATAGGTGCTTTAAAGGATATGCACTATTCAGAAAAGAATGGTAAAGTCCTTTATGTTAATAATGCAAAAGATGGTCAAAAATAGCAAGTGTAAAACTGAAATTTTATGATCAAAATCACTTGAAGGGAGGATAAGAGACTCATTTCTTGCACTAAGAATATGCTATAGCGTTTCCACACAGCAGGTTTAAATTTGGCAATGGATGTAAATAGAAATCAATATAATCATAGAATCATAAAAATAAAGGTTTGGGAGGGGTAGTTAAGAGAATTTCTGGATTGAAATCCAGCTAGGCGTTTTTTGACAGGAATTTGTATAACCCATTTCTAATGGCACACGATGTAAGAGACTTCTCATTCTTGTTAGTGCTTAATCAACAAGGTTTTTCCTAAAATATACTGTATTTTATTTGTTGAAGATCAAATCATCATCTGCTTCTACTACTTGAAGAACAATTGATATCAGACCCTCTACTTCCAAAATTACAAATTTGTATAAATTAAATTTTGTTATAGAATCTTTAATATCTCTCTCTCTACATCAATCTGTCTGTCTATGGATGCCCCATCCTTGGAAATATTCAAGGCCAGGCTGGGGTTTTTTTGGACTAGATTATCTTTAAGGTCCCTTCCAACCCAACCCATTTGATGATTCTTTTACATTAGAAGATTCCTGTTAGATATGCTTCAAGTTCTCTGTTTTCCTTCAGTTCTTCTTTCCTAGTCATGTTTTCTGAAACTGGTTTTTTTTTTTTTTTTCTTTTCTTTAGATTTTAATTTCTTACATCTTTCTCCGATCATGATGATAAACTACACAATATTTCACCTGGAACCTACTTAGCACCAGTTAGAATGAAATAATTTCTTTGCCTCACCACTGAACTATCAGACATATTCTATTCCTTCCGCAAGAGTGTTGGATTATCTTGTGTTTATGGCCTAAATTCTTACCTGTTAGTTTGGTTTGATTTTGAAATTCTCTTACTGCCTTTTAAAATGTTTAGTATCTCTTCTCTGTTTCCCTTATTCCACCAAACATTACAACAGTAGAAACCATTAGTACATTAATTTTTTCCAATTAACCAAGTCACTGAGGTCTTGGGTGAATCATGAATCACCTTGATTCAGGTTATTTTTTGGTAATAGTAAACAACCCAAGGGTTGTTTTTCAGTTAGTTGCACACTCACTGGACATTTTTTTTGTCTAGTCTACATTTTTAGTTGACCTCTGAAAACGTGCTGTGGAATACTTAGGGAGAAAAAAAAAGTTTATTCTAGATTTGTCACATCTACCCTGCCAGTTATTCAGGAGTTCATTCATCCTCTTAAAGACGGAAAATAAGATTGATTTAACAATGTTTTTACATGCCTACGTTGGCGCTTTTTATGTCACTGTATAATTTTTAATAAATGTACTCCATTTTCTCTGCCTGGGGGCATGATTTCTATTTTCTCTTCTTTTTTTCTTTTTCTTTTTTCTCCCCCCCTCCCCAATCCCCCTCTGTAAAGGGAAGCATGATGTCTGTCTCTTCTGACCTCTCAGAACCACAAGCCTTCTGGTGGGTGCAACTGATAGTGGTCCATGCATTGCTTCAGTTAGTTCCTCGATGGCTCAGTGATACATGAGCTGCATCAGTCTGTTCAAGAAAAAATAAATTCCCAAACCTCTTTTTTTCCATGCTCAAGCCTGCAGTCCCATGTTCTTGCTAAAAGTAATTTTGTTTAGTTGTAGTTATGGCTGTGCCATGCTATCTTCATAAAGAGAGCAGGGAGGGCTGTTGGTTCTGCACCACTTGTTTGCTCTGTTGTACATAATCTGTACTTCTCTTCATTTTCTACTTGCTTCTCATGTATCTAGAACAGTTTCTTACTACTTTTTTACAGTTTTTTCCTCTTCCTTTTTTAACTTAAATTTGCATAACTTTCTGATTTTATTCCCACAGTCTTTATGTAGTTCATTTACATTTAGAAATTTATCTACTCTAGGTATGTGTCATAGTTTCCCTGCTTTTATGAATTTGATTTCACAGGCTGTGGGGGGTGGCATGGGATGATCACAAAGGTGTGGTAAGAACACTCTTTTGGGTGAGCTTTTGTTTTGTTCATTTTTTGTTTCTTTTGTTTTGTTTGTTTCTGGTTTTGTGGGGTTTTGGTTTTTTTCTTTTTATTTGTTTTGCTTAGAAATAGTTCCCTTTTGTGAATATCTGTAGGATTTGCCCTTTCTCCTGCTTTCCTTTACTGATCCGTATAACTCTCAAGAGACTTCCCAGAATGATCCCTGGCTCTATTGAAATTATGTTTTCTGAAGCTCTCATCATCTCACCCTCCTCATTCTTTTACCCTCACCACTTTCTTTACTTGGAATTGATTGCAATCTATTTCAGAGATGTGTCATTGTTTGTAAGAAACTTTGACTTTTTGATTACAGCCTGGAAACCACAGGTCCTAATAATGGTGAGGTGCAGGTATTCTTTGATGTGATAACTGACAAACTTCATTAGTAACAGTCAGTTAATCAGAAACGCTAACATAGAATTTTAAACAGTTAATCAACTCTTACTAATTCTGGTATGGGTCTGAATGGACTTTATCCCTAAATTTAGCAAATGGATGAACTCATAGAATAAACACAGGCTGTAATGTTAATTTTTTTTTTGTTAGTTTAATATAAATTCAATAGAAGAATTGCCAAAATTTGTTTTCTAGACAAAATCAGAAGTTAAAAAAACTATTTATATCTCTGAACTGAGCTAAACAGTTCAAAGACATTAGTTTTGAGAATATTATTATTAATTGAAATACTCAAAAGTTTTTTGTAATTTGAATCCCAATTTGTAAAGCATAGTTTCACACCAAACTGTAAAACAATTTCAAAAAGAATATTAAGACTATGAGGATTACCCATAAGGAGTTGAAAAAAAGAGATTGGTTGGCAAAGCAGGAAATACAGAGGAAAAAATGAGAACTTTCAAAAGTCAAGTTGAGTCACTCTGGGTGAAAGAAATTAAAACAAATAGTAAAAGGTTATTCAGCTACATAAAACAAATAGTAGAAGATTCTTAAGCTATTTAAACTAAAAGAACTAAAATAACAAGCAAAGCCAGTGTGAAGATAGGATTAAACATCCTAGGTATTGTCTTAAGTCTTTGTAAATTGTTGTCCTAGTTTCAGTAAAATGGGAGTAAAGCAAGAGGTGGCTTAATGGGCAGGCAAGTGCAGAAGTAGAAATTACCCCAGACAGGCCAGAAGGAAAACTTGGGAGTGTTTCATGTTTGAAGTCAAAGAGACAGAACAACATCCATAAAAGTAGCATGGAAAAATTGACATGTGAAATTACAAGCTTTGTTGTAGAGCAAGTAAGTTATTTGATTAAAGAATAGCCAGTGCAGTTTGTGCATGTCAAATGATAGAGAACTGATGGGCAACTCTCACTCCGTTGGTCTCAGATTGGCAGCATGCAAAACTTCGAAAACAGATTTTGAAGCAGAGATTTATTAAATGCATTAAGGTAAATAGAAGGTAGAATAAGCCATATTGGTCTTTATTCTTAGGGAAAAATTGTGACATGCTGACAAGGGTTTTGGGGTTTTATTTTTGCCAATTAATAATGAAGTGTTATCTGCTTAGATTAGAATAGTAGCATGGAAAAGGACCTGGCTAGAGAGGAAATGAGAGTGAGGAATGCTTAAAAAAGATCTGGTGGGCTTTTAGCAGAGCTTGTTGAAGGATCAGTCTTCAAATTCATAGCATTTAATATTTTCATTAATGAACTTGACATAAATATTAGGAGCATGTTACAAGAAAGTCGACAGGCACTGTCAATACAGAAGGGACTAGAACATCATAAAGAACCATGTGACACTGAAGTTTAGAATAAAAAAGATAAGAATAAATTTAATAGTGCAATTAGGAGACTGTACAGCCAAGGGCTGAGGATGAGAATGACTAGGAGCCTAATGGCTGGAATTAAAGAAGAAGAGGATTTAGAGATACCAGCTCATCAGAGGGTGATGGTTCCATCAACTGGGTAAGAAAATGTGAATGTGAACTGAATGTGAAAGCAAGAGGTTAACTGTGATCGTCCAAGTTGTCACTTCCAGTCTCCTGTATGCTTAAATGTTTTGGACTGTGGGGGTCTGAGCATGCTCAGGTATTTGTGCCTGAGCACAAATATGCTGATTGCTACCTGTTAAAAGGGAAAACAAGTAGTATGTAGAATAAACTGCTTTTAAATCACATCAGATACATAGAGATGAGTGCCATTGAAATGTTCATGGGGAAAAATAGTTCTGCCTTCAAGTAAGGATCTGAACGGTGGCCAGTAAACAAGGCTACACATTAAGCCCAAATGTTGAAAGGCTAATGATCAGGTGAGCCCTCTCTGTTCTGTATTCTAAGTCATGACACACTTCTATGTAAAACAGCATCTGATTGTATAATTAAAACTGGGTTTGCTGCATATATGTGCAGGAGCCAAGTAAAGTTTTGAAACCTTTTTTAGGCATTTTAAGTGCTTGACTATGCAATGCCTATGTTTGTTTTGTGGTCTGTATGATCTGTGGGTTCTTCTGTGTTCTCTAGCCAACTCTGTGTACCTTACTTCAGGCTTTTATTTTTACAAACATTACTTTGGGAATGAGGTTAATTGTGTACCTGACTATTAGTTTCTGTCCTTTGTTTATCTATATGGATTGTTTGCAGACTGTCTTGACTAAGTAACAAGTTGTAGCTGATAGATGTAGATTGATGCTGTTAAATATCTTTTTAAGGTATGTGCCCTCTGATCTGCTTTCTTTTCACTTGTTACTGATGCTCTGCTATGCAGACATCAGATTGCTTTGAGGCTGATTTAGCTATATATGAAATTTCCAAGCCACAACACCGATTTTTGATGCCCTTCAGAAATACAATGTTAACCTTTTCATCATTTTGTGGGGCTTCATCATAGGTGTGTCCTTAGCTAAATTATGTCGTTATCTTTTGGTTTAGCATTTCTAGTTTTTGACTCCTCTTCCAAGACTCCAAATATCCCTAAAGTTTTAGTGCCTTGAATAAGCCTCATTTCATCCACTTTCTGTCTCAGAGGTAGTTGGTTGTTGAAAGGAGTCTTTCACTGCTGTGGAACCAAAGAAAGGACTGTTGGTGAAACTAGTGGGTGAAACTAGTTTAGTATATTTGAAACTCAATCTAGCTAATGCTGAATCATCAATACTTTGAGAATTGTGGACTTAATGAGCATTTAGGTCTAACTTTTGAAGACTGAGCCCACAAACCTGCATTTTAAAGAAAAGTGTTGGGGAGGGAGGGGATTAATTTTGCTTTCACTTCTGTCACATCTGAAATAATTAGAAATAATAAATAATGACAGTCTTTTAATAGTGACTAAAAGTTTTGGGAATAAACTTCACTTTCATTATAATTCCACTATATTTTTGACCATGCTTGGGCCATTTTTCCTACGCTATACAAGCTGGAGGCTACCTACTATTTTTTCTTTAGTGTCTTTCAGAAGAAGCCAATGAATCTCAGCCAGTAATGCATCCACAGTAGCTATTTAAGAGTTGGTTGAATTTAACACATTTTAATTGCGTAAGAAATATTATTTACATTCTGTTTCTCTAAGATTGTAACCACAGTAGTATTAATGAACAGCAATAACATAAAAGTTGCACATGTTCTACAGAGTACATGAGAGACAGGAGGGCAGCGTGCATCAGAGTAGGTGGCCATTTCTGGTGCTGTTGCTGATGCTTTCTCTGGAGTTTTTCTTTCTCATTTATGTTTTCATCTGCATTTATTTGTCAGTGAATGGACAAACAATGTGAGAAGGATCTTGCATATATTTGTAGCAATAAGTCTGAAAAGCTCTGTTGCCACCAGGGCTCTAGAAAAGCTGTGGAGAGGTACAGGGAGTTGCTAGGCAACACCACATGGCCACAGATAGTATTTTTCTTTTAATTTATTTATTCTTCAGTTTGAGTGTGTCCTGCTTGGAGCCATTTGGGTAATAGTTAAGCAAGCACATAGAAATCAGAGAGCTGCAGGAGTGGAATAAAGGAATGCAATATAAAAATGTAAGAAAGGAAAAGCAATGACACATAATTAAATGACAAAGAGACATGAAATAATTAGTGAGGACTAGGGGAGAAAAAGTAAACAAGCATGAGAAAATAAGAGCAGGAGATAAAAACCCCAAGTTATGGAAAAAAAAAAAGAATAGAAAATATAGGGTACTATAGAAGAAAAATTAAAAATTGAAAGCTCAAACAGTGTATACACAAGGGAAACAGGGAAACTGCTGCACAGGAATAAGAATTAAAAATTAGAGATAAAAATGACTTCAAGAAGAAAAGGGAGAAATTTGGTAATGATGTTAAAAGAATGATGATTTTTGTTTCTTTTTGATTTGCATCATCTTGTTCGTTCTTATTACTCTGTTTGCACATATGCAATAGTAGCATAGTAGTAGTGACACTCAGGAGCTGGGGACTGATTAATAAGTCCAATATGTTTCCCAGAGAGGAAAAATAATTTAAAGTAGGAGTTTCAGTGTTATTTAGAAATTATTCAGTCTGTCTGTTTGGAAATAAGATTTTCAAAACTAGGTTATTGCATTTTATTGAAAAAAATGTGGGTGATTATATAAGGGTGCTAGGTTAAGCGCTGGTTGCACAGAGGGAGTGGGTTGTTCATACAACCCAGTTAAACACAATAAGCAGGGGCAGTCTGTCTGGTGCAGTGTTCAGGGAACTAAAAGGCCTTCACTTGCAATAGTTGGAGCCATTTATAGGCTTGAATAGCGTAGCAATGTGAGGAAAATTCTGTGACAGAGCCAGCCTGGCTGAGAGACCCATTTAATTAGCTAAGGAGCTGTGCTACTTGGCCCAAGTGTCTTGAGCACTGTTTGTGGGACCTGAATTAGACTCCTCCAAAGAGTGCTAAGCCAAATTCAAATCAAGGAGTCTTGCATTGCAATTCTCTTCTGGTGTATCTTGGCTCTATATGGCCCTGATTGCTTGGGAATTGCTGGCAAGGTGCTTGGCTAGTGCTTTGGGGTGTGCTTGTATTGTTCACCTCAGCTTGAACGTAGCAATTTTCAAGAGACTGACAAGAAGGAGAATACAGCAGCCTGAGTTGTCTGAAGGCCACCCATAAGGTTTTAGGAGAAGAAAACTAATCAGATTTGAGACATGGAAGCTTCCAAAGGAGTAAAAACCATACAAAGAAGATGGTAAATGAGACGCAGAGCTAGAAAAGTCCATAGTGCCATACTGAGATATTGAGTAGTTAGTGCTCTTCTCACTATCATGGTAAGTGGAACTGAGACCTGAGGCAATATATTTATCCTGGATGTTGTTTTCAAGCTACATGTGAATAAACAAGCATTACAGCAGCATTCTCTTAATGCTCTTTTGAATGCCTTGCTGAAAGATGTAGCTACACATAAGCCCAGTTCATTTCTGTGTGTAGGGAAGTTCTTGTTCATGTAATTTCTTACAGAAAATAAATCAATACCACTTATTTTCTTAAACTTCTATTGGAAGATTCTAAAGCTTGTTAAACATGCATGGTACCTTCAAAGAAGATTGCACTTATTTGAGCAGTTTTCCCTAATTTTTGATTATGACTGTGTGTCTGTAAATAGATGGCACAACAGATGGTGATAACTTCATAGGATCTGCAACCATTGTAATAGCCTCATACCTCTGATTTTCTGAGTATTTTTTTTGAGAGGGAAAAAGCATTTTAAGTGTTTGTACTATCTTTTTACTGTCCTACTTTGTTGTTCCTTTCCCACACCCTCCCCACCAAGACTTGACTTTCCGCCTTCTTAGCAATGAGTGTAAGCTTTTGTTTTGACTAACTTGGCTTGATGCATGATATTTAAAAATAGGTAGTTGTGTTGACTCTTAAATGGCTTTGTGATTCTTTCTGCATTCTTATTCTTGCTTTCCTTTTTTTTTTTTTTAAATTTGCACTTCCATTTGTTTTTTCTGACTCTATATACATTACAGAGTCTGAGGTCTGTGTCTTGCTCTATCTTTTGCAATAAGGTATGAGATACCAGTCACTGCTAAGCACAGTAAAAAATGCATATAATTATAGTAGTCATTTCACAATTTATTTTTCTATATGGTATTTTGAGAACAGAAAGAAAAAGATAGGAAATGTTCCTCTGATACTAGGTATTTTAGATTAATATAAAATGTGTTTAAGTACTTGGCTTTTGTGGACATCTCAGCACAAGGACATGTTTTTTTGAATCTCAAAGAATATGGAAATAGAACAGAAATTACAGCCTATTTTTTTCCTCAAAGATATGTGATCTGTCAACTCACTTAGATATCTTGTCCTGACATGTCTCCTGTCATCTGCAGTTACTTCTGAGTCAATATATAGTTAAAAACGTAAGAGCTGAGGTAACATTTTGTTGTGTGTTTGCATATTGATGTCCATAGTTCATGAATGAACTTCAGGTTATTTAAAGTCAAATAATTCTTCAGGCTTTCATGAGCAATGCTAGTGATTGAAAATCTGAAACAAAATGCCAGCATGTTACACAACTGCACCAAGGTCTTGATACAAGGGTTGTGGTTTACTGTCTGCAGCCTTTGTTCTAATACTTATTTCATTGGTTTGGATAGACACTTCTCAAGTGAACTGAATATTTCCAATTATTCCACTGAGGAAGTTTAGTCTCAATTTCATATTTTGCTTTGTTTCAGTGCTACCTAAGTAGCAATGTGATACTGATGCTGCGATACTAATTTTAGATAACACGGTAAGCCAGAATAGAAGTGTATATACTCTTCTCAGAATAATTTACCTGATCAGATGGTGATCCTGGTGGTATCTTAGTAATATTTTTTGTGGAATTATTTCAGTCACAGCCCTGAACTATTCACATGTTGCTGTTTTCTTCTCCTAAGCTAAGCAGAGAATAGGAATTCCCCCACTTCTTCTGCCAGACAGAAACCTTGGGTTGCCTGGAGCCCAGAAGTCATAAATCCTACAGTGTTCACTCTATATGAGTCTTATCCCTTCATACTGTGACCAGTTCCTCAGCTGTTGGCATTGTATTTAGCACCTTTTCAGGCTCTTTCCAGGGGAATTAAATACTGTTTTATGTAAGTCTTTTATATGTTGGTAAGAATTAGGAGCACACAATTCAGTAAGTAGCACATGGAAGGGGGCAGTGCGCATGTCTCTATAACTGTCAGTAGAAAGACACAATCTAAGACCTGATCTGTAAGATCAGGAGAGAAGGACCTTGGTATGACCTCGCTGTTGTGGTTTAACCCCAGTTGGCAACTAAGCACCACACAGCCACTTGCTCACTTGCCCCTGGTGTGATGGGGGAGACAATCAAAGGGGTAAAAGTGAGAAAACTTCTGGGTTGAGACATAGATAGTTTAGTAGGTAAAGCAAAAGCTGCACATGCAAGCAAGGCAAAGAATACATTCAGTACTTCCTGTGGCAGGCAGGTGTTCAGCCACGTCCAGGAAAGCCAGGCTCTGCTGCACATAATGGTGACTTGGGAAGACAAATGCCATCACAGAATCATTAAAGTTGGAAAAGACCTCTAAGATGATCAGCTCCAACTTTCAACTAAATACCACCATGCCTACTAAACCATATTGCGAAGAGTAACCGCTCTGAACCTCCCTCCTTCTTCTTCTTTGCCCAGGTTTTGTGCTGAGCATGGCTCTGTATCATCTGGGATATCCCTTGGGTCAGTTGGGGTCAGCTGTTCTGGCTGTGTCCCCTCCCAGCTCCTTGTACACTCCCAGCCTCCTTTCTTGGGGTCTTGATGCTGTGTAAGTGCTGCTCAGCAACAGCTAAAACATCCCTGTGTTCTTGACACTGTTTTCAGCACAAATCCAAAACACAGCCCCAGAGCAGCTGCTATGAAGAAAATTAACTCTACCCCACCCAAATGCAGTTTTTTTGGCAAGAATCTTATGCTAAGCCATGAGAAATAGCTAAAGCAGATTAGTTTCTGCAGAACTGGTTGGGAAAGTAGTTGTTTTTTTTTTTTTTTAAATATTGAGGCAACAGCACGATGAAAGAAAATATTTTGTTGTGGCCTGTCTGAAAAATACTGCTGGTGGACAATAAAATGTACCATGTAAGAGATGAGAGGTAGCAGCTTGGGCTGAGGAAGCAAGCCTGTTACATTTAATCTGCTTTTATTCCACTGCGTAAGGCAGGACCATACTGTTTCAGGATGGTGTTTAAGCATTTAATTGTAACTTTAATTTTAAAAAAACTTTTATATTTAATAATTCCTTATCTATGCATGAGAAATAAGGGGTATCCTGTAAGTTAACACTCTCAGATATGTGGGGTTAATTCCTTAAATTCTTGGTCGTTTAGGTTCTAAAAGAGCAAGGAATTTTGGGTATGAGTATTTCCTTATGCTCTTTGTTGAAGGTCAAGAACATAATCTGTTCCTTAGGAGTACAGTTCTACCTACATTTTAAAGATTCTTCCTTTTTTCCCAGGTTATGAGCTCTGTAAATGTTAATTCTCAATATGAGTCTGGTCTTTACCTGCATACTCTCATTTTATTTAATCTCAGTGAGTCAAGGGAATATTTGCATAAGCAGAGTAAAGAATCCCAGGGGAAAAGCAAGCTGGGTTGAGGTATGTGAAAGTAATAGGAAGAGAAGGGAGGACAGCATTTGGGATTTTTTTTTTCTTAGTCATTAGTTATATTTTCACTATCAAGTAGAAATAGTATATTCAGAAAATCTGTGAAGCACCTGTGTCTCTTTATTTAAACTTCATGCTCTTAAAGAATTAGATTGTAAATTCATGTTGAGAATATCTGGGTCTCCAAGAGGAAAAAGGCAGGACTACAGCCACATTCAATAGGAACCATATTTAGATGAAGCTTTTGATATTCTAAGACATTGATGTGTATCAGGGTATACAGAACCCTATCCCATGAAGGGAAGCAGTGTTGTAAATGTCCCTTCAGATGCAGAGGGACCAGTAGCTTGTTGCCAAGTCTTCTTATTCATCTACTGATTAAGTTTAACGTTTGTTTTAGGAAGAGAAAGAAAAATGTGAGAGGCATAGGTTTTCCTTTTATTTTTTTTCTCCCTGAAAGTTTTCTCTGTCCTTTAAAGCTGAGTCACAAGTAGAGGAGCATTATAAACTGTCCTGTCTAGTTAGTGGCATCACCTGTGTTCTCTGCTCCATTATTATTTGCAGCTGTGCCTCTAGTTTCTTGCATATCTTTTGTAGCTCTTTATTCTTCCGAGTTCCTTGCTCTCCTGTTCTTTGCGTTACATGCTTGGTCCTTTCAGAATGTTTTTTCTCACCCTTCCTGTATCACTACTATCTGATGTGTTACCCATTGCCAAAACACGTGGTGTCTGCATCTGCTCTGACAACAGCAGGTTGAATTCAAGCAAGATACCATACCCTTATGTGAGCATGAAGGCTGTGATAAATTTGCCACTTGAAATTTGCGCGTGAAACAGCATGAAAAGGAAGTTAGCAGAATGCCATCTCAGAACTGAACATCTTTCACAGCCCCAGTAAAATTGCAAACTAAAGTGTTAACTATGTTTAACAAGTGATTAACTTCTATATGATTACGGGTCTTTAAGGATTGAATGTGCCATATTTTAAACTGGGAGAAGTTAAAAAAATCCCAAATTGTCTGCTTTCACTTCAGAATTTCCAGTTTCATTAACAGTATTTCTGGTAATAGTTAACAAAATATCACACTTGCAGTTTCAGAAAATAGCATGTGCATCAGTATTTCCTGGTATCAATCCTGTATTAGCAATATATTCCAGTTTGTGGACAAAATGTGATACTTGTTCTTGAGTTTGCATGTGTGCATTTTTTTTAATAAGTGCCTTAAATTAATATATCTCAAAAAAACCCTGAGAAAACGAACATGGTTATGCTAATAAGGCATTGATTAAAGCTTCCCACAATTCTATGTAATGATTTTTCTATTGATTTTTATTTGATTACTAACACTTAGGCTGGTTTTCTGTTGGAATTCTGCTTTTTTGGATGTACTAATATCTATATTTTTCTAAGAGCTTGTCTGGCCAATATGGTTGTATTCCATAACGAAATAATTGTTATAACAAATGTTCATGTATTATGAATGGTATGCTGTCAAATGTTATGTAAATACCCAAGGGCTCAATATACTTTCTGCAGATATTAGGAGTATGTACGTATTTTAAATTTTTTTTAAAAGGATCTGTTTTTCCTTTGTGAACAGCTGGTCAGTTAGCAGTTTTAAGCTGCTTTTTTTCCCCTTTTTGGAAAAAGAACCCTTTGAGAATGAGTCACAACAAATAGGAAGGAGGAATTTAGTAAGTAGGTATTTCAAAGATCATGATATGTTACAGATAGGATCAAACAGTCCATTTGTGTGTTTAGTTTTTAAGACTGCTCTTAAGGTAAGGCCCTCTGGCAAATGGCATCAGTTCTGTTAAGTTGCTCAGGATGAAGACAGTTTCAGGAGGCTTCCTGTATGGAATAAAGCTATTGGTGCTTGAGTCACATTAGAACAAATGCAATATATGCAAGTCATTTTACCCTATAGCAGATGGGTGCTTAAGTCTGTGAGAGAAGATCAATGGAACAATTTAGCTTTTTGTGTTGTTTTGGTGTAGAAAGACAGTCTGTTCCAAATCAAGAGAGGAGTCTGCTAAGAATGTTTAGGTTTCATTGAAATAAAGCACGGTTCGCATCAAAAGAAGTAGATGTGCTGTTTCAAATTCATAACAATTGACTATTAGTCTGTTTTTAATATTTTTCTTTGGCATATAATCCCATTTAATTAGATTCTACTCTCTCTGTTGTTTCAAGATTCCATAAACTGGAGTCTTATATACCAGCTGCTAAAGCAGGAGTTACTGTCTAAATGATATTCACAATGAGTATTTGGAAGGTTTACAATTATACCCTTGCTAATAAATTGTGCTATTTTCCCCAACAGTTTTAAGTGCTAATCTTCAGAAGGCATTTTAAAATTAGCTAAAATTCTGTCAAGAGATTTACAAAAATTGTTAGCATGAAGATAATTATGTCACAGTCCTTGGACTCCATCTCTGATTGTGTGCATAAATCAGAAAATGTCAGCTGTGTTTTCCCTTAATAATTATCCTTGCAGCAATATATTACAGTTTAGATTACTGTTATAGTGTTGCCTTAGGTTTATAAAACACAAGTTAGTTATTTCTGAAGTTTTCTGCTGATGAAATAATTCACATTTCTAGAATAAGGGATTATTTGTGTTAACATTTCATGTATATCAATAAGAAGATCCAGATGAAAATCAGCTTTCTATACTTTTTTGCAAAGTCCCCTGAAAGTAGTCAGCCTTTTTGCTACAGCTTTGTTAAAGGAGATCACTTCTACAGTATGGCCAACATTTTCAAAAGAGCTAGCTAATGTGGTCACCCTTGTAGCATGTGTGGAACTTGAAGTTTTAAGGTCTTTTTGGACCAAAATTAGAGAATCTTGCTGAATCTTTACAGGATGTAGGTATTTACAGTAGATTCTGTAGGTCCCCAACAGTTTTGGTAATCTGTTGCTGGAACCTACCTCCCTAAAGAGAATGAGTTAAAATATCAGAGTGGGCTACTAAATCCTGCAGAATTTGGACCAGTTTGTCTCATTCTAAGGACTCAGAAATCTAGCTACAAATACACTTTAAAAATTAGATTTGTCTGCATAAACAGTAGTAAATTGACACAATGTACTCTCTAGGAACCTTTCTCGTGGATTATAAAAAAGAAAACAGGAAAAATTAATTTGTTTTAGCATTAGCAGTAATAGTAAATACAAACTGTAGAGGTGAGAGCATTTTGGTCTTTCAATTGCTGTACATTCCTTATGTTTAATACACAGAATGTTTGGCATTAAAAATCTGAGATTTACTCAGGCTTTGTAAGACAATTTTCTAAAACCATGTGGAAACAACAAATTCCAAGAATTCAGCAATCCTAGTACTTACCTTAAAAACCTCTTTCACAGATGAGAGATGGTATTTCAAGTAGGGCTTTTAATTTGGCAGTGTATCAGTGAGGATAAGAGAGCTACTTAACTTCAGTGGTGCAGGCTGCCTTAGAATAGGTCTTACACTGTTGTCAGTACAAAAGATTTTATTTCTCTGTAACTATCTCAAAATGTGTGTAGAGACATTACCTGTAATTTTGAAAGTCTTCTGTGAAGTATTTCAGGATAGATTGAAAGTAGCAGGGTATGGCTTAGCGTGATCCCACTCCTGTTTTGGGGGTTAGAAGAGTTATGGTTGATTTCTGTGGAAGTGGGGTCATATCTAGCCCTGCTGTATCACAGAATGGGCACTGTTACGGTCTTCTCAAGACTCTTACTCCTGTTGTGGCAGAGCAGAGGCAGCAGTGCTTTTGTGATTTAGAAGATCCTCAGTGGTGACACCAGGCGATAGACTGCTCTTGGTTTCTGAGCTATTCTGCAAAGTTCTTCATTTGACCCAAGGGGCCAAATGAAGAATGGCTTTTCCAATAAGTCAGCAAAGAAAGCTTTTTCATCCAAGACAAAAACATATGCAAGAAAGCTAAGCTGATGACTGTTGAGAGATGGGTTTTAAAAAGTGTCACTTCACTTTTGCCAGACTATCTTAGGTTTTTATTTAAAACTAGAGGGTTTCTTTATTTATGCTCTTACTATGGCTAGATTGTTACTTCAGTCAGTGTCAGAGTATTTTGGCCTTGTCACTTAACTGAAAATACAGAATTGTGAGCACATAGTCTTTGCTCCTAGAGCTTGCAGTTCATTTTATTAACAAAAATATATTGTAGCAGGAAAAAGTTGTGTTTTTGTGGTTATGAGAGGAAAAGCTTTTCAACTTGTTTGTTAATCTTCCTTCTTCCTCATCTTCATACGCTTATTATTCATCTTTCTCATTTCTGATTATACATTTTACCAGTATGCCGTTTGTGATGCCACCAATAGTTGTGGATATCCAGTCTACATCTCCATTTCTAATTAGTCATGAAGCTTAAGAGAAGATCTCATGTGATAAATAAGCCATTGATTTATATATAAAATATAAATACTTGCTCGCCACTTTTGCGTTTTGGTACATTAAAAAAAATTCCAAGTATTTATCCTAGAATCCTGTAAGAAGCAGCATTTAGACTTCTGTGGCATTTTTACACGTAATGTTATTTTGACTTATGATGACCATTTCCCTAATTGCAACTCTATACTTATTTTTCCTCCCAGACTTCTCAAGGGTGATATTTAATTTAGTATCATACAGAACTATAGATCTACCAACAGCGATAACATATAGACTACTATATAATTATTGAATCATAAAGTTAAAACTTCTAGACTGTATCTATACCCACAAAAAAATTGCTTGGCAGTGAGCCACCAAAAGCAATTTTTTCATTGCTTGCATTTTGATTTTTTTTACTTTAGCTGCTGCTCAAAATGAAACACCTTGGGCTTGAACTGCTCATTATACTTAAATCTGTGAAGTAGTGTGGGCCCCAATGTACTGCCCTGTGCAATATATTTATACATATGAGTTGTTTGATAGCACGGATGAACTCAATTTTTGCTACTGATTTAATACTTCAGAATGTAAAACTCACCCTGGTCGTGGTCTACCAAAGTTTCTTCATTTCCCAGACATGTTTTTCAGAGTATTCTCATGCTTACAATTTCGCTGGTATTGGAAGCCTTTCTCAGAAACTGGTATCCTTTTGGATGATCTACAAGTATCGCATGTGAGCTGATACTCAGACACATGAAGTGCCATCTGTGCACCTGTAGCTGTGCCTACATTTGGTATTTCAGACACCCTCTTCTGCTTCCTCTGAGAGGATCAAGCATGCTTGGATGAGTGGAAAAGCCGTGGGTATGATCGGCATTTGCTTACTGTCCCGTTCAATATGTATGGAGTAACTGATGACGTGGTCCTGTAAGGTCCTTTTCCTTCATGAGTTTGGTTCTGGCTCAGTTTTTAGCACATTTTCTCCTAATGACTATGGTTTGCTCTCCAACTACTGTACCTTGCATGAGAGCTATTTGGCTGAAAGTAATTGAGAAAGATTCTGTCCAGAAACAATTCTCAGAAATGGTAGAAGTAAGTTCATCTTCTTGCCAAGTGAATTGGTACATCATCTATTCTTCTAGTCTGTAATTTTTTTCCATTTTTTTTTTCTGGGTTATCTGTTCGTTTTTGCATTGGGTGTATAGTTGAGATGGAGTATTTTGTGTGTAAGGCTAAATGATCACAGCATTTTCTTTAGATATGGGCCACTTTTGTTGTCCTTCAGCCAATTAACACGGTATGGTCTATAAAGACAAAGAAATATCAACTGAATTTAGCATTATCATTTCAGCATTTTCTACATGGCTAGGACCAGTGATTTTAGCTTGTACAATCTTGAGACAAGTTAGTTGTATTTGATAAAAATCTATGTGCTTTGGATTGTCTGTCATTTTTACATATTTTATATGACAAGGTCAAGAATGAATTGTGTGATGCTCAGATTTTCTGAACCTGTCCTGAGGTGCTGGTGACACAGGATTGTTAAAACATTGTCTCTTGGAGCAATATTCCAAATGATGTTTCCTTTGGCTTCTATTTTCCTGGAGGATGGAAGGTTTAATTTTGCTTGCACAAGTACTTTCAGCTTAGTATTGATGAATTGAGAATCTTTCATTAATTAGTACTGTTGATTTGGATTTCTTTTATGTATTTTAAATGACTGGCCTGCCTGTACGTGCTTGGAGCTGAAGGCCACTGTATGCTGATCTGAATAATGGAATACTTCATTGTACAGTGTCCATATCTTTACTTTGCAGTCCCTTTGACTCTTTAACTATGATGTTGCTATGCAAAGGACAACTGATTATAATATAAACAAACAAAAAATCCCATTAACCGTGGGACAAGCTTTACTGTGACATATGTAGTTTTTTACAAAGGAGAAAAAAGATGTCAAAAGATTCAAATATGTGTAGCTCTGTTAATTTTTCTGCTCAGAAATGTATTGGTAAAGCATTAAAAATTTGTATAAAAAGGTCTATAATCTTATCTAAAAATAATGACAGTTTAAATGTTAATTGGACAAGCTAAAATATCTTGCTAGGTCATTTACAAGAATCTAATAATTTCCTTTTCCATGATGCTTTTGTAGCATCAGATTGAATGTAATTATAAAAATAAAGAATCAATGCAAGAAAGAAAAAACTGTGGGTAACTGTTATTGTGTTTATTATAACTAGTTTTAAGATGTGGTTTTAAAAATTAATTCACTTATTAAATACTGTGAAAGCAATATGACCAAATAATAGTGCCCATAAATTCTTTAAAATTATGGCTACATGCAGAGCCTGACAATCCTGCCTTTGAGGTTGTTAGCAATAGGAACTGTTCTGCTTGCAACTTGTTTCTTGTACACCCACATGGCAAAATTATGCCTCCCAGAGGTAACTTTTGGTATTGGAGAAAGTTGTGGGAAACGGGTAACCTAAAAGCCTCCTGTATGGATGAAGCCTCAAGAGAATATAAAAATCCTGTGGAAGATGCAGATGATTAGAGAATTTTTGTTCGCTGGTATTTCAGACTCACTTTGCACAGACACAAATTGCTGCACTTCCCAGCATCTTCTGAATCAATTTTGCTGTCTTTGTGGCAGCAGGAGAAAAGGATTGGTGCTCTGAAGTAATGGAAACAGTCACACGTTTAGTAATAATTTACAGAATGTATCAGAGTTTTACTTCATTTATTGTGACAAAATTGTTGGTTTCATATTACTTTTAGAAATATTGGTGAGCTCTAATCTGGAAAAAACATTGTGGTTGAGGTGTCTGTAAACAATTCATCTTTTCAATTTCTGTTATGTTTTAAAAATTAAATTAAATAGGAATTAAATATGAATGGTTTGTTTCAACAACACTATTTTAGTGAGAAAAAATTTATAACTTCTATTATAATTCTAAAATGCTCATTTAGGTTTCTTTTCTCCTGTCTGTGTGTATAGTGGCATTGTAGCCTCACATAGAGATAAATGAAAAAAAAAATTAAAGAAGGAAAAGTAAAAATTCTGTAAATTTAATTATGGAACATTTATAAGATGATTTCCATGACAACCATATAATAAGATTCATGTTTACTTTAATTCTGAGTTCTCAATGTCTTTTTAATGACTCTCATGTAATTAAAACAGAATGCATAATTTGAGGTAACATAATATAAATCAGTTTTGTTTGCGTGATGTTGAATACTGTTAATACACATCCAATAAACTGTTTAAGAGCCTTACATGGATATGTCCATTTGTTGCAGAACTGTGAGAAACTGGAAAATAATTTTGATGACATCAAGCACACGACTCTTAGTGAGCGAGGAGCACTTCGAGAAGCAATGAGGTAAGTCTGGGTCACCATAGCAACAGTCACAGATGTGGTAAAGAAAGAGTCATTCTTCATTATTGGGGGAACAAATGAGTTCATTGCCACCATTCAGCTCTATTCTCTAAGGTATTAATTTGTCAGTGGAGAGGCTTCCCTTGAGGCTGTACTTTGGTTTTGAAGCTGCATAAATGTTAAGCCTGACTGCACAGTAAAAAATGTAAATGTTTAATTTGTTATTTAAAATGCTTAAGGGGTGCCTTGCTTTATATTTATACTAAACTGTGAGTGAATGAAAATATTGTTCATCTAAATTCTGTAAGTGTTAAAGCAATTGTACAATGGTGTTTGAGCAAACCTGTATTTGCTTTAAATTGAATTTGATTTTTATGTATGTAGTTCCTGTGTACTCTGATTTTAGCACCAGATTTACTTGATTTTGGTTTTGATAATGGAATGTAAAAATCTTTCTGGTCCTTAATATGTTGTAGAGATGTATATTTTCCTTAATATCCTCATATTGTTGCACTTAATACTTATTAGAGGAGGTTAAAATTAGTCAGAAGATGAATTATCTGCCATCCTTACTTGCGCTGCAGAGTATCTGGGTAGAGGACTCTAAAGAAACTTGCCAGCTATAGTGTCTGGAAAAGGGAGTGATTACTATGCTGAAAGGTGGTGGAATTGAAGACAGATTTTCTAAAGTAACTCACTGAATAATCAGGAAGATGTTATTTATAGTACTATCTGTGAATCAGAAAATTACAGTAAGCTGCACTTTTAAAGGTTTTGAAATTGGATAGTAAAATGTAATGATGCAAACATAGTGCTTCATCTCGCTTGCCTGATAGGAGAATTACTTCTTACACTTGAACCAGTGCAGTAAAAAGTAAAAACAACAACAACCCCCTTAAGAATCTACTTGAAAAAATAAATACACCTATTTGCTTTGACTGTGTTCGTAATCCCTTTAAATTTATGGATGTGTGTGAATGACTTGTTTCACATGACTCTGACTTTATGGCTTTATGCTCACGATGCTCTTGTCTCATGTATGCTGACTGTTTGAAAAGGTATTCTTACCTACAAGTATGCTGAACATTTCAACTACCAGTGCTGCAAATAACTTTAAAAATAATGGCATTCACCTTTCTAATTGTGATTTTTGCTTCATGCTTGTTTTGCTTCATACGTTTAGGGTTTTCTCCCAGTGTGGTCGGTCATCTGTGTACCTAAATCTTGCATGTAGTAAATGGAAAGTCATTTAAAGTAAAGATCTGGGGAATTTTTGGCATATGAAGCTGCCTTTAGTATTTCCAACAAATTGGATTTGAAGTTGCTGCTGCCCCATAATAGTGTTCAGGTTTGCGACGTTTTGCAATAGATTACTCGGAAGGGATAATATTTTAAAAACTTGGGAGTTGACAGCTCATTGGTGATCAACATTGAATAGCAAGGGGAGCTTTGGCATTTCAAAGGTCATGTTTCTGTTACAAAGACTGTTTAGAAGATTCTTGTGATTCTTTGCTGTGCAAAAGCACTTTACTATCTCATAAATTTGTATCCTGGCTATTTCTGTGAGCCATTCTGAGAAACAGTTATTGATTGTGAAGTGTGACAGATATTGTGCAGTGCTGGAATTCTCTTAATTGCCACCATTTTTATATGGTTGGTTGTTTCCTTAGTTGCTTTTTTGTTTTAAGATAAAGAAAATACCTGACTTACTAAATTTATACAGTAGTGTGTTTTTATAACATACTCGAGTGGCTCATGAAAAGTGCAAAATGTAAATTCAGAGAGATGTATGCATGTAGGTGTACATATTTTTCTAAATGTGTGTAAAAGACACTTGTTATTTTAGGTTGTACAGCTCTTTCAACTGCTAAATTGTCACCTCATTTACTGGGTGGCTGCATTTTTCTGTTTGGATCCCAAGATGATCTGTACAAATGTAATTCAAATGCTAGATTTTTATAGATTAAAGTTCACTTTTCCTTTCCACGACAATAGTGGTGGACATTGGGCCAGGCATGGGAGGATTTGCTGACCTCAGTATTATGAGGTACCTGCCTCCTTTTGGTAAGGGAAGCTTGTGGAGAAGGTTGCACATTGCACAAAAGCACTAAAATCATGTGGGCATGAAAGCAACGACAACAAAAAATCCTAGTTGGATAGCTAAGTGGATGTACGTGGATCTCAGATGAGCCTTAAGTTGAGTGGGCAGTCTGCCCAAACCCTCTCTGATTTCCCAGAGTGGTACTACTGGTCTGCCAGATGAGAAATACAATGAACATTTTTCCCCAGTGCTCCTGTTTGGAACGAGACCTTCCGTTTTAACTTCATCTTTGAGAAAAATGGTCAATTTAATATGGGTTTCAGTATACTTCCAGTCTACGAGTATCACTGTGCTCTGCATAAACAAATACTAATATCCAAGAAGGGTCTTGTTCTGTTTCCAGCTCTTCAGTATTCAAATTAAGGATTACATGAAAACTATCTTTCTTGTTTATGTATAGAGATGTATGCAAAATAAACTTCCTGAAGGGTTTTGAAATTTTCACAAAGCCTATGAACTTTCTCTACTTCTATTTTACATTTATTTTAGATTTTGAATGAGATAATGAGCTGATAGTAGTTTGCCATTATTCAGCATATAAAGAACGGTATTGTAAGAATTTGATTTACTTGTGATTGTGCATAAAATCATAAAGCATTCAATTCAGTTAATGTTTTGCTTATTTTGTTAATGTACTCCAAATGTTTTATTTATTGCTATGTTTTAATGCAGCTGCAAAGCTGAAGTAAACAATAAAAATCCATTAGTTTTTTGAATTGGAGTTTATAAATGGACAGACTATTGCTTTGCTTACGTTGAATGTGTGTATGATAAATTAATTGGGTATTTTACGTAGTAACTTGGCAGAAAAATATAGCTATATACCTGTAATATCAGGTTGCATAACTAAGAGTACT
Organism: Oreocharis arfaki; assembly: GCA_013398015.1. Lineage (NCBI taxonomy): Eukaryota > Metazoa > Chordata > Aves > Passeriformes > Paramythiidae > Oreocharis > Oreocharis arfaki. Next base: position 2,021 of record VZRR01008733.1, on the reverse strand, counting down.
GATCTTTTCTTAAACAAAGCTCAATTTGTTTTTAATATATAATCACTGAGAAAAATCTGGATTCAAATCATCAGTAAAGCTTCATGTAGAATTTTAAAGGAGTTTTTAGACTGGTTTGTTTGCTGTGAGGAGATAAGTATTTGAGGAGGAGGAAGTGGTGTAGCTGAGTGCTGACACTGGTAGTCTTTTCATGGGTGGTGAAACCAGAATGTGGACTGCTACAGTAAGCATTCTTCTGGGAAAGTAGGGTACAGTAGTCTTGAGGAGTCTTAAGATTAAGCAAACACAATAATGAAGCCCCTGCCCCCTCAAATTATAAAGTAACTTTTAGAAGTGTGGCAAAAATCCAAAGTCTCTTTTTTTCTTTTTTGATGTAGTTTCTGTAGGCCTGTTCCTCCAGCCTGTCCAGGTCCCTCTGTACAACAGCCCAACCCTTTGGAGTGTCCCCACTCAGCAGGTGGCAGATTGCTTTTGAACACTGTACCTATGCATTAGACCTGTGTCTAGAGTATGTTTCATGAGCCTGGTGCCAGACAAACAAAGCCATAGTGTTTCAAATGAAACTTTCTGAATCTAGTGTTGCAATTGCTAACTTATCAACTGAGTTGGGTAAGCCGCCATAGTGGGTTATGGCAGTGAGCAATCAGCGAGGCTGGTGAGGTGTTGATACGTAAATGGGTCCTACTCGTAGGTGGATATGGATATGGTCTGTCTTGTGAACACAGACTGAGTATGTGTGAAAGCTTTGCAAGTGAAAATTAAAGCTGAGTATTTTTGTATAGTCTTCTTGTTATTAAAGGAAAATTTAAACATATTTATTCGTACTTTGAAATGGGTAAGGAAAGAGAAAGTTTGCTTATCTGTTTGAATCAGTATAAAACATACCAAAGTTAATTTAGAATTTTCTTTTGCATTCATATATTTGCATATGGTTTTGGATAATATGAACAAGGGAGCGAAGCTTCAACTGTGATTTCCAGTTTGCTAGAAACAGTTTCTGTTAATGATGATATTCACTGTTGTCTTGACAACTGTGCAAGCTGGGGTTAGTAATAATCAGGCTTCTTTTAATATGGTCTAGACTCTCAGATGTATTTGACAAATAGTTTCTATGACTAGGCAAAACCCAAGAAAATTGCAGTGTAAGAAGTTCCAAGGTTTCACAAGTATTCATTAGTTTGCAGAGTAGAAGCCAGGATTTTAAACACATAAACAAAACAAGTCTGCAGTGCAAGCTACAAAATATGTAGTAACCAACTTTTTAGGGCTCTGGCCTGAGATGTGGCAGATATGGGTTCATATTCTCCTTCTGAGTCAGGCAACTTGGTTTTCCCATTTTAAAATGTGTCATAGAGCTCTAAAGTTAGAGAAACACAGACATGAAGTATAAGGATATAAGGACAATGAAAATGTCATGTTAAATGTATTTTTGCTTTCCTGTATTGTTCTGGGAGATGGGACCAGTCTCAGGTAAACTGAAAGGGAAGGTGAATTAAGAGAAGTAAAGGCTTCTGGGATCCTAATCCAGGTTTGAGATTATCTGTTCAAAGAAATCCTTCATGTTCTGGAGAGGTGGAAGTCTTTGAAGCAAATTCCAGTATTCCAAAGTTCTGTACTTCAGTAAAGCCCTCCAGACTGTCTCCCACAGCATTCTCCTGGAGAAGCTGGCAGCCCGTAGCTTGGACAGGTGCACCCTTTGCTGGGTTAAGAACTGGCTGGACAGCTGAGCCCGGAGGGTGTTGGGGAATGCTGCTGCAGCCAGTGGGTGGCAGTCACCAGTGGTGTCCCCAAGGGATCGGTACTGGGCCCAGTCCTGTTTATTATCTTTACAGATGATCTGGTCAAAGGGATAAAGTGCACCCACAGTAAGTTTGCAAGAGACCCCAAGTTGGATGGGAGCATTGATCTGCTGGAGGACAGGAAGGCTCTGCAGTGGAATGTGGCCAGGCTGGATTGATAAGATGAGGTCAGTGGTGTAAGATTTGATAAGGTGAAGTGCCAGATCCTGCTTTTGGGTCACA
>VZRR01008732.1:140319-222730 GCA_013398015.1 Oreocharis arfaki | reverse complement strand
GCCTCCCTCCGTGTCTCCGTCCGTCCCTCCTCCGCCTCCACCTCCGCCGGCACAGCCCCGGCTCTCTCCCTGACCCCCCGGCATTCGGCGAGGAGGAGCGAGGGGATGGCGGGGGTCGCTGCCCGGCTGCTCGGGGCGCTGTGCCTCGCCGCCTGCCTGCCCCCGGCGCTCGGGAGGGACGCCGGAGCACAGTGGACCCTGGAGAAGGTGGGTCGCATTTGTCTTTCCCAGGCGCTTCTTGCCTCTGCCTTGGTGCGGGGGGCAGCGCCTTCCCGGCGGGCACGGGGCAGCGGCTGGGCGGGGGAGAGCCTCATGCCTCCTGCCCTGGCCGCCAGCGCGAATTCGGGCTGGGGTCACCCTTGGCGCGGTCCCGCAGGTGAGGGTGGGTGGCATGGCTTCCCTCTTGGCCCGAGCCTGGTGGCTGCAGAGGGCAAATCTTCACACGTCTGTCTTTGTCGTCTCGCACCGCCTTGGACCGGGCAACAAGAGCGATAAGCTTTGCCGGTGCAGTTAGTGAATTTAAGGGGAAACCCAAACAGGACAAGATGGATCAAAATCTGAAATTATATTTCTTATAACATTCTACTGTACTCCAATTTTCATTGTGATTTTGGTGAGTCAGAGGACTGTGCCTTAGTTTGAGAAGACGAATAGCTCTACCAGCAGCATGTGCACATATCTAGGAAAAACAAGTAGGCATGGTGCTGACAGTCAGTACAAAACTGTTTCGAAAGGACATGATGCTCTAACATGTTGTAGATCCAGACTATATTGTGTCTAATTTGAAGCGGTGTGTGAACTACTGAAAAGAGGAGTCTTCAGGTAAGTTTTAATTTAAGAGTGGTAAGCCCTAAACCACAGATTTCTCTATATAGCAGCTCTTAGTGGTTCATTATGAAACATTAACATGGTTTTCTTCATAAAGAACTAAACCACGTGAAACATAGGAGAGCATAAAACTGCAAATCACATTCAACTAAACATTTCAGGAATTTCCAAAGGAAAAATATACTTCCAGGGCCCTTACCCAAGTGTTTGTAGAAGAGCTGAACTCAAAGTTCAGCAAGAAGCAACTGAATTCCACTAATCCAGTGCACCATTCTCTTCACCAATAGATCAGAGTCCAGGACAAACTGGTAAAATGAAGCTTCCCTCACACCCTTCCACAACTTCCTCTTAGTCATTCCCTTTCTGCTTGATTTTATTCACCTCCCATTCAAGGAAATGTTGGGTTGGTTGTTTGTTTGTTAATGAGATACTCTGTCATTCAGTTCTATTAATTGTATCTTATAATACCTACATATATATGTGTGTAGAGATCAGTATATAATATATAGCTCATGTATAGACTATATATCTGTAACATAATACAGCTCTATTACACACAATACATGTAGATGTACATATACAGTGTATGCATAAGAACATGTGGGGCTAAATCTTCAGTCCCACTGGTCAATGAACGACCATGTAGCCTCCAGTGCTCCTTCTTTCGGCCCCCTTGAGCCCCAGCACTTCACTCCTTAGCTCGTTCCATTCTGACCAGTCGGTCTCCTCTCCAGTGCTGTCACTAGTGTCATCCAACCACTAAGCAAGAACAACTTCCTCTTTCTCATCCAATTCTTGTCCTCCAACAACTTTTGTTCTTTCTCCCTGGAGGGATGTGTGATTACCTCCTGGAGGTAAGCCTGAGCAACTTGTAGAACTTGAAGTCTTGAGTTTTATATGCTTAGTGCAACAGGCTTAGTGACAACCCTGTCACGAATACATTGTTGTGCCTCCCTGCTGTGGCAAAACAGGGATTGACCAACACTGTGAAGAATGAGTCACTTACAAATCTTATTTTGCTTCTGTTTTATTTCATAACCACTTTTGTAATTCCTCTCACTTCCCAAATTTGAAGAGATCTCAATTATTAGAAGTGCAAATTGATTCCTCTCTTTTGAAGTATTTTCATGCATTTTTACTTTAATAATGTTTCTTTGCAAAGTGGTTTGATGGCCCCAATTACCAGGCATGTTCTTCACTTGTTCAACTGCAGACATATTTTCTGAACTTCCTTAATTAAATTGTCCTCTTACACTCTTCTGAAGTGCATAGCTTTAGCTTTTCTCTCTCCCGTTACAGCCTGCTCCTCCTAAATCGAACAGCTCCCTGACAACATTTTCTCTTGTCTGTGTCTCTTCTACACTGGTCTAAGTTCCACCATATAAATCTTCTAGTATTTTAAAAGACTGTTTTGCAACTTCCACAATACAATTTCCAAACTTTCAAAAGTTCATCTTTATATCAGATGAAATGCAATTTTTCTTTAATCTATGTCTAAATTTGCTAGCATAAAAAATGTTAACTGCCTATCCTAAATTTTGGTGTCCTCAGTCTTAAAATTCAGCTTTAAACACTGTATTAAAATTGGCACAATAAGATTCAGTGTCTTTGTGTCACCCCTCTGCTTAATTTCACTAGTAAACTTAAGGAGAACTAGAGGAAAGGTTCACATGGAGATAAACAGCCAGGAAACAAGAGAAGGGTAGAAGTAAATGTTTACAGTGAAGTCTAGAAAATACTTGTGCTCGTACTTGCTTGTACAAACACAAACGCAGTAGAAAATAAGTCAAATTGTGAGGCAACCCCCATTTTTAAACAATATTCACCACCTGGGGTAAAAAGATAACAGGTAATAAGACACCTGACTCTCGAGGTCAGTTCACATTCTGGCCAGGTAATGGGTTTTAGGTGTTATTCCAGACACATGTGAAATGACACACATGAGTAGAAAAGGAGAGTGAATTATTTTTTGTTAACACATACAATGATAGGGTTAGACTACAGATACTTATGAAAATGTCTGTTAGATGCAGGAGCAGCCCAAAAGCAAGTTAGCTGTTAAACAGTTTGAAGAAAGAAAAAAGAATAAAATAAAATATACCATTGTCCTACAGTATAAACTACGGTGTGCTCATGTTCCAGTTTCTCTCCTTTTGCTCATGTCAGAAAGGATGACATAGACAAGGTGCACTGAAGGACAGCAAGTCTGATCAGTCATGTAAGGCAGTTCCACTCAAAGAACAAATAAACAGAGCAGTGTTTTTCATTAGGAGAAAGACAGGAATAGAGGGAAGACCCTGTGATATAAATGAGGAATGGACATGATAGTGCCTGAAATAGGAATCTCTAAAAACAGTGGTGGCTCAGGAAGTTTCTGAGAAGACAATTGCTAGAGATTGGATGGGTTCAAACCTGGTGTATAAAGGGGCATTTGAGATGTCCTTGGGAATCCCACCTGGCATTCAGCTACCACTCCAGAGCACTACAGGGCTCTTGCACATCAAAGATGTGCATTTGCCAGCTACATAAGGATGTCTCAAGCGCTCTGAGTTGTCTGATACAGCCCCAAAGGCCCGCGCTTAGGCAACAGAAAGGAAGTCACTCAAGAGGTAGCTCATGTACTAGTGGTTGTCACAGGAGACAAGCTGTCGGTTCTGAGGTTAACCCATGTGTCACCAAGCTCACGAATGCCCCAGCTAGCCCCAAACCAGCCACAGCATTCTGTGCAGTCACACTCATACAGCCACTGCGGGCAGAGGCCACAATGACACAGTTCACTCCCTCAGAGAGTGAGTTACCTTAGGCATTTCTTCGCAGTACTGCATCTTAAAACATAAACATAGCATAAAGCTAAATATTATTACTACTAGAAACAAAGCTTCTGGTGTTTGTCTCAATAGAAACCTCAGTAAAGGTGGCATGGCTGTAGACATGACATGTAGAATTAAGATATTAGGAAACAGAGAAGCCATTCATAGTTCGAGGTTTTACAGCTAGCTGGTATGTGAAACTTTCTCCCATACTTCTAATGCTAGCATATTTTGCATGCAAATGAAAGATAGAGAAGCCAATCATTTCTGAGGGAAAAGGTTTTTTTTAATCATTTTTTGTTGGGAGTAAATCAAAGTAGCACAATATACCACTTTTATTGTAATTCTGAAGAAAACTATGGTTTAAAAGGTCTAGTAACAGTTATAGCAGTCTTTCTTCTCTCTACCTTCTACAGTACTCACACCAACCAAGAATTTTAGATTCTGATGCTGTTCAAAAAGTTGTGGCCAACACAGATGTTTCTGAAATGTGGGAGAATGATTTGCGCCCTATCCTGATAGAAAGATACCCAGGATCACCAGGAAATTACATTGTGCGACAGGTAAGACAACACTTTCTGGAAACCTCTAAGAACATCTTTATTATATATTATGATTATTATTATTTATATTCTGGTAATGCCTTTGGTGGCTCCCACTAAAGAGACAGTCCCACCACAGTGACAGTCACATTCCTTTCATTCAGTGGGATGAACTCTATCATTGATTGGATCTAGACTGCATGGTGCCTACATGACACAGCTTGCACGTTAGCTGACATTATTTTCCACGGCTGCATAGCATGATTAAAAAAAAAAAATCTTTTCTTTAAAAATCATGCTTTAAATTAAAAAGCTTGCCCCAGTTTTGGTACCCAAAGTACAACACAATGGTTGTCCCTTCCCTCACTTGAGCAGGTTTTTGGTCACTGGTTCAAACCGGAGACCATGCATGGGATGAAATAAGTGATACCCCTGCCACTTTTTCTGGAGAGGCCCTGTCCTGTGCTGTTACAGTGCCCTGGAGTGTTGCTTCAGGTGGGTGTATCAACACAAAAGGGGATCAGAGGGGCCCAAAGGGGCAGGCAGATGAAATGGTCAGCATGACAAAGTGAACCTTGGTCCACGAACCACACAAGCTCCGCTGGCCCAAGCATAGCAGTGTCCTTGTGCTGGGCTAACAAACCCAGATTGCAGCTGGCTGCAATGGGCAGTAAAGGCTCCAGCACATTGTCTTTGAGCCACAAGAAGTTACCACGCAACTGGGTTGCTGCCCTGTCAGCACCTCTGCTCTCCACTCACAGCGTGGGTGTCTTCAGGACAGTGTCCGTGCTGGCTCTGGATTACATTAGCCAGGCGGGAGACAGACAATGGCACAGCTGAGTTTACTAGAAGACATTCACACCATCTCACTAGCCTTCATCTACCCTTCAGGCAGTGTCTCAACAGCTCTAAGACAGCCCTAACTACAATAAATTTATTTGCCACTCTGCAATTTGTAGACTGGAAAAATGCAGCCTTTTTATGCTTTGTGTGTGTGCGTGCGCATGTCTCTATAGATTTAGTTTTGTGGCTTCTTTAGCCATACTCTGGAAGGCAGCCAAATGAAAGAGGGAAAAGGAAGGAAAACAAAAAACAGCTGAGCCTAGGCTAGAAGACCACAGACCATGTTCAAAATAGGATCATCCTGTTACAAGGTAACAGCATGTATTAAATTAGACCCTCCACCAAAGGAAAAAAAGAAGAGTCCCCCATTGTCAAAACACAATAACAGAGTTTGAAATGGATGACACTTCTTTGTTGGGACACAAAAAGCATCAGACTCCTTTAAGGGAAAAGGCTACTGGGAACTCCATCCAGGCTTATATAGCCCCCTTAATCCTTAACAGACATCCTTTACTCTGCCTACTGATAGCTGATAGACCTTACAATGTTGTAAAAGCTTTCAAAGGGTGACCACAAACAAAATGGAAGTTTGTTCTAGCACTAAAATCTATGGCAATATTCCTACTGACTTCACTAACAGCAGAACACATCTTCAAAAGTCTATTTTCCCCTCAGAGGCTTTTCCTAATGTTTACTTAAAGAGAGAGGAATCTGCCTTGAAGAAGCACTCTAGGGACCCATAAAAATAAGTTGCTCAACAGAGAAACAGAGATGTCTCTCTAATATGAGTTAGCCAGAACTCTGGTTGAAGTATAGCTGGGGTTGTTAGAGGTATTGTCCTTAGGTAGGAAGATAACTAAAATGAATAATTTCTTTTATAGATTGTCTTAATGCTCATCTTTAAATGAGCTACACTTACAGAATTTCATTTTTAAAACACTGTTCTGAAACGTTAAATTCTTTCTTTAATTTAAAGGAATCTACCTATCTCTTATGGCCTTGTAAACAATTTACATCACTTGAAAGGCAGATTTCTCACAGAAGCTAAAAAGCCCAACCACCTCACACCAACCAACCAAACCAAACAGTTTTGGGGTTTTTTTCCTTATACTGCTGTGGCATCGCTGTGTGGTAATTGTCTAAACAGCCACAACAAGGTCTGTGCAGCCAATTCTGACTTTACATTTAAGGGCATATCTGAGTTAGGATTTGAAGATGTTAACATTAAATCTGCTCTAGTTACACCTGAAAAAGACACTGGCCTGAAAACTTCAGAGATCAAGATCTTAATGTGTCATAATAACTGGCAATCATTCAAAACACCTTCACACTCCAAAGACAAGGGTCAAAAGGAAGAAATAAAAAGCAAATGAGTCAGTCAAAGACTCAGGTAGCAAAGTTATACAGTGAAATTACATTTTTTGCTAAGAAGTTTATCCTTTAAAATACAATGAATTTACAGAAATAAGAGCCATTATTAATTAGCTAATTGCAATTTGTCTGCAACATCCTTCTGAAGCAAGAGATATTAATCTGATTGTTTTTCATAATTGCAGCACATCAAGCACCGTCTTCAAACGTTAAAGGCTGGTTGGGAAATTGAAGAAGATACATTTCAGAGATACACACCATACGGATATAAAACATTTTCAAATATTATCAGCACTCTCGACCCCTCTGCAAAACGCCATCTAGTACTTGCTTGCCACTATGACTCAAAATTGTTCGGACAACAACGGCAGGACAGAGTGTTTGTAGGAGCAACTGATTCAGCCGTGCCTTGTGCTATGATGCTGGAGCTGGCACGTGCCCTGGATAGCAAGCTTCAGTTAATTAAGGTAGGTTTTTTTTGTTTCGTTTTCATTTACTTTTCCAACAGCAACAGGCCTCAGGGCATTTCCACATTCTTTTCCATAGCTTGCATGCTGGGTTCTCCGACTGCTGTGCCTGTAATAAATCTCCCACTGACTCCAAGAACAAACAGAGATCAGTATCTACTGCTCTATAAAGCACATTATCACATTAAGATTTTTTATAAAAAGAGTGAATATCTAAAAGTTATCTATACAAACACAGACTATACAAAAATAAATGATACATGAATAATAGATGTTTCATAGATTTGGGAAGATATAATGCTACTTTCTATCTAAAAGGCACAGAACCATACTCAGAAGTTCCTATCATATCCAGTAACATCTAGGGTCATTGACAAAGCTTTGTTGCATTCTGAATCCTGCAGAAATCTCTCAGTTGTATTCTGTTTTGGGACACAGATGAACTAATTGTTGTGCAGAAGAGTCACACTCAGGTCCCCCTATCCCGTAAGGATTTCAAGTTTTGTTTCTTATCTTTTTTTACAATTTGAATAGTTTGTTTATGAAAGAAGTATAACGTTATCAGTCTGTGTTACCTATGCTACGAAAATCTGCTTCAAAGGGCAGCAATTGGTAGGCACAAAAACCTGTTGAGACTACAAACTCTAAAAGCTTGTAGGATTATGAATTTGTAGGATTACGGATTCACGAGTGCCATCTACTGGTTCAGTATCCTCGTACACTTAGGGAGCTTCCACAGGAAAAGGTCTCTCAAAGGTGAGAGACACTCTACAAAGTGTCAGGAGCCCGCTCAGCTCAGTTATTAAGATTACTTGTCAACAGTAGTTTCCAGAAACTGATTTGGCGCCTTCTGACATATGAACATTTAAGAATGAGAAGATTAAGAATATGTGTATTTTTAATCACAAAACAACACACTCCTGTGATAGGTATGCTTTCATTCAGAAGCTTCATTTATGATAAATTGGCATGGTGATTATTTACGAAACAATCTGCACATTGACTTTAAAGACTGGCATTTTTCACTACTAATACATCATTTTACAACGAAAATTGTTCTACCATTTAAGATGACAGCATTTGACAAAAAGGCAATTAATTACTTTGCACAGGCCACTATTTGTACAGTCTGTTAACAAAATATACTTTGGGATCCATCTGCTTAATACATTTGCTATGATGTTTTTGCTTTGCTTATGGTATTGTTATGTTTTCAGCCAAATCTATTTATACTTTGACTTGAAGCTGTGATTTTTATCTTGATGTTCCTCCAGTTATATAGAGTAAGTTTAAAATTAATGGGCAAAGACATCTCTCTACATTATTAAAATGTGTTAAGCAGTAATAGTAATAAAACCACAAATACTACTTTCTAAAACCCAGACGGCATTGATACCATTCCTCCAGAATGTAATGCAAAATGACTGCTGTCCACAGAGCTCTGTCATGTGCAGAGGACAAAGGGCAGCAAACCATTGCCATTAGAGAAATCGATGTACCACTGTGAGCACAATCAATATCATCTTTCCTGCATGATCGACATTTTATACAAGTTTTCCACTACTGTTCATATTGGATCAGCTCCAGCTACTTGGGAGTTACAGCCCATACAGGACATGACTGCTGCCAGTGACCCCACCTTTTTAACCACATCATGCAATTTTATTTGACGTAGTGTTAATTCATAGAGGGGTTAAAATATTTACAGCAGCTGTCAAGACCACAGTTCCCAAAACTGTTCATTTAGTGGAACCAGACTGGGATTCGCCATGCTGTAGATTATTAGGAAATGCTGACAGTTCGAGCAAGGCTTCAGATAGTAGACTCCTTCTACACTGGGAAGAAATTTAATAGAAATGTCTTTTCTGTGATATATTCTCAGGTTTTAGTGCTGGGATATTTTTGGCTGTTGAAAGGGAAAGACGTATCTACCCAGTCTCCTTGCTTTGGTTTAGGGTAAAGTTGCCTCAGTGATTGCAAATTCCCCTGAATGAAAAGAAAGGTCTCAAAGAACCACCAACTTGACAAATACATAATTCACCTCCAGTGATGCACAGCTGTAGCAATTATATTAATCCTTGTGGTGCAATCAAATAATAATATTAGCACTCCCATCAGGTGTTGTTACTGACAGGTCTCCTCATTATTTGAGATAATGTTGCTGCTACCTTGTTTTGTAGATCTGTCTCAACACAGCTCATGTCTTCCAAAACTGGAAATGAAACTTTTATCCAGAGCCAATATGGTACAGGACTGGAGAATGTGTCACTGTTGGATAAATAACAATTACCTTGACTGATCACTACCACCATTACACCATAATAACAACCAAAGGAAGGTTTGCTCAGGGAACCTTGAAAATACACCCTTATTCATGTTACTTATATGACCACAGTATTTGCCCTTTATTTAATGTTCTGGCCAGAATCAGTTATTTTACTTTTAACTTCCTCCAACAGGCCAGCTCAGCATCCAGACCAGACCTTTCACTGCAGCTCATTTTTTTTGATGGTGAAGAAGCCTTTGTCCGGTGGTCCCCTTCTGATTCCCTCTATGGATCTCAACACTTAGCTCAGAAAATGGTATCTACTCCGCACCCACCTGGTTCAACAACCACAAACCAGCTGCAGGGCATAGTAAGTGGCTTTCACCTCCTTAATGAACAATAGTAAATGGCATTTTAAAAAATATTTACTTAGTAGGTAACTGGCCAAATTCCCAAGAAACCACGACCCCAGTAAAGTTAAAGGAAGAGGCAGGCTTCTGGAAACATGAAATATGATAGAGAATTGGCAAGAGCTTTTCAGGTGATTAGACCTGCTGCATGCAAGTATGAGGAGGAGTCATACAAAAATCAAGTTACACAAATTTACTAGAATATAAACTAGGATACCCACCTTCTTCAGGAAAAGATAATTCAAAGTGATAAGGAAAGAGCACAAACAGTACTGGCCTATGAACAAATCTACCCTAGCTCAGTACTTAGCTACAGCAACCTCTGTTTTCCTTTGATTCCTACTAACATTCTGGTTGTCTGTTCCCTTCTACTTTCCCTGTTTACTGCTGAAGCACTTCTCTTCTGTCACTGCTTCTTGTGACTCATAAAACGTCTTTCCCTTGACAGACTTGGTTTGTTCTCAGGGGAAGAAGCAATTTCCTCTTCTTTCTCCCCACCTACCGTAGTTTTTCTTTTAAAGAGATATAACACACAAATTGCACACTAAGCTATGCAGCCTCCTTCAGCTTGAGGAACAGGGAAACAGCCTATCTTTTCCCTCCTTGGAAAGACAGCAGAATGTATCAGATTGGAATCAGGTTCTGCTAGTGAGTTCTTCTCAGGCACCATGGTGGAAAAGCCAAATCTTTGGCCAGAGCTAGCAAAGACCTGCTCATGACCTACACAGGAAACCAAGAGGTTTCATTGCTGCTGCTGGCGTTGTAGGAAAGCGTTCTGTACTAAAGATTCTTTCTTCTCTAGGACCTGTTTGTACTACTGGATTTAATTGGTGCACCAAACCCGGTCTTCCCCAATTATTTTCCAAACACTATTCGATGGTTTCAGAGGCTTCAGGCGATTGGTAAGCAGTAAGATAGGGGCTTTGAATGAATTTCAAAACCTAGTGAGTAGTTTCTGAATGTATTAAGTCCTGTAAATCGTATTTTTAGATTAACTTTCTGGTTTATGGTAATAATATTTGATAATATAAATGTGAAATTTGATTAATCTTAAACCTATATGATTTTTATATTTAATTAATAAAACAACTGAGGAAGACTCTCAGACATTTGGAAGCAACAAAACAGATTCTGTTACTGATTGTCACTGACTCTTGGCAACAGCTTCACTTCTGTTTTAGTTCTCACTTCTGTAAAATGATGGTAATAGCACCAGTCTTGAGGTCTTCCGAGTATTAAACAAATGCAACAATGACTGTCTAGTCACCACTGCCTTTTTCTTCTTTGATGGAAAAAGCTTCCATGTGAGAGGAAAAATAATTTAAATGTGCCAACATGCCTCATTGTCCAAAAATTGTAATAATCACTTTCGTTGTGCATTACAGAGCAAGAGCTACACAACATGAATCTGCTGAAGAATCACCCTGTTGAAAGTCAGTATTTCCGGAGTACTTTACATCGAGGCTTGGTAGAAGATGATCACATTCCATTTTTATTAAGAGGTACCGGAAATTCTTCTATTTTGAAATGTGTGTTCAGTAAGAAACGCATCATTTAGTGAATGAGCAAGTGCATATACTCCTGTTTTTCAAGCTTATTTGCCCCAACTTGAGGCTTCTGAATCCAACTTCACAGCTTTGAAAAGCATACCTGAACAAAAGCTGCAGTAAAACATACCTATCATCATTTTGCTGAAGCTTCAAGGGTACAGAGAGAATGGAAATGTCTGTCTGCAGTAGTGTCCTACAAAGTTAAGTGACCCTGGTCCACTCAGCGGAACACCTTCAAAACTAAGGTGGCCCAAATAAGGGTAGATTAATGAACTCTTCTGACTGAAGCTTTCTACAGCACAGCAGGGACTACAAGAGTCCTATTGCTAGAGAAGGGTTAACCAGAAAGGAATGCAACACTAGTTCAGTGAAGAGGGCGTTTCCCTAGGAAAGGAGGGAGGTATCTTCATATCCAGCCCCTAATTTTACCATTGCTTGTGGTCTGTTAACTACTGAGTAATGCAGAATGTGCACACAGCTCTGGAAGAAGGCACAGGGGCAGCTGCACCTCTCCGCTTCTAAACAAGCATCCTCTTCACTGAGCTCTGCTTACCATGTCCTGCTCAAGAGCCCTTCAGCTCCACAAATCTTTCATTTTTCACACCAAGGCAGGGCCCAGGTCCAACAAATCCAACACAGCCATCATATGGATGTCCAGGGATATAAAAAAATCCTACACACGAGAAGCTGATAGGGGAAAACAATGATTACACCTCCAAACCTTTTCTAATCACGTAACACCTAATGAAAAAAAATGGCTTCCTTGGTGGTACGCAGCTGAAAAATCTGAGAGAAAAAGCAGTAAAACAGGAGAGAGTCTGAGGAAAAAAAAATGCTCCTTCCCAAAACCAATCAGGAAGCAGAATAATTATTTAATTCCTCTTTTACCTAAAAGTTGCAGTACATATACGTGGCTTGATGTGTGTGTATATATATACACGTATGTATGTATACACACACATATATATGCAGTGATACAGTCCTTTCAAGTGGAAGTTCCTTTATCTGAGGGTGACACTGGCAAGATTTTACAGAGTAAAAATAGGACACCGTATTTTACCATTTATGTAGGGAACTAAAAAATTGCTTCAAAAATGTTCAATCTTAACACTTTCACAAAAACATGGTAACCAGTTTTCAGTTTGAGGACCTGCAGTGATTTCTCTGTCCTTCTCTAGCTCCTAAACACACAATGCAAAGAATCTCAAAAAAACCCATTCAACAACAAGTAGCTACAGATTACTTAGAAAAAAAAATAATAGAGGGAAAAGTATTCAAAGGAAGGTGGCAATGTTACACAACACACTCTTTGATGATGGGATGCAGTCACAAGCATCAAAACCAGAGAAGGTAAAAGCAAGCTGCAGTGACACACCCTATAAAGCAAGCTTATTGAGTACTTACCTGACTCTGTTGCTAAATGGTGAAGTATCAGTTGGCTTAACAGAACTTCTACAATATTTCTTCTCCAAATTTCACTTTCCTTTTTATAGGGGTTCCAGTCCTGCATCTCATTCCATCCCCTTTTCCTGCAGTATGGCATACCATGGAGGACACAGAAGAAAACCTTGACAAAGCCACTATTGACAATCTCAACAAAATCCTGCAAGTGTTTGTCCTGGAATATCTCAACCTGTGACAGACAGAACATCAACAAATTGTACTCCATTCACAGTACTGTTTTCCCACCTTCACATTTGCTATTTAATTGCATTGGAGAGTACTAAGGTGAAGAAAAATATGATAGTTCTTGCTAGACTGATTATTGATTCAGCTGTTCCTGGCCCAATGGTCCATGTAGCCACATAAGATACCATTAAATAAGAACTAGTTCAGCCTGGAAAGAATTTGATCTTTCCATGTCTTTACCTCTGAATAAAAAAAAGCCCCACAATTTTTCCCAATTGTTATCATTGTTTTTTGCCACATATTATGATCTCAGGAGGGAATGCCTCATGACTTAATTGTATGATACAGTTTTTACAAGGAGTGACCAACTTTTGCAGTGTTCAGCTATGGACATTTATGCGATGTTATCAACAGGCAAAAATCACTCTATAGCAGACTTCTACTTTGGTTTGAAATAAACCACCTCATGCTGAAATGAGTTGCTAGAACTCCTGACAGACAGATGTGATTTTTAATTCTCTCTGGTCCCTCTCCTCCTTCCCCTACAAAGGCAGCTGCAAGGGTTCTTCTCTGCAGACCGCTGACCACCAGAAAACAGAGCAATAACCCAAATTCAGTTTTGTCCCTGTCACTTGTTGGATCCTCTTTGATGGAGAAGGGCAGTGGGGGGTGATGGTGACAGGAAAGTATGTGGGGGTTTCCCTGGGCTCTGACTGCAACACAGGAGATACAAACAGAAGATCAGGTGGTGTGTGGGAGCAATGCCCCAGTACACACCATTCAGTCACGTGAGAATCATTCGCAATTTGACCCAAAAAAAACCCCTCCAAAACACCACCCATCTGTTGTTTTTGATACAGACTACAACAGAAATAATCATAGGAGGAAAGTGATCACTTTAGAAACTATAGTTTATCTCAATACAACTTCAAAGGTGAAGTGCTATCAAAAATAAAATGTTATTAAAAGCAAGACAACAGTTTAGGCACCAAAAAGATACCAATTTGACAACCCTGTGCTTTTACATTCCTTACTGGAATTATTCAATAGATTTAGTGTAACACTGGCAAAAAGAAAGCCTGGAATGAGATCAATGAAAGCCAGAAGAACAATATTCAAAAGCTATTGACAGAATTATGGTTTCCACTGGTGAGAAAAGGAGGAGAGCATTTTAAGAAAAAAATAAAAATATCAAACTGGTAGAAGATTAACTGAGAGAAAAAAAGTCAGTATTTTACTGCTCCAAACTTCTTCCCTACAAAGTTCTACCCTGAGCAAAGAGATTTAAAAAAGAGGTAAGCCATGGACTTGTAGGCATGTCAGATTTGGCCTGTATTTTTCCATTTTCCTAAAGCAAACATTTTGGAGCCTAAGACAACATTTATACCCATATTATGAAGTTGTAACAGAAATATGCATTTACAGCAATGAAAATTTGTAAAATTTTACTATTACAGGATAGCCTGAAAATTAAATTCAATCTGATTTAGGTAGCTCAAGATGAAACAAAAGCATTTTGTGTTTCCCTATCGCTTTAACATTGGTGAGAAATATTTCTTACCTACAACTTCTGAAATAGAATAAAATTAAAATTCTAAAAAATTAGACAGATGTCTTTATTTTCAGGTATTACTGTACATCTGTGTAAATATATCAAAGGTTTTTGAACTCTTTGCAGTCATAGTCTTCTCTACTGCAGCACGTGAGAAAATAGTCTAAAAAACTACATTTAATCTTCTGAAGTTTGAATACTTTGACCAGTATAAGGCATCTTCCCCACCCTCCTAAGTGGCAAAGAAAGGAAACAGAATGGCTAAGTACAGAAATGTTAAACGTGAATTTGTGTGGCTGATTTGTTTTGGTGAACTCTTGTGGTACTTCATACTTCGCAGGACCTCTGAAAAATGCAGTACACATTTGCAGTGTGGACTGCTACTCTGCCTCTTCCAGAACTTGAAAGTTAACTTAAAACACACTTCATTCTGAAATGTTAGATCAGAGGGTTGTTTTAACTGGGAAAAGCCTGGGTTTTTAAAATCTCTATTAAGACAGTTGAAACCATAATTTAACCATGTAGTGCACCAAATCATGTCAATTTTGTCACTAACTTTTTACTGCCTGAGCATGCAGGTCTCAAGTTATGTTTACTCAGTCCAAGAAAATGAGATATGGATTGCTGTAATAAGATTCAGTATTTCTCAAAATGTGAAGAAAACATGAAAAGGCTTGCTTTTTTTTTTCTTCCCCTTGGGTTTTGGGTTTGGGGTTTTTTTTGGTACAGGAAAAGAGGGCCATCTCCTAACTGGATGCAAGCCCTGGAAAGGTTTACTTAAAGAAGGAAAGTTCATCATCTTAACAATTTATATGATCCATCATTCATTTAAAAAATAATTGCTGGAAGGAAAACTTACATCAACCCAGCAACCATGTGAATCCAAGAATCTAAGCTCTCAAAAGCACAATAAGTAGCCAGTAAAGCAAACATGATACAAGGTGGGTTCTCATTGCTACTAAGGCAGGGAACAAGCAAGCAGGAGAAAGTCCAAGCTATTTGATAAAATGCCCAGAAAACAAAAATACAAGTGAAGAGACCAGGACTGGTATCTTTTCTACTCTCAGTTTCAACACTGAATATGACAAAATGTCCAGATCCTATGGACCTGGACAAGCACAGGACCGATAACCACTTCAGAATTCAGAGAGAGGCTTTACGTTGAAGAACCTATGCCCAGCTAGTTTCTCCTTCCATGTTGGATAGTGGCAGCAAGGGTTAGAAATCAATAGAGGACTTCAGCTAATCTAATCAGCAGAATTGCTGCACAGGTTCTCTCCTTGAAATGGATTTCTCACGTCTCAGTCAAGGGGAAGGGAATAAAAATCAATTTACCACCCACAAAAGGCTGTCACTGGTGTGCCAAAGGTGTCTGTGGTTACCACCTGGGTAAAGGGAATGCAGGACAGAATGAACTCAAGAGCCATCACTCAACATGTAAAGCTGATAAAAACCCCATATCATGGTAGTTATTTGCCCTGTAATAGGTGCTCTGGCTCCTTCTGTATGAGAACAAGGCAGTCTCCCCTCAAAAGGATCTGAAGCCAAATAATGGTACATGGCCCTCAAACTCTCTAAAGCTGGATGCATTACCTACAAGTGATGTGATCCTGTGCAATCACAGCTGGAACAGCTTAAGGAAACAACAATGCCAAATGCTCTGGAACACAGAAATGACAGTGAGTTCCGGTCCTCTTTTCTCTCTAGCTGGGACAGCATTCCTAGCATTAGGAATGAAGATTATATAAATTAGCAATTCTTATTCACTACGCATCAAATAAACATTCAGATTGTGACCACTTAATAGCAAAACACAGTTAGAAAAGACAAAATGTATAAAAACCACTTCCTGCAGAATTATTCCAAGGACCCAGTCTACACTGGTAGTAGACCCAGCAAAACAGTTCTGAAGTTTGACATAGGTGCTCATTGAGACTGAAGTATCACCCGAGAGCATCCCTTAAACAATATGTATAGAAAGATAACTATAAAATCCTGTACACAAATTACCACTTTCTCCTGGTCATTTAAGAATTACACTGATTTTATTTTCCTCATATAAAAGGAGACATTTTACTCTGTGCTGATTTAACAAATACTCTTAATATATTCATAACAATAAAGCAGCTAAAAAGTTGTTCTAATATCTAAAAGAATCTTTATCATCTGCACATATGATATATATTGTAAACAATCACTCCAAAAAATATTTTTGTTAAAGTGATTATATTGCACTCAGAATTGTGGGATTATCACCCTCCTTTCTCATTTTAAATCAAAGATCAGCTTCATTTTTTAATAAAATGGAGATTTAATTTTCTACTAAAACCAAGTAAGCATGCATTCAATATAATACAATGTATTGAAAGTATCAGAAAAAGGGCATGTGTTTGATTATGAAACTGGAGTGAGGAACAATTCTTAAACAGGCCACACAAGAATAGTACATTGTAAACATTCTGCTGGCTCTAAGGTGTTGCAGATGCTGCAGAAAATGCAGTCTAGTTCAGCACCCAAGAGCTACAGAGAATCTGTTCAAGTGTTCTGTACTTCAGTGAATTTCCATGCAGCAATGGCACATGTAACTGACTCACAGAAAGACAGGATAATGAACCAGAGGTGATTACTGAGTTAATACTGACCTCATCGAAACAGAGCCAATTGTTGTCTCTTCATTGTAATCTTTAAATGGAAGTTCCCCAAGTTATTACATTTTTTAACAGAGCAATGAAATTCTCACTCTTGCTGCAAATGAAGTACAGAACTAGATTCCCTACTTGTAGCTTACATGGACAGTGTCCCAGTGGCAGTCTGGACACTACCCTCAGCCTGAAACATCCCCACAAAGTACATCTCCATCGTGCAGAATGTCACCTTGCTTTTGCAAGAATGACTACCTCCTCCAAGCACTGGCTCAAGAAATACAGGGAGGGGGAGAAGAAAAAAAGGGGAATGCAGTGCTCTTACACAGAAAAAGAAATCCTCAGCCAGTGAAGAGGCCACAGATCTTTAGAATTCAAATGAAGGCTGTTTCCTCCACTCAGATCTACATGAGAAAGATTTCTTTATCGAAGCCATTATCTTCAGGTAACATAGTATCTTTGGAATCCCTGAGGTACTACAGCTCCATGTAACCACCTCACAGAAATGGAGAGACTGACTCAGCATAGAGATGAAAAAGGTGGAAGCCAATATATAGCACCCTGAGTTGCAAGTGAAATGACAGGAATGGGCAACACATTCCTAGACAGCCAAAAGATGCTGAAGAATGTGCAGAGGAGCAACTGTAACATAGATACTGCACAGGGGAACAGAAAAAAATGGAAGTATTTCTAAAAGGCCTTTCCCTGTTGTCAGAGCTGAGAAAGGAAAGACAGCAATGAGAGGAGAGAGCTCTCTGAGAAAGGCCTTGGAGAAATATGGACACCTCTGTGTACAGTAGAACAGTAATGCAAAAGCAGAGACAAGTTAAGTGTTCTCATTCCAAGTGTGCGCCAAAGGTTAAACACTCCAGCAGTGACTATGAGCTGTCAGTGATTGCCGACCTGTACTCTGGATATAAACCAGGAATATAAATAAATTACTTTTTCCCCTGGAACTACAGAAAAAATACAAAGAGGAAAATACAAAGTCACAATCAAATCATAGAATACTCTCCGTAGTCAAAAATGAAATACTGGCTTCAGAAACAACAGTCATCTGTTCTGTATCCTAAACAGGGTTCATTGTAAAAAAGAGGTGCTTGTAAAATCTTAAGTTTTAAGTATTTTATTTCCCAGTATATTGCTAAATAATTTTGCAGTTAAACCAAAAAGTAAGAAATATTAGAGACAAGTATGGAATACTTACAACTAGAAAATGGTTGCCGAACCATCTGAATTTCTATAAAAGCATCAATGAAAATGTAAAAACATGGTCTCACAAAATTAATTACAATCTGAAATGCCAGATTGTCTTCACAATGGCCACAACATGAATATTGATGGATTTTTGCAACCAAGAACTAATTGTGATTTGGCCCAAACATGGTTTAACACAGCAATCAAACATCTCTGAAAACTGGGATTTGTATTTCTGCCATTTCCTGTTCTCTCAGCTATTCAGCACTCAGTAGCTAATTCTCATTAGAAAAAAAATGCTACCTGGTTACAATTTTATTCTCTTATGGCGCTGGGCTGCATCTCAATACATTCTTGGATAAATGAAGAAAAGTGGATAAAAAAGATGAGTAGAAATAGACACCCTATAAAAACTACTTGTAAAGTATTTTAAGTCTGGAAAATATCTGTGGCATTACACAGGCTACTGCTGATGCGAAGAAAAAACTGCTATTTAACCACTTCATGAATATGAACAATGCACTTGTTCCCAGCCATTTAGAATGATTTGACATTCCAAATGTTTATAAAAATTGGGTAATAAAAGAATTAAGTCAATACCCTTAAGTACAATAAATAATGGTGTTTATTATGGTCGGGGCTGACCACGAGCGTTTGTTCCATATCTGCTTGGGACATTTGCAAAACCAGTTCTGAATCCTTGAGCTGCTCCCATTCCTGGTATTCCAAGTCCTTGATTGAGTACACTACTGTAGGGTGCAGATCCATGATTAAAGCCCAATCCATAGGGCTTTGTCTGAGCGTTTAAAAGGATGACAGGACTCACATTTTTGCCTGGTGTATTAAAAGAAAATTCTGGTGGTGGGCTGCTGGGCTTAGCTGGAGTGGACGTAACAGGGTTCAAATTATCAGCAGCTTTCAAAGATGGCATTGGAATAATGTGATGATCCGAAAGGTTCAGAATATTGTTTGCAATAGGCACAGATGATAACGTAGGTCTGATCCAGTCATCTTTGAAAATCTGAACAGTCAAGGTAGAGACCAATGTGTATAATCTGTTTGTGACATGGGCAAGTACCATTTGTTCATTTGCATCTCTCCGAATTCGGACATGAACTGATCCAGCCTAGAAAGTGATAAAAACAAGTTGACTGTTAATTGTTACTCCAATAAAGATTCCCCACATGCATTCAAGAAGAGGTAAGTTATCCTGCAGAGAATTATACAAAGACCTTTTGCAGTGGAGACTACTGACTAAATTAAGAACCTGATTACAGGATACAATTTGATCTTTCCTAATGTGTTGCTCTCTTATGAACATATCAAGATCATCATTCAAGAAAAGTGAGTCTCAAAACCAAACTAGACAATACAACATGTGATGGCAGGAAAGGCAACAACTAGGGGGACAAATGGCTAAAAAGAAGAACAAAGTGCAGACAAACCTCATATGCCAAATTCAGGCTTAAGTGGCAGAACAGTAAACTGAAAGCTATTTTTACATCAGAAAATGAGAACCACTGCCTATTGCATTGTTTTAGGAAGAGTAGCATATTGGAAGAAATCAGTAGAGAAATATTCTAAGAGTCTTCATTTTCCAGCTGTCACAACATACCTACATCAGCTTTGGAATAACCAAGTTCTGTGTGATCATTCAGTATCACAAAAAATACACCTTCATTTTTTTTCAGCTTACAGAATTATTGGTACATAACTGTAGTTATTTTGTTCTACCTTCTCCCCTAGAAATGCTGAAAACATATGATTCTACTATCTACTGTAGACCTTTAGGGTTACAGCTTTCTTCTCTCTTCCTAGACAATTTACACTAACACACCATTTTGAAAAATATCTTTTCTATTGTTTGTGATTTTCTTCACTGCCAAAACACGAGAGGAATTCTACAGTTGTAAAAATGTATTCTTTAAGCCAGAACTGCAGTACACATTAGTAACATTAACTAGTAACAAAGATTTTAAAAAGTATAAAGGACAGGGGCAATAAAGGGGCAATAAAGCAGAAGGACTGAGTACTGACTCCACCAAATTTTTTAAAGTTAATATTTCAGAAGAAATATCTTACTTTATTTAAATTTTAAAAATTAAAGTAGTATCTGACAAGGTGTTTTTTCAAAGGCTAGAAAAATAAAGACATAACTTACCAAAGTGCCAAAACCTAATGTCCAGAAATGTTCATTTCGAACTTCCAACACCCCATCCAAAGTTGAAACCTAATTTTACACAAACATCCACAAATAGGAAAATAAATTAGAAGTTTCAAATCCCTTTAGAAATGTACTTTTATACATAACTGAATAACAAATAATTTTCAGTAGTGAAATAAAAACTCCTTACAACAGATGATGCCTGTTAATGTCACTAATGCTTATCTACTGCACTTTTGCTACCCTTAAACATCCAAATCCATCAAAAAAGGCTTAAGGAACTTATTTCAAGTAACTCTTGCTGCCAAATTGCAGTATGTTCTCAGCTTGATATGCTGTAATTCAACAGCTGCTGGTACTCCTTTTCCTCCTTCAACTCTCATTTGTAAACCACTTCAATGGTAGCTCAAATTTAAATAAAAACAGTCTGCACTACTTAAACAGATTTGTTCCAGATACCTAAATGACACTATTCACCTTGGAAAACAAGATTCATATTTTCTACATGCAACTAAAAAAAATATTAAAACAATAATTTTAACGAACTTCTTGGACTACTCAGAAAAATTCTTCACATTCCTGAATGCTTATTAGCTGTACACACTGTGCTATGTATTATACATTGACTTACCTCCCTAAGAAGTTTATCTAACTGGCCAATCACATGAGGTGGGGTTGTCTTCAAAAAGAAGAGGAAAAGAAAAGACAAAAGTTATAATAAAGATTAACTGGCCCTGTTAAGTAAGAGAGTCTCTTATGTCTACCCACACAAGAGACCAATGATTAAAGCCCAATCCAATGGCATTTTCATTAAATTCTTATGACTTTGTGATGCATATTTGCATTACCCTCAACATTCTTCTAGCACATCACAAATTCCCATTGGAACACTTCCTATTTTCAAGCTTAAAACAGATCTTAAGGGGTTTTTTTAAAATGACGACATTTAACGAAACTGAAAACACAAAATCCGCTGATTTGTGAGGCTGCCTTACCTGGAGCAGTACTTTCCCACTGTAGACACTCATGGGATACATGGTACCAAATGTCATCAAAGCAATTGCTATAGCAGAGGCTGTGTCCACAGCAAAATAATTGCTAGGGAGAAAGAGCAATTTTAAAGAAACACTGGTAGTTACATTTTTGAAAGGCAGAAGAGCTTACTCATGGTTCTTTTTTCATTCTTTTAAATTATATACATTTACAGAATTTTACACATACTAATCTCATTTGATCTCATTCATCTTGGACAACAGACAGATGCATTCGTAGAGCTGCAATGCCATTCATACAAAATGCAGCTCAAAATGAGATCATTCCTTTCATGTAAAAATATGTATTTTGCCATAGACTGGATACAAAAAGAGTTACTGTTTTAAAACAACAACTGTACGTACTTGATTTCGATGAGCATGTATGTAATGCAAAGAGCGAGAGCTCCAGCAATATCAATCAATACAAAAGGGTTCATCCGTGGCAGAAAGATGCTACTCAATCCTGGGATGATTCCACAAATACTGCAACAAAACAGAAAAAGCAGCTGTCAGCCAGCTCTTCATCACTACTTTGAAACTCCAAAATTACAACCACAATTACCATTTGACTTCTAACACACCTTGCTGTCATAGCACAGGATGAATACTGTACAGGCCCCACTAATTCTTCTCAAAGGCTGCTGTCAGCAAAAATTACTCAAGTATTTTTTCCTGGTGACACAGCTCTACAATACAGCTGTATCAGCTGTATGCAACACAAATACTTTATGGGTTCAATACTGGTATTACACAGATGTACGTAGCAAGGGATTTGCGTATCACCAGACCTGAGTGCA
Source organism: Oreocharis arfaki (assembly GCA_013398015.1). Lineage (NCBI taxonomy): Eukaryota > Metazoa > Chordata > Aves > Passeriformes > Paramythiidae > Oreocharis > Oreocharis arfaki. Next base: position 200,628 of record VZRR01008732.1, on the reverse strand, counting down.
TCTGCCACCTTGGTGTGCAAAAGTGTCCTAAAGCCAAAGCTAATTAATTCATGGAGTCTGAAAGGGGGAAGAACACCTAGCTGAATAAGAGGCGACCAAAAAAATGCATGAGGTAATGCTGGGAAAATTATTTATTTATAGCTATCTCCTGTCAACGGGAGTATAAAGAGAGAAAGGAGTTTGTGTACTTCCCAGTAAATGTAAGTGCATGTCACGTCCTGGGAAATTTTAAGGCAAAGAGAACATGAAATGTTTTGTTGCTATGGTTAAAGCCAACGCATGGTTAGACATCATGTGCTGGCCTGCTCCTGTAAGAATTTTAATCAACATGATTATATACAGGTGCAGATATCTTTTAATCAGCACTGCTTCACATAACACATCTGAAATAGCCGTATACATAAAAATTCAATTTTTTTTTTAGTATTGGCTTAACTGTATACAGTCTCAAAATCCAGCAGAAATTTTATTACTCTTGATCTGGGACCCCTTCAAGTTATCCATCGGTGTCCTTCCCCATAACACTGTGTTTCTACACTGATTAAAGGAAAACTGTGCTACTGTCTGTGATTGGCATTCACCTTTTTTTTTCTTTACACTAAAACTTGGGCAACCTAATTATTAGCCTTCCAAAAATATTTCGCAGATTTTGGTTCTGATGATGTAACCTCTTATCCCCACATAAAATCAATTCTTCTGTTATCAAGTCAGCATTCTCTGCTTTCCTTAACTGTAAAAAAGATCACAAGATGCAGAAACAGATGGGCTTTGAAGCATACTTAACATGTTTTACAACTTGGTTTAACATTCTTCTTTTGATATTGACAGATACTTGGAAGAACATGTATGGATTAAAATAAACTTTCCTGACATCTGACAAAACTATTAGCAAACAATGTTATCTTGCATTCAGATATCCAATACAAGCAAGACAGTTAACAGACAAGATGAATGAGCAACACTGCTCACACCCCTGGAAAACACAGACTTTCCAGTTTTCTGCTGGACAGGTGAGGAATTTCCATAGCTGTGGTTCAGTGAGTAACCTGTTTCATATATCACATTTAAACTCAACCACCTGAATCATTTGTCCAGCCCACAAATAAACATATGTAATAAACAGATTATTACAAAATACATCACTCAGTAATTCACGCTGCAAAATGCAGTTCGAGTATGTACAGGGTAATGCTAGTTTTCCTATTCTCATCCAAAGAGAATTACATACAAGGCATTTAACACATACACTCAAAAGAAAAGATACCCAGAAAGATATATTTTTGTTAGATTGGTGCATCTGGGAACTATGGGAGACAGTCTTTGCTCCAGAGTTCACACATGAGACCTACAGTAGGTAAAGCTATTTTAAAAGCTCTAATGTAAGTTTATGCCTCAATACCCCTCCAAATTGTTATTATACACACAAAACCAACATTGCCTTCCAGAAGCTAATAATTTCGAAAAACAGTATAAAGCTTTACCTTCTGCTAAGATCTGCAACATGCTCCTGAAGCCAACTTGTGCTGGCAGCTGCAAAAGAAAGAAGGTAATAAAGTTAACACAATTTTAAGTACCATTTTAAAGTTACTACATTTTAAAGTCCACATAAGTTTTATTCTAAGGGAAGAATCCCATGATCATTGCGAGTGAGTAAATATATCTGAACAGACACCCTGGCACTTGAAAAAAGCCCAAAGTCTGTCTTTTCCAGGCAGCAAGTACAACATCCACTCTCATAACAATCTGAACTTATTAAATACAAAGATAATTGGAGGTTATAACCATTATCTTTTATATAATATAATGTAAAATATATATTTATAACTATGGGCAATTTACAGGACAATTATAACAGGACAATTTACAATCGCAGGAGTGACTGCAAACCTACCTCACAATGAAAAGGCAAAAGAGCTTTTAAAAAGAACTACTGCATTAACACATTTTTAATCCAAAAATACTTCCATAAAATGTCTTGAAAGTTCTGATATCTGTCACATGACCTTCACTGGTTGAATTCAAAAGATTGAAAATAAAAGATACTGCAGCTTTAAAATGCTACTTGGTTTATGCTATTAATGACCACATACTACCCAGAGCCTTATAGGCAAACTGGAGTTGAAAATCAGATGGCAATTCTACTGCATGAAATTACATTAACAGAGGTAATAGTAATATATACCCACTATTGTTATTGTTACCCACTCTCATTGTTAAGAAAGTTACCAGACAAGTTATACCTTGATAAAAATAGGAACGTTAACATTTTGTTCTCAATTCTTGTTTTAGTTTAATTTATCACATACCTTCAGAGACATAAGCAAAAGGCTTATTCTTAATGGAAAGCATTGTAAATAAGTTGAAAAACAGAGCCACGAAAGTACCAACCAGCAGTCGTCCCCTAGGGAGGGGAAAAAAGGTGTCTTAATTTCCCATCATCACAGAATATGTCATCAAGCTGTAACTACCAATAACCGCATCAAAATACTTTGCTTGGTTTCATTCACTGAGGCTGAAAATGAGTTGGATAAACTAGTGTAACACTTAATAACCAACAGTGCATTATCATTGTAAGGGTTATACAAGATCACTGAACTTCGTACGTTACTGTTATCACATAATGCTCATATTGTTGAGTAACAGCTCTTAACCAATTGCATATATGCACACACATACATATTTGTCCTTTGAAGATACAAATACATTGTCCCCTCAGCAGCACAGCTAAGAAGCTTAGCTTTCTATGGAATTATGCCATATACCCCCAGCCTTCTTCTAGAACTACCTCAACATACATCCTATGTTCCATTCTTTTGCCCCATAATATCTTTTCCTTTCCCTGTGTTCTTTATAGTCTTCACCATCCTTGCAACGCCTTCAGTTTCCTGATGACCACGGCATCCTTCCCCCCCACATACCAGGCCAAGAAACAAAAGGAACTGAACCAGGAAAAGCAGCAATATATAGTTAAATCACTATTTGAGAGAGCATGAGCACTAAATTTCAATTGTACCTTGAAAAGAACTTTTTGCAGTATAGCTTGCACATGGTTTGAAACAAATGCCATGGCACCAAAAGCAATTTGGTACTGCAAGTACTTGCATAACTAATACATGCTAGATAAGAATTAGAAACATAAAAGGAGAGTAACACATTTTACATGTCAAAATAATTTCTTACGTGTGTATCTCAGGCTGTTCCAGAAACCGCTCTGCACTACAAAAATAATTGAAAATTTAGTTATATTCATACAGTAAAGCCTTGATACCTGAAGCACATTTTTACAGTTCTGCAGCATTAGCTGCCATTCATAAACAAAATCTGATAGCTACAGTACTGCAAAAAAATGGATTGCTTAAATAAACAGCAACTTTTATAAGCAATGAAAGCATTTAACACTGAATCAAAGCAGATGTAATTCAGATTTCCCAAATACTTCCAAACTGTGCCACATATGTGCTAGCTACCATGAATGCTGCCTAAATGATAAAAATATGCTTGTAAATGAACATGCAAAAAAATATTGCTATTGGCACCACCACCAGTGTTGGTGAACAGAACAAACTAAGTCTGAAATTCCTGACTTACAGCCTCACACTAAGCAAGGTCAAATAAAGTAGACATTGGATACTGTGGTGGAGATAGAGATCTTTTTTCACCCACCAGTGAGTTAACAAATGAGCTTCAGCTGTAACAGAAAAACCTCCTAAGTTTGTGGAATTTCCTACCATTGATGTGGGAAAACTTGTAGGTTTTGACAGAGGGTCATTCATTCCAGTGTACTGTCAGTTCAACACACTGACCTTACAGTACAAAGCTGCTAAGTTGTTAACATAGCCCTTCGTATAGAAAATAGAGTCCATGAACAGAAAAACGGAAGGTACACTGCCCCAGTTTTAAATTCCAGATGTTAGATAACAAAAGCCTCTTCATCTTTAAAAACTAAAGTAATGTTTTAGGCTAACCTCTCAAAATACAAATGCTTCCATACACAGATGGTATGGTAAATTAATACTTGAGCAAATTTTGAGGGAGTGAAGAAGTTGATGCTTTTAACATTCAGATCCTTGATATATTATGAAGCTGCTGTGACTTCAAAAAGTAACAGAAGTAAAAAGAAAAAAAAAATCAAGATGCATAAGGAAATGCATTCATTACCCAACTTCTTGGAAAAAGTATTCTTAAAACCATTAAATGTTTTCCTAGATAGCTTTTTAAATACATTTATCAATTCCCATCTTTACATCTAAAGCCTACATGTAGTGTCATAAATGTAAGCAAGCAGTAAGGTTTAACAATATTTTTTTTTAAATCTTAAGTTCCTTCTAAAGTATCTCTCTACATACAGCACTTATAGAACACATGTGCTTTCAGTTGATCTGGATTATATCTTCATATGTTAAAAATTAAAGAAAACCATACATAACCCTACCTTTCTTTCAGTATAAAAAGAGCACCAAGCTGTGCCAGAACTGTAGATGCAAATACAGCTAGAACTTCAAACCTTTCAAACCTGAAATTTGAGAATTAAGTTTAGAAACACTGAACATTGAACAATGCATCAAAAAGAATCTTTTCTGTACAAGAACTAGCAAAATACACCGACTCTTTCCAGTTCATTCAACAGCAGACAGATGGGAAGAAACTGGAAGTTTTATGGAATAGGCATTATTTTCAGTTTCTTTTAATACTCCACTCATCAGAGACGCCTTAAAATTAGGCATTTCTTAGTTCTTCTTCCTGTCCACTCCCTCCTCTGTAACTCTTCTTTACCGTAAGTCTTGGCCCTCCTCATTTTTAGGCTCTTTCACATACAGATTATAACCGATGGCTGTTTGGGGATCCAGGCAATGATAGTGAGCAACATATGAAATGTTGTATTATCAAACACTACATCTGGTTATTAGTACTCACCCAAATGAATAGACTGGGCTGGGTTTCTTCATCATTACCCAGTAGCTTATTAGACATGTTACTAAACTGAAAAAAGGGGGAGAATTAGACTATGATGAATAACTGCACCCTTTACAAACTGCATAATCTACAAATACACACTTGAGCCACCAGAAGTCAACAAACAAGTACAACCATGTCTTGCCCTGAACTCAACCTCCATCACTGTAACAGTGATGTTCTAAATGCTCCTCACGTGCTTTTTGAACTCACCTAGAAATGCTGTAACCTGAGAAAGGCCATTTAAATGAGAAGGAAGCTGATAAGGAAGACAGAAGAGTGAAAGAAAAAGCAAAGAAATCTCTCCATTGAACTCTTCTTTTAGACATATACCATGAATTAGATTTAGCACTCTAGAATAAGTCTCAGGCCACACCAACTATTGACTTTCTTTTTCACAGTGTAATTTCTCCATGTATATGGCCAAAACAGATTTACTTTCTTTGGCTGCATTCACCTACACAAGTGCTAATCTAACAAGCCATTCACTGACAGCCACAGGTCTCTCTTGCTATCTTCTGTCCAAATTTTTCTCATATTGAACATCTAGAATTCAAATTATTTTGGAATCTCCATGATAGTAGCCAGAATGTTTCAAGGATGAGTAGTTTCCTTTGCCTATTTTTCCTCTCTTGAACCCTTAGAACAATTTTTTCAATTGGAATCCACATGGATTCGGGGCCATCTGTGCTTTCATGCACTCATTTTGTAATTAATGACAATGTTAAATCAGACTGGATCAAGAACTCATTCCTACAACTGATGAACAACCACATCCTCACAACTTCATCCTCAGCTGTGTAGCATAAAAGTAAAAGCACAGGAAATAATACTGTTCATATACAAAACAGTAAATTCACATACTCAGTAAGACTATTATATACAACAAGGAAAATGACAAAAAGAAAAGATGCAGAAACTGATTTTTGCAGCACAATTACTGAGCATTGTTCTCCCTTACAGCAAATCAAAACTCTTGAAAGAGATTGCTGTGAGTTAGAATAATCTTCTAGTCCAACCCTTAATTAACCTAAGATATGAGTGGCAAGTGGGTTCTACCTTCTTCTAAAACTAATAAAATAATAATAAAAAAAATAATTCTACACGAATGGGAAATATAACATCAACACCTTCCCCAAGGTGAAAAAGGTATTTTGAGTCAAGACGACAAAAACTCAGAAGATACAAAATTCTAAGAGAAATACAAGATTAATTAAAGTTAAATCACAATTCTAATGCAGTCACAGATCAATTTTTTTTTTGTGCCTATACCAACAAGTCATTCTTGTTTCTGCATGTTTGCTGATGTTATTTATAAATGTTTTACAGTACGTCAGGTAAGTTAAAGTATGTAGTGGACATATGTGTGACTCAGAAAGCTGATCCATACCTTTCATAAGATACTGAGAGAGCAAGAAAAATAACGCAGGCTAATATTTTAAAAATATATACATTTTGTTTCCCAATGACTGCTACCATTCTGTATCTTAGATAAGAACTATTATCTATATTATCTATATCTATATTATCTATAATACTTAGAATGTATTTCATGTCTGTATTACCAATATTACCAAAAGTGTTCAGAACCATCATACTAAAAGTTCTTTTAATACAATTTCATTAGGAAAAAAGAAAAATACTGAAAATATCTAATGACCTTACGTGCAAAGTGCTTGGTATCCAGCTTACGAAATACTTTTGAAATAGATTTCCATGCTTCTTGTTTCCTGACGTTAAAACTGACAGTTGCTTCACAATCAGAGAACAACCAGACAATAGTCTTATGCTATATTGTTTTATGTTGTCACACATCTGCACAGAGAAATCCATGACTGAATTGATCAGTTACTAGTCATTCTCAATATAGCTATGGTGGGTTTTACCATTTATTTATTGTGGGCAATTTTATGCTCATTTAAGCTATATTAACACCAGTTACTGTTTCTATCCTGATGACTAAGTTACAAATCTTTGAACCAGTTTTAGTAAATTTTAAATGTAGAAAAACATACAGACACAAATGAACAGTAAGACAAAATGGGAAAAAAACTCACCTGAAAAGGTCAAAGATTGTCAAATATGTGTAAGCAGTTAAAGCTGTAAAGAAAAGTAAATATTAAAACTTAATATTTAATTTTTCAATGCAAAAATCACTTTTATTCCAAGTCCCTTTTGTGCAGCTCTTTTCAATCTTCAAACCTACATAAACTGCTGACAGTATAAGTCTCTGTGAATATTGCAAAGACACCAATATATTTCACGTCATAAGCAGGTTGATTATGGCAATCCTAATTCAACTAATGCACATCATAAATAAGCACAGAAACAAAAGGTATCACATTTGTGACTAAGTTGTGACTAGGAATTTAAGTACTGAAGAGTCAGGAGATCTTCCAGAAACACATTACTTACCAAAGCAAGAGATCTGTTATGTGCATTACTGTAGTGTTTTACTTGTTTTGCATCTCTAACCTATCCTGAAACTGCAAGAAAACCTGCACAAAAAATTTAAAACTAAAAAACCATTCTATTCTTAGTACAGATGATGGCAAGCACATTGAAGCCCCTATCCAAAAGCAGAAGGCATACAAAACTGCATTGGGTCTGGCTGATCTGGAGCTCATTTCCCCACAGCAGCCCCTCACAGTGCTGTGCTCTGCAGTGGCAGCTACACAGGCGTCAGTAACACTCCAATGTTTTGGCTACTTCTGAGCCTTCCTTGGAATCAAAGAAGTCTTAAGCCTTTCGCCACACTACAAACATCCTCATTCAACTGCAGCTGAGGGTCTCTGTACGTCACTGGGGCTACTTATACAAGGAACAGGTTTGAGGACTAGAAATTCCAAACTCTACCAGTTTTCATCTTTCCTTAAAGATGAAGAAGCTACCGCAGGAAGCAAATGACCAGCAGGACTGAAAAACTGTGCAAACTTTGAAGGACTTCACCCATCCAAACTTGTCTGTGAAAAATGTTTCTAAGCTGGCTGTGGCAAATCAAAAGGAAGCACTTTCTGAACCTAACCCCTAACTCCATTAAGTACTGGACTTGGCTTTTTCAGTCAGTTGGAACTTCACAAGCTAAGAAACACACTGTAGTTTGTTGTAGTTTCAGTACACAAGAGCCACCTACCTATGCTGTTTGTAGAGCTGCACCACATGAGCAGGAGGCCAATACATATTAAATTTATAGCACCAAACAGTAAAATCTTCCAGGACTGTTGATGAGAACAAACACGTATTTTACACCTTTCAAAATTTACAAGACAAAAATATCACAAAATTTACAAGACAAATATATCTGGTCTTAAAAAACAATATTGCAGTACTTGGTCATGCAACTTGCTTCTCCTCCCTCCCAAAAATTCACCACTCATTTCAGAACAACAAGTCCTTATTCTATTTTAAACTTCAGAGATTATTTTAAAACTCATTTATGAATGCCACCATGCTTAAAATACCTTTTTGGTCTAAAAAACCCCCACCCATCTATAATATTTGCATTTTATTACAGCACACAGCATCTGACTTTTGAAGACCAACTTGTGCAACTTTATATTAGCAGGTTCCATTTTTGTGCTGAAACTCTGGTGCCAAAAACATCTGCACCTGTTCACTTTACAGTTCTACTGAACCCATGAGATACAAGTATAATTCTGGAGAACACTAATTGACAGGGACAATGCACCCAAAGGAATACAGCTTCAGAGATAATTTTTTTTTTTTAAGCACAGCTAGAAAAATCTGAAGAAAAAATTTCACAATACGCTTAATAGTGGATTTTAACTTATCCCAGCTAATGTATTTTTATGATTATTATGATTTTTTTTAACCAATACTTACCCTTCTGTCTGCTGCAACCAACCTAAATTCGTGTGTTAACTTTCCAACCAACGATCTCTGTGATTTGCGGAACAGGTGTATTGTCCCCTTAAAAAAAAGAAAAATCAATAGTTTAATTAAAAACTTTACGTAAACCATAATTTAAATTGCCAAAACAGAAATCTTCACTTATGAACTATGAATGTTCTGGTAACTAGAATTATCACATAAACTTTAAACTCAACAATATTTTGGTAACCATTTCACATGGTTATTATATTAGAAAATGACAAATTACTTAGAATCAAGCTTTGTTTAGATATAAACCAGAACTCAAGTTTACTGGAAAAGATACTAAAGTATCATTTAAAGAGTGGGTTTTAACTTTTATTTAGATGTAACTACTACAAGACAGTCTGAAAACACAAATATTTTTCTTTATCAAAGCACACTTCCCACCCAAAGGCAACGTATTTATTAAACAGGAAAATATTGTTTATAGATCTATAAAGGAGAACTCAACACAAAAGTAAAAACAATGCTGGTGATGTGGTAGACACAAGGCCAGTAACAAAATGAGACATACCAACAATCTTGGCTCTGACTTAACCTAAAGCGCACAGTAGCTGTGGTCAGTGTAGGGGATCCCTCCCCTGCCTTGCTGTGGTCAGTGTAGGGGATCCCTCCCCTACCTTGCAGAGACCTGCAGAAGAGCTCTCTCCTGGCGTGGAGATGGGAGTGAGGGGGTGCTACATGGCTCTCCTGGAAACGTGACAGGGAGCAGACTACCAGAGAAATTAATCTACCATGCCACTCGGCTCCCTTTCCTCAAGGGGTCCAACCTTCTAGTTGGTTGTCCTCCGTTCTGCCCTCCCCACAAAGAAGTAAACTTTCCACATGAAAAGCCCTTCTGATTTGCAGTAGAAATTCGTGGACTTGTAATGGATGGTCTGTCATCTGCAGTATTTTGGGGCTGGATTAAATCAGGCTTGATTTTAAGCTATCACACTTTAGCTGCCAGCAGAAGGCAAAAAGACATACTAATGGGCTCTTCACCAAAATAAATTCAATTAACTTTCAGACATTTTGTCAACACAGCAGCATTTCATATTATCCGAGAAATACAAGTGTGCCATGAATTAAAATTTAAGCACTACTACAGATCCCAAGTTTAGCTCATCTGGAACAAAACACTGGCACTTACTCTTTTCTTTACTAGCAAATCATTACATGACTATTTTAATCCTTAAGAGACACATGCAGGATACCAGAACACCTTGGGAAGCTTTTCTAACAGGCAGCAGACTGCCTGCTTATGAAAGCTGCTGTGTTACAGAATCACAAAGAATCACAAAGAATCATAGAATATCCTGAGTTGGAAGGGACCCACAAAGATCACAGAAGTCCAACTCCTGGCCCTGCACAGGACACCCCCAAGACACCATGTGCCTGAGTGCATTGTCCAAATGCTTCCTGAACTCTGTCAGGCTGGTGCTGTGACCACATCCCTGGGGAGCTGTTCCAGTGCCCAACCACCTTCTGGGTGAAGAACCTTTTCCTAATATCCAACCTAAACCTCCCCTGACACAGCTTCAGGCCATTCCCTCGGGTCCTGTCATTGTCACCAGAGAGAAGAGATCAGTGCCTGCCACTCCTCTTCCCCTCATAAGGAAGTTGTAACTGCAATGAGGTCTCTCCTCAGCCTCCTCTCCTCCAGGCTGAACAGACCAAGTGCCCTCAGCCACTTCTCGTACGGCTTCCCTCCAAACCCTTCATATCTTCACAGCCCTCCTTGTCACCTTCGCACCCGCTGCGTCCCCACACTGCTGGCACTGTGTCCATCGCCCAGCCACACCGTGCCACACCTCCTTGTTTACAAAGGATGCCGTGCATCAGAGCTGTGTATTCCGTGCCACAGGAGACCTCGTGCAAACTCACGCAGGCCACAGCCCAGCCCTGGAAGCAAACTCCAACTCAGCATGTGCTGCACCTTGGCATTAAAGCGCCCCTAGACCCTACAGCTCTGCCGAGAGCGCAGTGCTGGGCAGGGCGGCTGCCCCACACCTCCGCGCCTGAGGGTCCCCGTGCGGAGCCAGAAGAGCTCCACAAGCCGTGCTTCTGCAGCGAGCGGCACTGTCTGCGCCAACAGGTGACAGCACCTGTTATTGATACCGATGTCACTCTAGCGGTGCTCAGCATGAAGAGGGAACATTTCGCCACCCGGATGAACACGCACACACGGCGGTCGTTCCCAAAAGAACAGGTTTTCGTCTTTGAGAAGCGATCCTCAGAGTGACAGCCCCGACACCGGGGAGCAAGGGCACTATAACCTGTTTGTCCTGAGGCGAGTCGCAGCTCCCTGACCGATGTGCCGCTGAAGGAGAACTCCGAGGCTCAGACCGCAGCCCGGCGACCTCGTTCGAGACGCACCTCCGACACAGGAGCCCCCCACGGCCCCGGCACCCACCCGGGCCCTGCCCGCGGTGCCGGCCGCCCGCGGCCCCGACAGCCCCCGGTGACCGCGCTCGAGGGGAGGGCGGAGAGCTCCGAGGAGGAAACACCGCACGGGCAGCGCCGCCCCGCGCTGCCCCCGGCCCCGGGCCCGTTAAGGGCCGCGCCAGCCCGGATGCCCCGCGGCGCCGCCGCCCCGGCGAGGGAACGGGCACTTCCAACAGCCCCCTCACCCCCTGTTCCACGCACAACTTCCTTTCCTCCTTCCCTCCTTGCCCCCAGCAGGGGCCACTCACCATATTACTCCCCGCAGCGGAAGAGACGGCGCCATGCGAGGCCGGAAGGGGCGGGAGAGGTTCCCGTCGCCGCGGCAACCAGCGGGCCCGGGGGGACACGTGGCGGAAGCTGCGCTCCCCGGGAGCCGGCGGGAGCTCCGTGCTGCTCCCGCGGGATGTGCGGCACAACCCGCCCTCCCTTCGCTCCTCCCCAGCCGGCGGCAGGCTGAGCTGGCGGCCTACCGTGGGACATAAGGGTCTTGTGTGCCGCCCCACCGCACGTCTGCCGTTTGTCTGCCCGCTGCCTGCGAGAATCCAAGGAAAGGGCTCCGACGGGTGGTCACCATCGCAGAATCAGACTCCATCCTATGACCAAACACCACCATGTCAACTAGACCATAGCACTGAGTGCCACGTGCAGTCTTTCCTTTAAACACGCCCAGGGATGGTGACTCCACCACTTCCCGGGCAGCTCATTCCAATATCTAACCACCCTTCCTGTGAAGACATTCTTCATAGTTTCAACCTAAATTTCCTATGGCTCAGTTTAAGACTGCCGTAGTCCTAGGCCTATCATAGTCTGTCGCGATACTCCACTACAGCAATTCTACAAGGATGGTTTTGCTTCCCAGTATGAGCATTCCTCCGTACGGGAATGGACCAGAGTTCGCGCTGGCGTCCCCACCGCCAGCCCTCGCCCTGCCGCGGTGCTCGGCATTAAGGACACTCAGGACACAGCCTGCAAAAGGTATTTCTTCTCCCCAGCAGAACCCCCAAAGGATAGCAGCTCTCCAAACTACAGGAATTATGTTGAAAATTTACAGACACTTTGTTGTGTGCTGAGATTCTTGGAACTGCTCCCGTTGCTCTGAATATGATGAGCATTAGAGGCATTAAAGTCCAGAGGAGGGATCTGTACGCAGCCTAATCCCATCCCAGAGTCTGCTGCTATCCAAAGCAGGCTTGGAAAGAGGATCCTGCTAGTGACTACTGCTACTGAGGCTCTGGAACAGCGGGACACGAGGGCTGCGAGGGGACAGCAATCCCCTGGTGTGGGTGGGCCAGCAGACCGCTTCACTGTGCCCAGAAGCTCCTGTCAGAAGGAATGTGTACGGTAGGACCACTTGGCATGAAAAGTACAACGAAATACAGAAGTCGTCTTGGAAGTTTGGATAGCTCTCTCCTGAGAAAAATTGTGTTGCAAAGCACCTGCATGGGATTGAATGTACTGAAAGATTTAGTCACAAGGCAGCTTATTTATTATTGAATTTGCAAAGGGGGTGGAAAAGAGGTAGAAATAAAAATTGAAGTGAGATATTTTATTAAGACAGATTATTGTGCCTAGGAAGATACTTGAAACAACTTTCTGTAACACTGCCTTATCTTGGTTCTTTTAGGAGTCTATTCAGTTCTCCAGTACCCATAGCTAAAACTGGTTTGAAATGTTATTTGCATCTCACCTGTTCTGTAAAACATACCAAAATACTTACCTGACTGTGGGTGAGAGAGAGGCCTGTACATCAAATTAAACCAGAAACAAGCCAGTCTTTAATCTGCTTCCCAGTTAAGTGTGCTTCTCAGATAAGTTTTAAGTGTGTATTGTCTCCTGTTCCTGTGCATTTGCAGAGCATGTGATTTTGCTGTTGATAAAAAAAATATAAAATAATTTTTATTTTCCAGATTTTGTGTGTATCTGGTCCTTAGAGGACACAATTAATTAACTATCAGACTGATCAGGTAATTGTATTCCGTAAGATATATTTAATGTGTCAGCCCTTATTCTAAGCTCTTGAATGTAATCAGTAATTTTTTTCCAGTGTATGGAAGAAATTTTGGAAATAATTTGCAGAAAATAGATTTGCACTTAGTAGAATCTGGATGACAGGCAAGAGAATTCAAACTGCAGTTGCTGCCCCACTGAAATTTAACGAGGAAAGCAGAACTCAGGCGAACCACTGAGTTTTGCTCCACAAAGTTGTTTGGTTACTTCATTACTGACATAGTATCGGGCTTTTTGACTATTTCATGTCACAGGGTTTTTCTTCCCAGGAGAAGACAATAGTTATTACAAACTTCACTTGTAAAAGTGTCTTCACAGAAGACAAATTCTACAGTAGCATAGCTGATACTATCGTTCTGCACATAACAAAACTAACAGTCTTCAAGGATGTCTTAGAACTGAGGCAAGTTTGAGGCCTTTTAGAAATTGCTAAAATGAGATTTGAAAATAACAGAAGTTACAGACTTAGAAAGAACATATTGCTCTTACAGTATATACTTGCCAAAAAAGTGGAATTTTCAAAACTCTGTGGTAAAAACAACACACTTTGCTCAATAGGTTGTTTGTAGGCTAATATTCTGAAAAACATGTGAGTTTTTTAAATATAGCTACAACACAGCACCTGGAATAATACCACAAGTGTTGAGAGATGGATTTTAGTTAAATTATATTTTTCTGCCTTCGCCACTACGTGTATTTTCTGTTTTATCATGATATACAGAATAAAAAATGACTTAGAGTAAGTTGCATAGCTGTCTTTTCCAGAACCGTATGAACCCTTGTAGGAAACAGGCTGGATTTCACAAGTACACGACACATTTGGAAATTTGCAGAAAGATGGCGTGATTGGAAAAAAAAAAAAAACAACAAAACCAAAACAAACTTCACCCACCCAACCAACCAAACCCAAACAAAAAAACCCCACTAACAAACAAAACAAAACAAAACAAAACAAAACAAAACCCAACAACTTGACTTTTTTCTCACTTTTCTCTGGCTAAGAGCACTAAAATACAGAAATAAATAGACCTCTGTCAGAGATACGCCTGCATATGACACTAGGCATGCAGTCTTGTCTCCCCGCCTTGGCTGGAATGGGAACAATTTAATGAGTCCAAGATACTTCAGTCCAGGGTATGCTGCCAAACCCAAAATATCTGTAGATTTCAAAATAGTAAATGGTGGACTATTTTTTTCATACTCTTCCTTCTTCACTAATTTTAATTTTTCTGATTATCCCCTCTACAAGAATAAAATATTTGAATGCCTGTAACCTATACACAAAATTACCAATAGAAATAATTTTAGTGGCTCAAAATCTACTTCCAAGCAGTAGTATTTCAGCCAGAGAGACCTTGGACAGACAACAATGATGTCTTTCTGTCCTAAGGAATCACTCCTTGACAGAAGCAGGAATAGCTCATATGCTTCAATCCAAAAGCTTGGGGTTTTTTCCTCATTGCTGTATTGATTTTTATTTGGTTGGTTTTAGCAGTGATGATATGATGATGTGTGGAAGGCAGTGGTCATGGCTCTTTTTTGAGAGACCCCTAGTGCTGCCAGATATGCATTATTAAAATGAGTTTAAAGAAAAGTTCAATTAATCTTCAGGATGTAACTAAGAACAGAACATCCCAGGAACTGTAAGCAGTCCAGGTGCAGTCTCAAGACAAAAAATTACAAATGGTAAGGAGATGGAGATAAGTAAAGAATTTAGATTGTTAACTCAGAATTAACAGCAGCATTCTCCTGCAAGCAAAAGAAAAGGTGCCATTTTGAAGCCAAGGAAATTGGCTCCAAATTTTTCAGGACTTAACCATGACTACCGGAATTAAAGTTAAGTGAAACCTCCTGATTTTCACCACGATCTAGCAAGACTAGGATAAGCACACACTTTCAGTTTAAGCACATTTATTTAGGAAGTAGCACTTCTGTTTACATTAGTTTTAAGAACTTGAGTTATGTTCTTTAGAAACTGATTTATTTACATATTTATTGTTCCATCATCTGGTATACAACACCTGATGTTTTTAAATTTTTTTTAAACCAGCAGCAATTTAATAGGCTTCAAGTTTAATGAAAAGGCTTTTAGTTTTGGACATTTTATCTGATAAACAGACAAGAAAACAGTAAGAACAGGACAAACAAAACATTTTATTGTGAGCTAAAGCTATGTGACTGCTCGTCATGCTTTTTTACATTGCTTATTAGTAAAATGGTGTTTAACATTTCAGAAAACATTCTTAAAAGAACAATGAAACAAAAGTGCTCCAAAACAACAAAATACAAAAATTAATCCCATCCCAGACTGGAGTTGTCCAATACATTTTATGGGGGTGGGGTATGGTGTTTTGTCTCCACCTTTGGTTTTCATCACTTTAATACAGATTTCTGAAAAATACTGACTAGCCCTTCACATGACTAAAAATTTGAATCATGTGGCAAAAACAGTTTCTGTGTTTCCAGTCCCTTTGACAGGTGTGCGACTATTAGATAAAGTACTTTCTTCCCCACTTCTCATGGGAGGAAACCCTGCATGACTGAGACCACACCCCGGCATCTTTGACAAATACACCTGAAGAACACTGACCTTTTATCCTCAAAGCCACTTCTCTGAAGAAAGGATTTTAAGAAGTGTATCTTTAGAAGGCAAGGAAAGTCTTACAGCAAAACAAGGTTCATCAGCATAGTTTCCAGAAGTAATGTCAAGCATTTTCAAATCAAAACATCAGACACTGAAGAATCTGCAGTGTTGAGCTAGTATATTGAATCCACTGGAGGAGTGTATACCTTGCCAATTATTGCTGCTCAGGAGGTAGTTATTGACAAGGTAAGAAGTTTCCACTCAAAGACAGTTAACAATTTACACAAGAAGCAAGAAAAACAGAATACACATTTCCCCATACTTTACAAGATGATTTTGTATTTGCAGGAAGTGACAGCTTAACTTCCTCATCCTGTGGAATTATAATTACCATAATTAAAAGGAAAAATACTGAAAATTATAATGAAATAAAAAATTCTAAAATAAAATAGCTGATCAAGTGGTCATCTCTTAGGATTTCTGCAGATCATCCTAAGCATGAAAATTCACATAGGTCAGTAAAACAACATTCTTCAACACTAAACAGCAGCTCAAGAGAAACTAATAATAAAACTGCCTCTAATTAGCACAATGACTGAGATAACTAGTTGCATTCACTACCTGCTTGCTACTCTTCATTCTATTTTTGCTATCTGGTAGAAACCCCAACAACTTAAAAGCATCACAAAAGCTTGAGGCTGCCACAGACAAGGAATGAAAATCCAGTCAGATACAGCAGCACTGGCCACCTCCCAAAGCTGCCACATGCAGAAGCATCACTAAAGCACTGGAGAAGCTAGAGAAGCACGTCCTAGGCACAACTATGCATTATCCATGTCTTGGCTAGGAAAGCACTGTGGAAATCTAGGGCACGAAGTCTCACCATAGGTGATTAAGGAAACCCTAAGGAGAATGCTGCTTTCCAGTTGCAGTACAGATGTCTCAGTTCAATTTGCCAGCATATCTGACTTCAGTATTCCCAGTACAAAGTACTTAAATTTCACAAGAGGGACTCGACAGCACTGCCAAGCAGTGCTAAAACCCACTTGTTTAGAATAGAAAAAATACTATTTATTCTACGCCAGAAGGTAAGGTCAATTGAGTTATATGTATAAAAACTGTCATTTTAAAAACATTTGAGAGAATGTAACAGTACGACTAATTAGTGCAGTGACAACAATCCTTCTCAGTTTAGAGATCCCATTCCTACTCATTTTAAAGTGTTATTATCACATTTGTTATCTACATAAAATTGCAAGGCCATATTCAACAGAACTGTATTAGCGACTGGCTTTGAGACATAAGACATCTCAGGGGCACAATACCTATTTCTAATACACTGAACCCTGTAAAGTCTAATAAATTAACAGGACAGAGAAACTTATTTGTGCATAAATACCCTAGTTTAAGGCTTATCTTTAATATTCTGGTAATGTTGGTTTTGTCTTAGCATATGCAGAGAATCTGCACAGGTTTGCTGTAGTCTACAGAAAAGTCAACGTTAGTAATGGGAACATCATAACATGTAACAAATTCTCATTTGAAGGAGAAAGAGCAATCTCCAGTGCTGGAGCTTCCCCCTCCTGTTATACTACCAAAAGTAAGAGCCTACTGTCTGAAAAGACATTGTTCTTCCAGTATGTTGAAAAAGTGTGGCTCCTGCTTAATAAAAAGCAGGAACCTGCTTAATGAAAGCAGAAAGATATATGAAGAAGATGGTTAGAAAAACACAAGGGGTTTCGGTTGGTTTTATTTTCTCCCTCCAGTCACTGCTACACTTGAAAATCATTAAAACATACTTGCAGAGAGCCAGACAAGCTGCTTACTAATCATGTCAAAAAAGTGGGTCAAGTCGCTCATTCACTAGCAGTGGGCAGATTCACAGAAAAAAAAGGTGGGGAAAAAAGAAAAAAAAAATAAAATGAAAGGAAGAAACCAGTTCAGAGAGCTAATGGAATGCCAGTCTTTGCAAACCTGCTGTCCTGTTTATCATGATTCAAGACATTGTATTAGAACATACTTGATTTTATGGAAAATATAGTGGTGAAGTTCTATGTATGTACTATAGACTTGGGAAATACCAGGAAATCTGAGGTTGTGGGGGGTTTGTTTGTTTGTTTGTTTTGTTTTTTCTTTTTTGGGGGGGCAGCGAGGGTTTGGTGGGTTTTTTCCGTTGTTGTGGTTGTTTTTCCCCAGATCTGCTCTTATACAGAGTTAATCCAACGTATAGATAGAATGACTGGGACTTTGTACACGTAATTTGTGAAGATGCAAGATAATGCGTTAAGGGGAACAGAATTATTCTTAGAAGACACTATTCAGAAAACAGCGTAAGACAAGACATTTAAAAATTTATGAACCAAACAGTACTGGGCCATGGGCTACGAATCCAGCAGCTGTGGGCCAAACTGACGTTGCAGAACAAAATTTTCTTCTTTTTGCTGTGTTCCAGCACTAATTTATAGGGCTGTAGTTCATCCACTAGGCAGAAAACAATCAGGCATAAGAGAAGACAAAAAAGCAGCTGTACCAGTCACACAGACTCTCTTGACCTGAACCGGTTGTACAAACAAGTGAAAGCGCTGGTCCCTTTTCTTTCTAAGTAGCAGCTGGTGATTCTGACTCTTCATGCTGCATACTGGTGCTACTTTAGCAGATAAGGACTTCTATCTCAACATTTCAGGTACCTATCCCATGTCAATATGTATGTATTGGAAATAAATAACCAGTATATTCCTTAAAATTAAGTGGACAAAAGAAAAGAGTTTTATAACAATCATTCAAGAACACTCAAAACCAGAAGCATTATCTTCAAAGTTCTCATTTGCCAAGGATCTCAAGGAAAGTTTACCAAAGCTTTATGAATAAAACCGAGGCCCTTTCTTAGCTGCAGCTATTTGGCAGATGCTAATACAACAGTAATAGTCATGCTTAGCACTATGAAGAATATTACAAACATGGATCAAGTCAGCCAGGAATCTCCAACAGAGATGGTCTACTGAAGGCAGAACTAAGGCAAAGCAAGACATGAGATTTAAGAATCTGAAATCCTTTTGCATTTCTCCAGAAATGTGAATCAGGGGAACCAAAGTCACATGTTTCATTTACATAAGACGTACATTTGATAGAGACCTACCCTTAGAAGGCTAGAAGTGGTTTGGTTAGACTATTTCAAAAGGCATACTAGTGGAACACAATCTTCTCTCATTTGATTGCTTTTAATCTTAAGATCAGTTAAAAGCATCTCTAGTTGAAAAAAAAAAAAGAATCCCAAACATCTTGCATATGTGCATCTCGAAGGTTTGACAGAGTTCCTGCTATTTAGCACTCAATACCACACAGTGAGCACAGTCCTCTCAGAGTATTACTATACCTACAACTCCATCTATCAGCTAAGGATTTTTTTTTCCATATATACATATATTATTTGTAGCCAACTTTCAGGTAAGTAGTTCCAAAAAAATAAGTTAAAAGAAAAATTAAAAACAAATTTTCTGTTAAGACCAAAAGCAAACAACACTTAAAACTCATTTACATTAAAACAATAGTAAACAATATGCATTTTTGCAATATCACTAAGTTGGGAGAGGTGTAAAAAAACCCCAAACTAACCAACCAACAAAAAAAACCCCAACCCAAAACCCCACAAACCTGCTAAAACAAGGAACTAGTGTTCTGCCTCGCAAACATCTGTGTTTAATCCATGTAGAATTTGTAAACAAGATGTTGGGCCTTTAGAAGTAAAGGCAAAAATGCTTTCCTTTATTATGGTATTTAAAGGCTACCACTTAAGAGGTTTTTTTAATAGCTTGTCATTTATATAATAAAAACAAGTATTTGTACAAAGATGCAGTTTCTTTTAAAAAAGCAGATCAGTTGAGTGTTTCATACTTTAATATATAAACCAAAACATATGAAAGCTATAAAAACATTAATGTGTGCCATGTATTAAACATGTAGCCTCGTATCTTAATGCTTACATGTGGAGATTAAAAAAATTATCACAATGGAAATCTTACTTTCAATTATCATAAACAGACCAAAATACAGAGTAGAAACACATCATTTCTGAAACTCAACAATTAGCGTCACTTACTCTCTCAAACATCAGCTGGGCTCAAGTTGTACACTGTAAGCATAAGCTAACATTCTACCAATAGAAGCATTACAAAATGTATTAAGATAAAATACTGCCAGTAAATGAATATCTCAGTCTCTTCTTTTAAAAGAAAAATTACTAAATAAAAGGCAGTTTGAATTGGTTTTATAAGGTTGGGTTTTTTTGCTGTTCTGCTATCAAAGGTCTTCTTTAAACCTGTCCTGTGAACAATTCAGTCACATTGCAACAAAACAAAAAGACAAATAATAACAGACCAGCTGCTTTTAACATTTTAATAATCGTAATTCCCCAATGCTGTTCTTCCATTCTGCACAGGGAAATGCTTTTATTTGGCACATTAAGGATAAAAAAGTCAAAAAAATGAACTGAAGTTTACAAACCTCCAATTGAACATCATTGTTCCAAGTTCATTGTTCATCAAGGTCATGGCAAAATTAAAAACAAAAAAACACACACACAACATAGGGAAAGGCCTTCCAATGATCAATATCATCAGAGCCTTGTAGCTGAAACAATATACAGATATTAATCTTCAAACCAGAATCAGATTGCTAGGAATCTTATGTCAAGTCCTATTGTGCTCTTACTTACAGTGTGTAAATCCTCACTAAATGGCAAGGAGGCTTTGATGAACACATTTCACATTGTATAATTTTCTCTTAATCTCAAGTTTTAATGCAGATACTTAAATATCTGTAAAGTCTGTAAACTCTAGCTGCTTCCCAGTCATCTGCACCAATTGCTCCCCAGGCAGCACTGTTTCACAAGTAGTGTCTCACACTGTGGTGTCTCCAAAGTCCTTGTTCCAGCGAATGTACGCTTCCAGGGTCTGAGGGCTCAAACTGCGCTTTATCTTCTTCAAAGATTCTGTGAAATCTGATAGTTTGATATTTCTCATCTAAATAGAAAATGAAAGACATCAGAGTCACAAGTGGTTTATGTACTTCGGTTTATTCAAGAAGTCCTTGAGTATTCACTTTTAAGAAAACACATTCTATGAGTGCTGCATCTTGATGTAAGGATGAAATTTTTTTACAGTGAGCACAGTCATCCACTACAACAACCCCCTCAAGGATGTGGTAGAGTCTCCATTGCTGGAGGTTTTGAAGATATGGCTGGACAGGGTGCTAAATAATCTCATCAAAGTTCCCTTTCCCACAAAAGGATGGACCAGGTGATCTTTCAAGGTCCCTTCCAAACTGTGGTGTTCTATTCTTCTATGACCTGATGCAAGAGTCTTGTAATTTAAGACTACCAGTATTTACCATTTTTAATATACTAACACTAATAGTAAGGTCTGCCTTGTTATTTATTACCTCATAAGACTGTGTCATTACTTCCTGTTTCAGCAGGTGGTGCATATGAGGACATCAGAACAAATGACCACAGATGCTGTTGTCCTACTGCAACAAATCCTTCCAGCTTATCATAGCCTTAGCCACGACCTCAGGCTAAGCACGAAAAGCAACTGACAACTAAGTTTTGCTTCATTTTCCCCTGTGTAACAGTTATTTGCACACACACCTGAACAGAAACTTCTGTACACAGGACCAATCACTTCCTTTTCTCTTTGATGTTTACAGCTGCAGTTTGTGGTGAGGAGCTTAATTTTTTTCTTTATGATGGTCCATGTGGATGAATGTAAGTATTATACATATACATGCACAAATCTGTTTTAGGTTCTCCCCAAGTTAAACTATTTTATGTAGAAGTAATTTCACATAATACTTCTGGGAATGTTCTTGGGAAGTAACACTGGGAGAAAATAAAAGCCAGGCCTCTGACATCATCAGGTAAGTAACAGATATAGCAGTTCAGTGTGACGGAAAAGACAGTTGAAACGAAGAACACCAGACTTACTAACAGAAAAAGAAGTGCTCAGAAGCCTGACAGCCAACTTTCAAACTGCCCATGAACCTCAAACATCTGAGGACAGATCTTCTCAATCTCTATTTCTAAAGAATTTGCCTTAGTGAAGAAGTGATTAAAAAGGATAATACTCCCCAAAAGTATCCTATTTTGTATGATACTACACATAAAAAAGAGACCTTAAAAGTTTTTAGTGTGTATTTATTCTGTTCAAAGAGGAAAATACAGCTGCTAGAACAGCTTACCTCACTGGCAGACATGTTCTTCACTTGTTCTGGTTTTAATTCTGTAAAAATAAAGATAGATCAGTGAGCTTCCTAAGAAAATTTTCATGACTTCTGACAACTACAATATGTTAAAAGCACTTCTATTCTGGAAAAAAAAAACCCAACCCTACAGCTAAAAATTATACCTTTCTGCCTCAACACTGTCTCCTGTACAGAAAGGTACATGGTGTTTTTGCCTCCTTCTTCCCCATTTAAAAGGTCCTCAACCAGGCTGCTCCTACACTCAGTTACTGCAGATGCAGTACAAAGCGGTAGCAGAATTACTCCTTCCTTAAGTATGGAAAATAGCACACGAGCCAACAGAGGTATCTTCCCCCATACTATACCTGGTATCCACAACCTCCCTACTGAATTTCAGGAAACAGAAGGTACAGTCGGCCAAGAACACAGAAATACAATCAGGCAGGGTATATCAAAGTGTTTCTTGCCCTGTGCTGCACTCCTGGGGATCTAAACATTCTTGTATCATTCACCTTTTTTTTTTTTTTTAAACTTGCAATGCTGTCATGGTATCAACATGTAACAGCAAACATTTTGCTACCAGGGTACAAGAAAAAGAAACAAAGAAACTAGGCAGGGGTGGCAAGGATGATATTAAAAAAATTCAAAAATATATTGTTTTATATGGAATACAGCAGAAGCAAGTTAAAGAAATACATTGCACAATGTTACACAGTTCCTTTTTGAAATGGACTTGCGTGTGAAGTGAGTTGTCAGCAAATTAAAGCCTGCATACCTAAATGCATGCATTATTAATTCCACCACTCTAAATAAATATATTCAAATTCTTAGGAGACATGATGTCTCTTATGAGAGCCATTTAATGTAGTTCTGTTTCCCTGTTATTATGCAGGATTGTGAAAGACATGCTTTACAAATTCAACAGCGGAAAGAAAGTGGGTAAGAAACATTACGTTTCAACAGCTGCTTTCGGAAGGGATAGTGCACTGGCAAAAATGCATGCTATAGGATTTTAAAAAATAATAACATAAACACACCCACAAAACATGCACAGACCTCTCATCCCCATAAATAATTTAAGAGAATTGCAACAACTTTTATTTTCACCTTTTTGTCTGATACCACAGAACACTTCTGCTCTGCCTGCCTTTAGTACCTTTCTGTCAAGTAGGACAGTATGACTACAAACAAAAAACTAATATCAAGTCTTCACAATCTTTTCTACACAAAAATCCCAGTACTGATCTCCACTAAACAAGATCCATTCCTTCAGATGTGGCTACTGGACACATAACTAGCTAGTTAAACAAAATAAAGAGAGGAGGTATCGGAAAAAAGTATTCACATTAAAACTGTTTTTTTCCAAGTTGGAAATGTCAGAGAAGAACAAAATAAGCAGAACTCTATTTCATTCACAGTTGTCATCTGGACCACAATTCAACATTAAAAGTTAAAAATAAAAAAAGCTATATCATTCAAACTGCATCTAGAAAAACCCCAGAAAATTGCTTCTGTTTCAGTTTTTCTTCCTCTAGACTTGAAAGAGATTTGACCACTTTATAAAGACAAGGAATGCAACCAGCAATTGCTACTCAAGTAATAATTTAGCTACAACAGAACTGACACCAGCCTCAGAAAGATATGCTAGTTAAAAACCCCACAAATCAGTGAGAAACAGTTCACACTGCTTTTCTCCTAAGGCACAAAAATTTTCCGTTTCACATGGTGAGATATTGAAGGGTTTTGTGTAAGTAAATCTCACAAAGATGTTCTTGTGAGGAACAGACTAAAATCCAATGCAAAAAGCTTCATTTCAGAGGTTTGAGAATTATAAAGAAGTAAGAAAATGTATCTCTAATGTCAAAACCTAAATAAAAATCTCTGCAGCTTACCTCGAATGGGGCCTAGTGCTGCATCCTTCGCTAATGCGGTTAGGTCACTTCCAGAGTATCCATCTGTCATTCTTTGTCAAAGGAAAAAGTGAGGTCAAGGAGGAAAGGAAAAAAACAAAAACCTGCTACAAACCACATAAATTTAATTGCAGGTAATTAAAATGTTACCTAATCAGAAGTATTACTCTGATGTTATTTTGCAAGTGTAATAAATCAGCAGCTCACTATAAGTCATCTACATTTCACTGTAAGTGATCTTTCACAGATAAAATTTAAAGTACAGATATTCAAGTCCCAAATAACATTCTAGGGAAAAAAAAAAGGTAGCAACCAGAACTTGTAGATGAAACCTGATTTCAAGCCCATTTACTATTTCTGTTACAAGAATTCTGGACCAGTAGAAGATCAGCATTTATCAGAGTACCATAACACCAAAACCTCAACTGTCCTGTACTCATTCAATCTGATCAGTACAACAAGAGAACCATGTAACAGTACAATGGTACAGTACAACCCATATAAACCATGGGTTTAATATGATACAAAGGGAACTGAAAGTAAGGTAAATTCTGCTACCCTCTAGGGTTTGTTTGTTTGTTATTTTTATAAACCTGGCAGATGATCCAAATCCTCAGAACAACAAGGTTGGGAGTAAAAAGAAAAAAAACCAAACAAACCAAGGAGCCAATCTCTGTGGGAGCTCTTCCAAAATTAGACTTAATATCCAAGTTAACCAATGGAATACTTTGGAAAATAAAGGCCTCCACTGAACAAGGAAGCCACCAATACAAAATGCCAACATAAGAGAAAATAAATAGTACAGGTTACCTAAAGGAAAACTTAAGAACAAAAAACCCACCCTTGTAGAACAGTGGCTAACTGCAGTAACAAGAGCTTGGTCTTATGGAGATCATGAGGTCTGTTATATTTTATAGAAAAAGTTGTAGAGGAGCAAAGGAACACAATCATAATGGAGGTTAAATACTTCTCTCTTTCAAAACAAAGAAAGATGGAAAATGAAGCAGGCAGGATGCTCAACTTTTACATTTTCTCTAAACCCTTTAAAAAAGGTGTACTCAAGTTGCATTTTTAATTTGGTTCTTATATTTGCAGTTTAGAATGCAAGACACTGACTTTGCTTTTCCTCAAGTTAGCTAGTACTGCAGCCTGAATGTTGCCTGAGTTAACAGCCTTCAAAAGTACAGAGGGAATATATTCACCTGGATTACACATCAACTTCTGCAATATTACTAAGGCTGACAAATGCTACATACAAGACTCTACTAACATCCAGTGTACTACTACAAACACAAACAGACTGAAGTACATCTACCTGTATGTCTTTGTTATCTTATGCTCTGTTTTCACTCCTTCCTACCCTACCTGCTTTTTAGTCTAACCTCCTTCACACCCATTATTAGATTTAGGTGACTAACAGAAGTACTGTGTCAATCTTAATGATGAAAAACATAAAACAACTCCATTTCGTAACAGGAGGGAAAAATTAACCCACATTTTCCCAATCAAATATGAAAGTGAAGAGAATCTAAAATTATCCAGTGCTTGTCTGCTATGTTGGCAATACTTTCAACAAGCCTAGCGAGGCACCAGCAAAGAGAACTTGCTTTTTATTTGAAATGAATGCCAAGTGCAAAGTTGGTGCTACCTTTTTGCATCAGGGAGGAGAGCTGGACTGCTAGAGGGATGGGTGGAAAGAAGCCTCCCCTTCCCTCCTCCTCAAAGGAGAGAGCTGATGAGCATGTTTCAACAACAGAAACCTGACTGGGTGTATCACATTTATATATATATGCATATATAAGAACACTTTCATACAGCCTGACAGGAAACCATCTTCCCCAAATGCATGCAATTCATGTTGTCACTGTCAGATGATCTACATTAGTTACATTTTGAATGAATTAAACAGTCTGAATGAATGCAGCAGAGGAACATATTTATTTAGTATAGCTACAAAATACTTACCTAGCTAGTTGAGCCAACTCTTTTTGGGTTAATGGACTTCCTTGCTTGCTTAGAAGATTTTTTAGCAAAATCAATCTCGTCTGAAAGAAAGATAAAATTATCAGATATAAAACTCGTTTTCACAGAACACTCAGAATTGTGTTGCAAGAACAGAACTATGCTTTTGTCAGTTTGGCTTTTGTGCTTCACCAGTTTAAACTTGCCTATAGTGCTTGTGCAATTAGACTGTACAATATCATCTCTTCAGGAACAGAGATAGGAATTGGGTAATAACAAGATCAAGGGCCTAACTACTAGTATCAAGAATAAGTCATTAGAATCCTCATCAAAAGTCCTGATCTCCTCCTGAACTGAAAAACATTAATAAAATTACTTTTATCTTTTGCAATAAAACACTGTCCTTCAGCCAAACAAACCTGCTCCTGCAAGTCCTACTTCAGACTTGCCCATGTCTGCTAGTATGTAAGCAGCACCTCACTAGTCAAGACATACTGAGTAGCTACCATCAGATTTGCTACTAGCATGAGTGAAGGAAAAAAAAAGGCGAAAACTTAAAACAGTTCCCAGAATTAATGCACAGTGTATATGGTCAAGCTGGGCCAGGAGTTAGTTCACAGAACTGTAATCACCCATGAGGGCAAGTTAAGAATTGCCTGTAAGTGTCTTAAAAATATGAGTGGAAAACAATACTTACTTCCTCATTTGGTAAAGACACATATACCCGTTTGGTGAATCGTCTGAAAAAAACCCAAACATGTACACATTGTTCACAGGATTTTATAACTATTTAGCACATACAAATCTAACATTTGGTTTGGTTAAGTGCCAAAATTTCACTTCCATCATCAAATTCTAGGAAGCAGAACTAGAGATTTGAAAAAACCACCAACAACCAAACAAACTATGTACAAGCCACTGGTGTCACCTCACTCTTATCTGAAGTTATAAGACCCCTCCCAGAGGGGAAGCACTCTAAAGGTAGAAGTACCGCTGACTACCAGCAACGAAATTAGGCATCTCTTAATTTTTACACAAAAAAAGTCTTTGGAATCATATCTTCAGGCAGCGCTGACATATCTATTTTCTTCAACCGAGAATGAAATGAGAATAAAGCATGACTACTTTTAGCAAAAACATCCTAAGGCAAATCTACAGCAAGATCTGTAATTACATGGGATGTCAGAAGTCCAATATTCACAATGAAAAAATACTGGATTTCTGGTCAATCTGGAATACTGGTCAAATTTTCTCCTTTATTCTGCCATTAAGATCCAAATAACAAAAAAGCTACATATTAGATGCAAGAAATTTAAAAAACAGCAACTTGACCTCAACAGTTACTGCTGTTTCAGACAATTCCAAGGCCATCATGATTGTACAGACGCATCCCTAAAGAGAACCTCTTGGAGAGATTAAATAATTTAACCTTGCTGAACAGCTTTTACTTATTACAAAACTTCACCAAGATACTAAGCAAAACCTGTTCTTCATAATGAGTATCATCTTAATATATATTCAGAAAAATATATATTAAAAACATATATTCAGAAATATACATTCAGAAAAAGAGACATTTTGATACCTGAGAACAGCATCATCAAGCTCCTGAGGCCTGTTTGTTGCTCCCATCACAAGTATTCTGTCCTCTCCAGAAGACTGCACCTATATAATGTAGGAAGGCAAGACAGCTTTCAGTTTACACAGTCTACATTAAGTAGAACTACAACAAAACCAGTTAGAGACTTGCCATGTATTCAGCATACTGATGAGCTCTTACTATATATGCCTTTTATTTTTTGTCCTCATTAAGGTGGATTCAAAATATTCCTCAGATAAATATAAAGTCACACCAGGAAAAGGTTACAAAAAAAAAAAAATAGTCTTGCTGGAGAAAACTGAGACTATAAAATTATAAAAGGCACTAAAAAGCTCCTAAGTTTAGTCATCTGGAGATAATTACGTTGAAAAAGCCAGAGACTTTCTGCTGTTCCGGGGTTTCAACACCAAACATTATTTTGAAGCCTACATTTTTACACACAAAATTTTAAACTGAAGTATAACCAGAACCACAAAATCAGATGAGAGATCCATCTAATACAGGCCTCGCAGGAACCCAGTTATCAAAATAAGCTACAAAATAATCGTAATAGCAGAAAGACACAGCAATTTCCTTCCCAATTCACAATTGATTTTATATCCAAGAATATGGAGACAAACTTCCACACTTCAAGAGAAGACACTGGGCTATCAGAGACGTTATTATTCACTTAGTGTCCAATTCTTCATAGATTTAAGTTCAGTGCTACCTTAATATATTCAAAAGGTTCCCCAGAAATACTGTTTGACACACTTACACCTTAAATATTAAGTCAGCGAACTTTGCATTATGCTTATTTTTCCCTTTTCATTTTAAGGGAAAACTCTGCATGTGTGTGTAATAATTTCTGCATATCACTGTCACACTGCATTATTTGTCCTGATTGCCCCATTTTGGAGTTTCTCCCAACCTTGCTGTCTCTCCATATCATTATCTGCTCCTGCTATACCTCATTTCGATTGCTTCACCACTGTAGCAATATTCCACTGTGCTAATGGAACACAAACTAAAATTATTCAATATAAGAACAGTGCTGCAACAGAAAAATTTTCTGATACTCATTTGTGCATGTGTCCCACTATGAAACCCAGTTCTTCTTCCCAAATACTGCATTCATGCCATTAAATACCTCTTACTGTATTCTGCCTTCTCTAGTTTATGATGCCAAGAAAAAAGCTACAGTTCAATAAAAGTATGAACACAGAAATGAATGTTTCTGATGTGTCAGAGCTGTGTATACATGAGATATGTGTGTATATATATATAAATATACACACACACACATATATATATCTTCTGAACTAGTCTGTTTGAAATCCACATCCCTCAAGTCTCACCCCTTGGCAGTGCATGCTTGTGATACATATTCCTTTGAAACCAAAAACTGGTTAAAAGCCACTTAATCTTGTTTTACTTTACCAGAATAAAGAGAAGTGATTCATCAAACCATGCAATTGCAAACATGGATTCAATTCTCTCTGACCCTAAAATGTCCCTCTTGCCCTGTAGGAACATTTGTCCTCACAGCTCCTTCACTATTGCCATCTGTTATCCTTTCTTCTCTGTCCATAATCTTCCAACACATTATTACAGCTCATCTCCAGATTGCTACCTTTCAGTCCAGACTGCATTTTCCAAAATACTACAGTAAGCAGGTAGAAAATTAAGAACAACCACAAAAAGCTGTTTGCTGATGAAAGTGAAGTGGGAGGGAGGCTGAGCTAAGCCCCAGCAGCCAAATCCTTTGCAATTCACCTACAGGTTGTACTGGCACCCCACTGTATTAGCCAATTTAGCTAAATTAAACAATACCAAGACTAAATACTTACACCATCAAATTCTATTAAAAATTCTGTTTTTAGACGCCTGCTAGCATCATGTTCACCTTCTCGTCTTTCACACAAAAGGCTATCAACTTCATCTAAAAAACAAAGAAATACATCTTAATTAAGCATATGACATCATAGTCTTCGTATTTGCCTATGTTCCTGTGCTAATATAGGGCTCCATTAAGAAAGACCAGATCTTAATTCCTTAGGAGCCAGACAGATCTCAGAAAAGTTTAAAAACTTGTGTAACGTTGGCCTTTGAACAGGTAATGCCAAGCACAGATGAGAGGGGGGGAAAAAAAAAAAATCTTTCTGATTAGATAAACTGCTACTCAGGACAAGCAAACCCATTTGCATGTTTGAAGTTTAATGGGCTTACTCTGTAAAGGTGGTACAGTATTTTTCTTCTTTGAGAGCACCTCTTCCCACTATCACCACCAATTAAATAACATAACAGTAATCTAACCTACTTTATATGAACTACTGATTGGCCAGCAGGTCATATCTCAGACAGTTGTCCTGCGCTGCAAAATTACCCAAAAGAACTTTACCCAATTAGTCCAACAGTTAATTACTTACCCATCTTAAAGGAGGATTATTTAAGAAAATAAAAAAAAAGTTAACATTTACAGTCTTACCAATAAAAATTATAGAAGGCTGAAGTTCTCTGGCTACTGCAAATAGAGCACGCACCAGTTTCTCTCCTTCGCCCACCTAAAATAACAATAAACTGGTTTTGGAGGGGGTTAAAAATTTTTACTACAATACAGCTAACAGAAGGACCTACAGAAAGTCTTGCTGGTAACCAACCACACTCAGTCCATTTATACATATTCAGATTATCACTGGTTCAGTACATACAATGGTATTGTTTACATCTTAAAAGAAACATTACAACTTCTCTTACGACCACAATTGAGTTAACTGTCAAGAGATTTTGGTGCTTAAATTACCAGAGTGAAAGAGAGCTGGGGACCCAACTCATTCATTCTTTAAAGATGAAAAACCCCACAACCACTCATCTGCATGACTGTCAGTGTCATCACTGAGCTGCAAAAACCTTTGACATTGATTTATCACAAGCACAAACCAAAATTTTTTTACTTCACAAGTCACTTTTTAAAAGCTGTGTTCACTACAGGCTAACAGTTCACCAAGGACTCATCAAAAGTCTCTGGCTTTCTTAAGCCCCACTTACATCACGGGTGTTTTCAAATCAATACAATTTACAGCCATTACTTACGTATTTTGAAGTCAGGCTTGCCGCGCTGATGTTAAAGAAAGTAGCATTTGATTCTGCAGCAACTGCTTTGGCCTAGGAGAGGGGGAAAAAACAAAAGTACTTCTAAAAACATCATATTGAAGATAGTTCTTTGCATCTGTAGTGAGCACTCATGTCCCGACTGACAATTTTGGAAACCTCTATTTCTTCAAAGGGAGCACCTTGCAAATGGTACAGAAAACTTCTGTCCAGGCCACTTACAAATGAGAATGGACATGCAGTCAAACCAATAGAGAAATTTTCAGACTTCCACAGACTTCTCTAATCCCATTACCACCATAGCCAACTACAACTTGCTTTCTGAAGAATAAAGGTCTCCATTTCCTTTCAATTCATCCTGAATAGACACCTAAGCCAGTTTTATCTAATTTAGGGTGGTAATTTAGGGCATCAGTTGGATGAAATCACATTAAAAATTATGGTGTTTTTTCCCCTCCTTTATCTATGCAAAAGCTGTTTTCAGAGGAAAGCTAGGAAAAATAATCAATTGGAATGCTCATTCAGACTACCCTCTTCTTTAACAGTTTCATCATATTCAAGAAATGATGATTCCCTGGTTAGAGAGTCTAATTTTAGTGATTAGCAATTATGTTCCAGTATGCCAAACATAACAGATGAGCCTACATGAGCTGCTCAGCATTCACACTCCTGCACTTCAGAGCTGATCCAGCTCCAGTGTCAGCAGAGAGTGTGCAGCTGCAGCCACACCATGTGATGCAGGACGATGTGCCCGGCTCGGCTGCATCAGGACACTCGATGCTCCCTGGCTGATGCGCAGCCATGTCGCTCCAGCTCCCTGGACCTAGCACAGGCTGAGAAAACAACCTACAGCCAGGCAGTTCCACAGCCCTTACGCTCTTTGCACAGCAGTGTGCAAGCGAGACAATCCCCTTTTTTGCTACTGTGCTCCCTCCCCATTTCCAAAATGTACTTCTAGTACGTTTCAGGGGAGAGCAGAGGATTTCTGATTAATCACTGCTGTACAAAACCATTAACCCAATTCCTTTTGCTCTCTCTGAAAATGAAACCTGGACTTGCTGGTTTAAATTTTAAATATTACTTGTCATAGTGAAAACAATTAAAGAGAGAACAGTTTAGCAATTCTCTCCATAAAATCCAGGGTTAAGAGCAATTTTGCATTTTTATATATAAAATGACATCATAAGACATATTCTGTAGGTATGTACAGTTTACTACTCCAAGCCCCAGACTGAAAGCCACCCCTTGTGGTTACATTTTAAGCCCACCAACTTATGCATGAAGTAATTTTCTCACCAACATTGTCTTCCCATTTCCTGGTGGGCCGAACAGCAGTAAACCACGTGCGGGAGCTCTCAGACCTGTAAATAACTGAAAGGGACACCATCATAAGTTATCTTCAAAGACTTGAATAAAGTGTTGCATTACCTTTGTAAGAGAGTGGTTTAAGAGGGAGCAATGGCTGACGGGCTGGCACTGATAGTAACAGTAGCAGTGCCACAACAGTACAGGCTTTGAGAGAACTACACTCTGTTACTAACTTGACCTAATGCACACCACTATTGTTTCCCACACAGCAGCTAAATTATGTTGTAACTGTTCTGTGCATGGATGCACTGTGAAAGCAGTTTAAAACACTTTCCATGAGACAGACTAGCGCATCAGGTTTAAAGCATCAATTCCAGTTCAAAAGGGAGTAATGCAAGTGTATAGTAGGAAAGCTAAAGTAGTGTTCCCACTAACTCCATATGGAAGAACTCCTTCATCTTTCCTTATTAAATGAAACTTGAGGCAAGCTTTCAACGAAATGATGTAAAATACTATTTAACAACCACCTACTCTCTCCGTGCTACTGATAGTCATCCCTTCTCTCTCACTTTGCACTAGATTCATCTTTCCTACTCTATAAAATTGCCCCCACCATATGTAGCTTCACAGCAAGCAAGTCTAGAAATTCTCACAGAACACATAACTTTTAGTTATTACTCTTGCCTGTATTCTAGCACTTTGTCTTTACCCCTTCCCTCAAAAGTTTCAGAGTTTGTCTCTTGGTCTCACACTCACCCCTCCCTTCCAGCTTCCAATAATTCCAATAAACAAGCAAAAGCAATAGGAGGGTCTCTCATATACACTCCATGTGTAAACAGCACTGTCGGCAGGCATTTCTTTCCACAATATCCATGACAACAAACAGCTCCATTACCAGTGTTGTATTTCTGTCATGACCGACCAACACGTGTTTTCTCTATTATTTCATCATCCACAGCATTTTGTTTGTGCTTGACTCTGATCACTAAAAGTAGTTACCCAGCTATTCACTAAGTGAACACTCCAGTGTTTCTGCTTTCCATGCTGCGTACCAAAATGCACATTTTTTGTCTGACTTCTTTTGTTTGAAATAATTCTTGGGGAGTTCCACCATTTTCACACAGCCCAGATCAAATCTGTAACTCTTCCTCCCCTTGATCATCACCTAGAGTTCAGCTGCAACTGCCATTTATCGCTGAGACACACTAAGCTTTTCAAGCTTTCGTTAACAGGCTAATTATACTAAATATGGTCTGAACTAAATGCTACTATTTCATTACCATCTTACAGCCAGTGTTGTAAATGAAATGGCTGCAGCCAGTGTTTCCTGTTTATGTACCTCAACTTTTGCTCTCTTACAAAAACACCATTAATTGGCTTGTTAAATATGAATTTGAGTTCAAAACTCATTAAGATTAAAACTGAACTAGTGTTAATTTACTAAGTATCCCNTGAGTTCAAAACTCATTAAGATTATTTACTAAGGATAAGATTTATCCTTAGTAAATTAACACTAAGGATACTTAGTGTTAATTTACTAAGTATCCTCCTATAGTTGCTACATCTACCGTGTTCATTTACAAGGAATAAAACCAACCCTCCCTACTTCCAAGGAAAGTTCAAAAATTCATGGGATTCTCTGTCCTTATTACATCTCAACCTACACCAAGGTCAGGCACACTGCTAGCTACAGTAATATGAGACAACCTTATTTAACATACCATGATACTGGAAAAGAGTCACAGCTACCCCAAGCTCCCACCCAGCTCATTGAGTTAGTGTCACCTAACAACACTCCCGACATACTATTGCACTGTAGTAACAGAGATGCTGTAGTGACACCTTCCTTCTGCCTAACATCTGAGCACACGCATTTGTTGCTACAGCTTTGTTTTCCTTACACCTCATATTTATGTGATGTTATGCCAGGTTTAGGGTTTCTTCCCTACACTACTTCAAAACCAGTAGCTGCATGAAGAGGAAAACCACATAGCAACTCCAGCCACCTGTCCTTGCAACAAATGAAACCCACAAGCAAACAAAGTACAAACAGTAATTTTTCTTCAATAATCACAGAATCATAGAGTGGGCTGGGTTGGAAGGGACTTTGAAGATTATCTACTTCCAACTTCCCTGCCACGGGCAGGGACATTTTCTACAAGACCACACTGCTCAAAGACCCTTCCAATCTGGCTTTGGACAACTCCAGGATGGGGTATCCACAACTTCTCTGGGCAACATGTTCTAGTGTCTCACCATCCTCACAGTGAATAATTTCTTCCTAATATCCAAATCTAAACCTACTCTCAGTTTGAAGCTACTTTCCCTTGTAAACAGTTCCTCACCAGTTTTCCTGTAAGTCTCCCTCAGGTACCAAAATAATGTAGTAAGGTCAGCCTGGAGGGAGCCCTCTCATCTCCAAGCTTAACAACCCCAATTCTCTCAGCTTTTCCTTATAGGAGAGGTGGTCCAGCCTTCTCATGATCTAGGTGTTCCTCCTCTGGACTTGCTCAAACAGGTCCATGCCCTTCCTGTGCTGGGGACCCCAGAACTGGACACAGTAGTCCAGGTGGGGTCCCATGAGAGCACTGCAAGAAATCATTGCATGCAATTTCCTCAAAAGTACTGCAATTTTTAGTAAGTTCAGCCTTAGAAAATGACCAACTTAATTTTTTCTTAAAAGTAGCTCAGAGAATTCCAGTAACATACAGACTAGGCCTGAATCTAGGCAGTCACAGTAGTTGAGGTACCACCTACGATAAATAAGAGCCTAAACGATCCATTTCCATACAGCCAACTAAAGAGGAAATCTGCCCCCAAGTTTTATATACCTCAGTGTATTTGTTTGTTCACTACACTTCTTTGCACGCCCTCCATCTGTAAATAAACTATTCAGAGTGTTTAACCAACATCCTCACAGAGAGGATGACCAAAGTAACAGTAACGTTTTTCCAATCAGACAGTGCCATGACCTAATTTACCTATACAAATCTCTTCCGTTTCCCTCCTCCAGTTCTGGGCTTTCTCCTTTCCATGGCCATATAGGGTTGGACATGCAGCTATAGCTACCTGGAATAGTCAGCCTGACAAACGGTGAGAAATTTTGTTTGTTTGCTTTTGTTGTTTGTTTTTTCTTGTGGGGTTGTGGGGGTGTAGTGGTTTTGGTTTTGTTTGGTTTTTTTAGGGGTTTGTGGTTTGCTGATTTGGTTTGGGCTTGGGTTTTTTGGGGGTTTCTTTTTTTTTTTTTAAAGCTCTTGCTCCAGTCACTTTCTGCAACATTGATTAACCAGAAGTCAAGGAATTTCATGGTAGTATTTTAACACATAAATCCTGTATTCTCCTCTTCCAAGACAGCTATCACCACACAGCTACCCTTAGCAATTATAATCAGTAAAAACAGGATTCAAGAATCATCACTTCATGTGTGAAGCACAGTACATTTCTTTGACCCTGTCACAGACTGATAACAATACCCAGTTGCTTACCTCAGGTCTAAGAGAAGGAAGTATAACAATTTCTTGCAAAGCTTGTTTAGCCAGTTCCTGCCCTGCGATATCATCAAATTTGACAGCTGGCCCACTAACAAAGAAATGGAATACTAATTAGTCTAACAATGAGATACTCTTTTTCAGCTGCAGCTGACAAATTTAATGCATTTGACTATTTATATAGAAACCTTTTGAGAAAATCTAACATATACTGTTAAGTATTTTAAAACATAAGCATTTCTGAATTGAATTTTCATCATTTTGCCAAAGTAACAATTAAAAAACCCCATCCAAAACAATCCTCAAAAAAACCCACAACAAAGTAGAAGCACTTATTTCATTCCAAGTGCACCAAGATTGTACTGAATGAAAAACTGATTAACTGGATTGAAAAGCCTACTTTTCTTCATACTTACCTATCAACAACTTCATTTAAGATAAGATTAGCAAGATTACTGTCCACATTTCTAAATATCTTTGTGTCTTTCTTTTTTCGAGGAGCAGTGGTAGGAGTAGAAGGCTTATTTGTTCTGCTATTTTTAGGAGCGGCCTGGAGAGGGGGGAGGAAAAAAAACCCGAAAACCCCAGATTAATACTTTAAACAAAATAAGATCTACATTTCATTTGCTCCAGTATAATAGCATGTTAGCAAATACCCAATATTCTAATGCTGCATTTTCCTACAAATCATACTATCATTAGTCAGCCACGAGTAGAATATCTTAGGCTCCAGCGGTGAAGGGTCTTTGGTTTGGCGTTTTTTTGCTCGATAATTCATTTATTTAACTACAGTATCTTCCCCCAGCATACTGTGGAAATAAGCATCACAAACCATCTCAGGTTCTCAACACCTTTAAGCAAGAATTCCTACTGCTGTCATACTTTGGAATAGGCCACTTAAAAGTCTTCATATTATAGCAGCTATAATGTTTTAACAGAACACTTATGTCCACTCCATTCTGCTCTTCATTCTACTTTACTGGGTAATAAGGATGGAAGGCGAAAAGATGGGTCAACAGAAATGCTGTATTTTTCTGTATTCTTAGTATAGGACTTACTTTTGTGTTTCAGTCACAGCCTAACCACAACTTGCTCTTCAATGTGGTCGTAATACAACCTGTGCACGCATGCATGCTTTGAAGCAAAGAACATGTAGGTGGAAAAATCTTGTAGCTCTGGAGTAAGAGGTTTTTTCCCCTCCATCTTTTACATACTGGAAGTACCATTTATTTTTCATCTAGATAACTTTCACTCAGTTTCCCACACAATTTTAAGAACAAGTACTATTTATTACCATGATTATACTTAAAATTCATCTGCCCATGCACCCACCTGATGCCCTCCAATTTCTAGAATCTACTCTGCAGCCTAGCTCAAGAGATTTGGCCAAAAATTTAGAGTTCCAGTTTTTTCAAAAAACTTTCTGCTGCTACAACACTGCAATTAGGGCATTAAATCCAAAGCTTGTTCTGGAATTTAAACTGACTTTTCAAGAGTATATATTTACCCTCACCGTACCTTGTGAGTTGAAGGTGTAGGATTAGATGCTGGTCTAGACACAGAAGATGAGGATATCCCACTGTAGCTGGGTGTTCTGTGGTGCCCTGAAAGGCCTGTGGATCCGGTCTTTGCAACGGTCTTTGAACGAGGAAGGGAATTACTCGTGTGTGTTAAGGGGTCCTTCTTTTTTGGAACTGCTCCACTTTCTATAAAGAAAACCAGTGTCATAAGAACATTGGCAGCAGTCATACTTTTACTCTCAACTGCAACTAGAAGATGGAATTGTTGAAACATATAATACAGTATTATAGAAGAATAACATACATTTCTAAAGAGGTTTAGTGTTTTTAAGGAGATTTTGACTGCTGCTTTCACCTACAGTTAAAATTCTAATTTTTAGGAGCTCTCAAAATGAACCCTAGTTAGCCATCTTAGAAAAGCCAGAGATAACTTAGTCCTGTTATCAAGGCAAGAACACCACCCACTCCTTATGATGCAAAGTCTTCTGGCTTGTGCTCTGCTGTCTTCTTTCCCAAGAACTCTTGAAAATAATCATTATAATAATGCCCACATTTCAAGACTTTAGATTCAGAGTGTTCATTCTTTAAGTGATATTAGCAGGCTAGTCAATTGGATGCTAGCTAACATCATCTAGCACCTTCCACACAGAAGCTTCACCAAGGCATTTTAATCTGGAAAAATCACAACAGTTATACCTGCAAGTGACTGTCAGGTGCCTTTTTCTTTCAACTTTCTTTCAGTTTAGGAATCTCAAGGGTAAGCAAATTCTGAATGGACAGCTCTGAAGCAGTTTACCTTCCTACATTAAAAATCAAGTCTTAAAATACATTTAAACATCACCAGACATTCCACTCACACTACTTATTCACCTTCATGATGAAGCAGGAAAGTCTCAAATTAGGTGACACACAAACTTGAAATATTGGCCACAGGTCATCAAACTACAAAGTCACTTTGGTCCAGAGTAAACAAAATAGCACTTGATGCCTATGCTCTTCATATGGGATATATGATTAAAAAAACTTCCTTGGCACAGAAATGGCAAGTGTAAAACATCAAATCAAGATTAAAGGTAAGAAGGTGATACAGCAAGCAGGCAGGTTGGTCAGGCTGGTTAATGATTAGAGCATAGCTTTAGACCAGGGCATTTTTTGTGGTGGGAACACACTACTGGAAATTGTCTAGTACAGTACCATCATCTGCGATGGAAACTGTAATTACTGTCTTATTTTATATCCTTTTAAAAGGATTAAGGTGTCTTTTGATTAGATAAGAGAAACAGTGCATCAGAGGTAAGGAAGCTCAAGATAGACCTCAGCTACAAGTGTCTTCACTAGAATTGTAGAAACTTGCAACTCAATTTGACCTGCTAGTCTGAAGTAACAGGCCAAAGAACCCTAATTTTTAAAGAAACTAGTGACTCTATGAAGAATTTTTAACTCAGAACATTGCAGTTCAATGAAAAATACCTTTAGTAAAAAGCCTTGTAATTTTAAATGTTGTGTTTAAAAAATTCAAAGAATACTTCAGTCAAACAGTATCATGGAAGGATCGATTAATTACTACTATGTTCTCAGCCTCTTCAAACATACTAACAGGTGCAAATTTCTACACAGCCTGCAGGTATCCTTAACAACTCAGTGAAAAAGTTTCTAAAGCCTTTCTTCAGTCACAAACCTACCCCTTTTTAGAGTTATAGAAACTCTGCAGGGGTCATAATAAACAGTGCAGATCCATCAATATGCAAGAAACAAGGCAATTTGAAGAAATATAATTAAGTACATTTACCTGGAATATATTTCTTGTTAAAAACAAATGAACTAACAATAAACAATAAAAAAAACAAGAAAAACCACCAAAACTGTCTACGGACTAAATCACACACAGTTCCAGAGCTGGATACAGCTACTTAGTCATTCCTGCACAGGAATTTACACCTCAAAAACTCTTTAAAATTAGGCATACTTAGTAACTTTCAAGTTCAAAAAGCAGTATATGAATCTATTAAAAAATGTCTAGCTACCCAGCACTTTGACTGGTCCAATTTAATCAAAAGGTGGCACTCAGTTTGGTTGGGTTTTTTTTAGCCCGCCTGAACCTCACTTGCTCAGCTTGCTTGAAGTCAACATGGGAAGGCTCCAAAAACCTAAATTAGTTTTTCTCCATGTCCTTCACCCTAACATGCTGCTCAGTTATCTGACTCTCCCAGAACCACCCCACACATTGAGAACGATACACAGATATTGCAATTTTGAGGGTCATAAAATTGCACAGGTAAGGAGTATTTCAGGAAGCTGGAAACAGAAGTGGGGAAAGAAGGGAAAAGCGACAAGGTTTTAATACAAATTATGATTTTCTCTAATGGCACCTCTAGGACTCAAGACCACTAGGTTTACACGTTTTGTTGTCAGTCCTGATGGGTAGCACATAAAGAAGCACCAATGAACAGCTTCTGAACACAGTTGTTTGTTGAGTGTCAATTCCAGAGGGAAACTTCATTTTATATACAAATTTTCACTGAAGCAACAAATAAAAATGTTATCAAAGCGTTCAGAATTACAGTTTATCCAAAGTTTACTTATTTC
The DNA here is from genome assembly GCA_013398015.1 of Oreocharis arfaki. Lineage (NCBI taxonomy): Eukaryota > Metazoa > Chordata > Aves > Passeriformes > Paramythiidae > Oreocharis > Oreocharis arfaki. Next base: position 161,062 of record VZRR01008732.1, on the reverse strand, counting down.
TAAAGCAGGAGGTGTTTAAGTGAACATCACTTCTCAGACAGCTCCTACTAGTTCCATTACGCAAGATACGTATTTTGCTGTAACAAATGCAAAACCCCCTAAACACATTTCTTACCCATTTTTATTTGTCATCTATTGAAAGACTGGAAATACATAGCAAGTGACCTTAAAATCCTCATAATACCTCAAGCAGCCTTTTGCCAAATGTTTCACTGTTCTGTTTAAAACAATAAGGAAATGCCTAAAATATGGTTCTAATCACAAACACACATGGAGGAATTTTTTCAAGTGTATTTGAAACACTGCACAGTTCAATTGTCTGCTCCATATATACTTACAGGATAGTAATAAATGCTTAATCAGCTTGATTTTACTCTCTAATTCTGGACAGAATAATTTACTTTATAGCTCCAGGCTAACACCACTGGATTACACAGACATAATAGCTGTCTGGTCCTGAAAGCATCCCTGCAATTTTAGTCTGCCATCCAAATACACAACACAAATTGCAAACAAGCAAGTAGCAAAATTTTGTTTGGGGTTTTCTATTGGTTAAATTGTGATAAACTGCAGACACAGGTGCCCAATTTCAGACTCCCTTACAGAGGGAAATGTTACAAGTTATTATATAACTTGTATATAATATATTATATATTATATAACTTGTATATATATATATTATATATATAATATATACACTTACTATATTACACTGGGTTTAAAGATAACGTACAAATATGTTTGAAGAAATCTAAGAGAAGCTTGATTATATTAAATACCTGGAAATGCAAAAACAATCTTAAAAATATGCAGCTGTAGCTCATTTATTTAATATAACAACATCCTCTATATTTCTAAGATGCAAACCCATTATATTTTCTTTTCTGCTTTTAAACCAGATTAAAGCACATGTTAATAAACAAGCTTCTACTAGTCTCTAAATCCTTAAGCATCCAAAAGAAAGTTTTAATTCAAATTAACAGCAGCAATTCCAGTACTGCAGAACAATTTCCAGCCTTTAGTTGTAACATCTTAAAAATCATGAGTGAATATTCCTCAGAAATTGCCTATATATGCCTATTGATAAATAATATAAAGGGACTAAAGTTATTGTACATGATCTGTGGAGACCAAGTTGGAAAAAAAATCCACCAGTCTAGAATTATCTGTAACTTTACGTATGTAGTTTCATTTTAAAAAACCAACAAAACAAAAAAACTTTAAATTGCTGCTTTAAACTTGCAGCAATTGCAAGACTGATCATTATTCAGGATCAGCACTCATGAGAGCCTCCAAAATTGCAATTCTTCAAAAATTCAATTCAGATTTTTCAAATAGGTAGATTCAAGTAATAGAAGCTACTTAACAGAGAGCTCCAGCAACTAAGAAGGACATGCTGCATGCTTTAAATGGTAGCACAGCTACATAGGTCAGGAATTACAGCTGTTCTCCTTTCTGAACTGACAGAGCCACGTCAGTCAAAGATCTGCTTCTGTCAAACCATGGCGTTAAAAACAATGTTACTGCTACTTGTTCCTCTGCTGGGGAAACTCCTTGGAAAACTTCAGTATTAATAGCAGAACTTTTGCAGCCAAACACTGCCAATATATGGCTATTATTAAGGACAGGCCAGCAACTCCGTCCATGTGAAAACTGAGAAAAAATAGTAGCTAGCTGCACAGTATTCATGTCGAGGTAATTAAGAGAAATGTAATGCTTTCTCTGGCCAGCCATCACGCTGAGAGTTACACGTAAAATGGTATACACCGGAATTACTATAACACTCTAAGAATTGTATGACTAGCAAATGAGTTAATAAAATTCAAACTCTGCCTTTGGCAAGACTGGCATAACCTCCTTCCCTAGCTTGTTTAAAAACAAAAAACAACAATCCACAGTGCAAAGGAAAGCAAGCACATCTGAGCGGACAAAAATACAGGTAAATTGTTTTACATCTAATTTAAGACTGCTATGAGAGAAAGAATGATGACTATTAAATTATTTCAAAATAAAGGTTTGGGTCAAGGCTACTTGCTATTCTCTTCAGACAAGTTACTGCACAGCCCCCTGCAACTGAAGGGCAGGTGATACTACTGCAACGAGGTCTTGAAAAACCTCAGTATAAATCTGGAAGATAAACTTCCAAAAAAAATCTCTAGCTATCCATGTAAGTCTGGAAACTACAGATATTGAAGACAGGGATACATAGTCATTTGCATTAGAGTAAAGTAAATTGGCCAGGAAGGCTGACACAAATAGCATCTTGAGAGAATGAAGAATCTCAAATCATTAACACTTTGGAAATACATAAAATGTGCAATATTACTGTGAGAATAGTATCTTACAAAAAATTGTGAAGAAAAAACATCTGTGAAGACGCTGGCCTTTAAAGCAAATAAAAGAAAACAATGTGATTTTAGACCAAATGATGGGCAAAAAAGACACTTCGTTCATATTAGAAGTAAGAATGACTATGGCTCATACTTCATAAAATCCTGAAATTTTAAAAAGCCCAACCCGAGTAGGCCACAATGCAGGTAATAGATTCCACAGATAGAAAACTAAGCTTATGCCAGAGCCCTGTGGCTCAATACCTCTGAAGTACCTCTGCCTTCTGAGTAACAGCAGTTCTATTATCTGAAGTAGCCTGTAAACTGATTCCGTAGTTTTTTAAGAACTTTTGTCATCTACTTTGTGTTTTTAAATTATTAGAGCTGTCCACATGAAAATACTATTTTACATGTATAAAGGAAGAACAACAGCAAGATGATTAGCAGATTGAAGCAAAACCACCTTTTTACACTGCTTTTAAGAAAAAAGTGTATTGCTAGTACATTCTTACAAAAAATACTCCCTTGCCCCACACCCCAAAAGGAGAGACAGAGAAAGCAAGCACAAGAGCATAGGCACCAGCCATTTAAGAAATTCAGGTACTTGTTAATAGCCTGACTTTCATGGTACTGTATCAGGGATCTCACAGCTGCAAACATTCAGTACATTGGGTAATCCTCTGACTTCCACAAGTTATAAATCTCAAGTTTACCTCTGGGAGATGGAAATGCAAACAGAAATGGAACAAGCTTCTTGAAGTCTTGTTCAAAGTAATCAGTAGACATCTGGTACCTGATTTTTTTAGTGACACGCTCTTCTGTCCTTCTGTATCTCCTCAGATTCCACTGAGTCTGGCAAATGAACAGTCTCTCTTATCCCACACTCCTTTTCAGAAAGAGGGAACACTCCCAGAAAAATGCATTCCCAGAAGAGCATGGCCCTTTGCAGTTGTTTCCTGCACAGTTTGGCTGAAGTGGATCATCTTCTCTAAATCACCTGAGTATGACTCCGAATGGGTAAATGGGCTAATACCACTTTACACAAGTTTACCAATAGTGACCACCTTCTGCTACAACAACTTCTGGGAATACAAACACCTGCCACAGACCTGACAAAACATTTCTTCCTTTCCAGTAGATGCCAATGGATATTCTATGCTTTGTTAATAACAGATTTAAGTACATTAAAACTTTTAAGACTGGAAGTTCAGTCTAACCTTCTGCAGTATTCAATTTTGAGATAGGCTGAGACAAAGTACAAGCAAATATTAAGAAAAGAGTTTAAAGAAAACGCTGTTCATACTAAATAAAACACGTTATCAACTTTCGTGTGTATATGTATGTATTTGTTCACTGAGTGTCTAGCCAGCCTGATAAAAAAACAGGAGTTGTACTGCCTCATTTAAGACAGAGTATTTTCAAGGTCAATCTACATAACTACACTTTTGACAAACACAGTTAAACAAAAATCAGTAATGTAAAGGCGCCTAACATAAAACAGTTCCCCTACTTCAACTTGTTATACTTTAGAAAGAATAAAACCAAATAGTAAGATGACTTCAAAACCAGAAATGGATCTCAAAAAACCCCCAAAACAAACAGAAGAAAAGCGTGTGGTTTACTGTTTGAGTTTACTTAATTTAAAAACTGAATACTGTTCTTGGCCCAGTAAACAAGCTTTATGAATTCCAGTGCTTGTTAGCTCTCTATTTTATTTAACTTCATTATAGTCTACTGTACAAATTATCATTTGAGATCACATTTGTGACAACAGCTTACTGCTGGCTTAAGACATTGCCCAAAGACAATTCACAAACCTCACTGTAACTTTACACCCTGTGTATGGACAAAGAAAGGTTACTTCTACTATTTTAGTAAGTTTGGTTCAGTCTTCTGGGAAAGGATTAAAACAACAGTCTTCGACAAAATGCAAGAGCTGCTGTCATTCCCCCCTCATTTCAACTGCATACCACTTTCTTGATGTAAAAACCCCCTGAAATTTAAAGCTGCTTAATGCAAGTGCATATTCACAATATCATAAGAGCTAATTATTATAGGCACAACATATAACCTATATATCCGACATTGACACTTTCTAAAACAGGTTTAATGCAATTCCTTGAAGAATATAACATGAGAAATATTTTCTAAAATGTTGCCTTAGTAAACAGATTTGAATTGCAGGACAGCCATTGTAAGAGAAAACGGAATACTACAAAATAAAACAGTGTTGTTAAAGCCATGGAAAGGATGGAATGAATTTTATACAAAGCCCTTAAAAACAGAAATACAAATAGTTTTATTTTAAGGCTGGTGGGGCCAGAATACAGCATTGCAATATTTTGCCTTGTAATACACCAGAAACTGAGAGATATCCCCTCAATAGGCGCTGGTAAAACCAAACCCACCTGACTGGAGATGTCCATTGCGGCATGCCAGGTTAGTACTGTCATTATAGACTTCCATTTGCGGCTTGGACATTTGCAAAACTGCCTGCAGCTTCTCTACATAGTAGACAGAGGGGGAGGGAGGAAAAAGGACAAAATAAACAAACAAAAACCAAAAATGAACCAAGAAAATTTATGTATGTTGAACACAGAAATGTCAAGTTTGGCTTTGTTACAGTTAAAGATAAAAGGAATATTTCTATCTATTCTACACATTCAGCAAATGTGTAAGAAAATTCTGTTAGTATGAGCATGACCAAAAACAGTTTTAAAACTGACCACTTATGGCTGAATTAATCTCAACAATCTTTCCAGTCTAGTGATTGCAGTTACTTCTCAAAAACAATGTTCAGGATTAACTCAATTTAATTTACTAAATATTTATGTTGATAACCCATTTCTGAAAGTCCTCCTCAAGGTGTTACTTTTGACCAGCTGCAAGGAGTCCTCACTTCTCCGCATATTACACGTTTCACTTAAGTAGTAACAGCCAATTAACATTTTACAGAAACCTTCTAACTTAAAGCACAACACCATATATACATTACAATGATGTCTTTTAAGACCTCTACTTAGACATTTAATGGCCTTGAAATTAAGTCAATAGAGTTGTCATGCTAACTGCATTCTATAGGAGGATTAACTTCAGAAACACCTGAATACAATATTTATAAAGCTAAAGATTAAGGACAAAGAAATTAACTCTGAGAAGTAATGAAAAACAGCCAAACCATAAGTCAAAGAGGTATAAGGCTGCAAACACAAAAAAAGAGTTAAGGACTACTTGTTCTCTGCAGCCCAGCTACCACTCCTGCTTTTCCCATTGCAGTTAAAAACCTCTAGGCCGTACTTTCGGGGCCCTTTACTGCCTCTCCCACCCTTACGTCACACACACCCATCTTGTTTTAAAACAAACCATGGTCTGTAAGGATGCAAGGCATACACTGCCAAAATCTCTTTTTCACTCCCACATTTTTTTTTCTTCTGCTTCCCATCCCCCCCAAGAGATAACAGTACCAAGAAGCTCCAGGAAAAGAGATGCCAAGTAGAGAAGAGATGTCCTCTGGTAATATGAAAGCACATATTGCAAAAGCAGACGAATTCTACCGAAAATATACACAATTAAGATCATAAATACCCTGACTGGAGGAAGAATTGCCATTCAGAGCCTGCAGATGGTCAAACCAACATGCATGAGCACTTCCTTCCTTACGCTTCTTTACCTGTTACAGATCTTTCTCTAGTCTTTCTGCTTCGTTCCTTTCTTCTTCTTCCTGCTCCTGATCACTCACCGCTTAGCCTTCCTGAATAGTATCTTTACACCTCAGAGTTAAAGTGATGGCTTAATAACATTTAGGTTGAACAAGATGTGGCTTAGAATGAGAACTTGGTAGTCACAGGCAAGTACGAAAAGCTAAAGTTCAAGATTAGTATGTCTACACAAGGTTTACTTCATTCTAAATGGAAAGCTTTGAAGAGTCAAGTAGAGCAAAACAAAAAAAATGTCAGTCACACAAGAACAGCCTACAAACAACCACAAGCTCTATAACTTCCAAGGAGTTACCCTCATAAGCTTTTCTCTCTAGAAGGGTAAGGAAAGTCCTCTAAGCATGACTGACTGCAGAGAGTGCACTATTTCAGTGGATGCAGCACTACCAAAGGAGGCAGCAGAATGCCTCCCAGCGCATGCATGCAACCAAAATTTAAAGAACATACAGAAGCTTAGGAAACAAAATTAATATTAATAGACTTTTCAGATATTAGACAATCAGGTGAGTTTTGGAGAACATTTCTGAGCTTAACAAAAAAGACTTTCTAGTGAGTGACCATAATAACATCAATTGGTTCGTGCAGGAATTCAGGAAATGCCCTTTGCTTCAATGCTTCAATTTGACACTGGGGTTCTACTACAATTATCAAGGCTTAGCTAGCTCCACATATTCAGGAACTACAGAACTCCAACCAAAGAAAAAAGAAAAAATGTAATCCAACTGTTGTCCAGTTTCAATTCACAGAGTCCTCTCATCACATTACCTATTAACATACCATTTTAGTATCGCACATAAAATTTCAAAAAGCAAACATACAACTTTTCTTTAGAGATAGTATAGCTGTAGGATCCTCTGGAATATCGAAAATAAATTGAGCTTTTAAATATTATTCCAGGGAATTACAGGATACCATCGTCTTCCATTTAAATGCTTTCTCCCTATTTTTCCAGACACTGCCAAAAAGCTTACAGATTCTCATTGATTATTTCACCTTGGTGATACAATGCTGACATAAACCTACCAAACAAACAGCACTGCAACCACTGTCTTATTTAGTCAACAGGAGAGCTTGAGTTCAAGGTAACCAATTTCTACTAAAAAAATGTTACCCTATAATATAAGCCTGAAGCAAAAAGCACCATCTCCTCGAAGAAAGTGAAATATTCCAAAAGGTGTCCATTGAAAACCGTATCCATACAGGTAGAATAGAGGAATATTAATACCCTCCGAAGAGGAGAGTGATGAAAGATATCTGAATTATGTGCCACATACACCCTTCAATCAAAATACTGAAGCTACACATAATACACAGGAAGGCACTTGTGAAAGAAATCTGTCCCCCTACGGAAAGTCTCTCTGAAATGAGAGAACACAGAGAGGTAAAACACATAAATAGCATTAGAACTGAATAGTGTTGCACTGGCCATTGCAGCCATCTATCTTTAGGAGCAACGAGCTGCCAAGTTTCATGTATCGACTGTAGAAAACAAATACCCTCCTGTCATTCTAAATACATCAAATTTAATGACTCTAACATGCGTGATCAGTCATCCAGGAGACACCAGGTCTGTGAAGACCATCAAACTAACCACACAACTAACACACCCTAAACCATGTCAAAAATAGGGGGCCGCCACCAAATCCAATGGAAGAACTTTCAAGTCCCCTGACAGCCAGCACAAGCCAATATTGTCAATGTACTGCCAAAGTGATCACATCCTCTTGAGGTGACCTGAAACACACCAGTAGTCACTTCGGCTTTCAGACTGTGTCACAGTACAGCTTTAAACATAATTTACACTCAAGATGAAAACAGGGCTCTGAATAGAAAACCCATCAAAGGTGGGTAGCTCCATCCTCTTCCAACATTAAAAGGCATCAGTGGTGTGACGACACAGTGGCAACACACAGGTGTGATCAGACACCACACTCTCATCACTGGAGTCGAACACCCCCATCACTGGGGTCATGCAACTTAAACTTACAACTGATGTACCAATACTGAAAAAAAAAAACCAAAACCAAACCAACAACAAAATACCAAGCAGTTTCAAGGGACAGCTGTAATCAGCATGATTTAATTTTCATTTTCTAGGTACTACCAATGTTACCTGCTTGACTGGATGGCATTTGAGTTAGGCAGTCTGCAATCATATCTCTGTCTAGCAAGCAGGATGAAATACTTGGTATTATTGTCTAGTTTAAGTTTGTTTTATCCTTTCAGCTAATGCAATAAAGCACTTGCCTATTCTGCCTTAAGAAACGGAGGAATTCCACAAAGCTAGCAGACAACACTCTTATGAGTTCAATTCACAGGAAACATCACTTCATTAAACTGTAATAGCTTCAAGAGCCTCATGCTTAATTCAACTACAAAAGGATCTTTACACCCCTTAAAAACTTCCAAATATCTGTTACTGTAAGCAACAAGCTAAAAGTGTGTTTAGAATGGCACATGGAATTCAACTCTACCGTAAATTTCTACAAAATCCATGTAAAATTACAGAAAAAAAACAATAAAAAAAGATGCTGCCAATACTTCAAAGTTGGTTAGATGGCATAAAGATATTACTCAAATAGAACCCTAACGATCAAACTTGCAGTGATTTAAAGCCATTGAAATATCTCTCCAAAACACATCTTTTGTCTTCCTAAATGGCACATGACTTCATTTGCTCCTTTTTATCCAAATTTCGCTTTTAGGTACATTGTATGAAGCACACCCTCAGTAAAAACTAACAAGAACATAGGCAAAACAAAGTACTAAACTGGTAATTTAAAAATAAAAATAAAATATTATTTTACATCAACTTACATAATAAACACTATTCTATTTACCTTTCAAACTGCACTCGGAATGAAGCAAACAAATAGCACGCGATCACACATTCTGGTAGTAGAGATAAGGATAAGTATACTTCAACTTTAGAGGTTTTTGTGAATTTTACCCTTTGTTTCTTTTCAGTCAGATCACAGCAAGTAAGCAACTTATCAACACTTCCAAGTGCTACTAAAGTAATACAAGCAAGGATGAAGCACTACACACAAAATACAAACACTGTTACTTCAAGCTTTGAGGAACAGCAAATTTTTTCTAGAAAGAAATTCTAGTTACTTGCAATTAGGATGTCTGCAACAAGCCATACCTTTTCAAAGATTGTTAGCATGTAATCACTTTCACTCTATTGTTCCCTAGTTTGTATTATCTCTAGAAGTCAGCCTTCAAGCCTAGTGAGTGGAAAATATCTTTTCTCCATATACTAAAGCTGTACCGAGAAACACCCATATTAAAGCATAGAAGACAGATACCTCCTTCACTTCCTGCCCCTTAAATTTTTTTCAAAAATACTACAGACATTAGGAACTCAAGGGAAACAAAAGGGGCTCACTTTCTTGTGGTTGTCACAACTTCCCTGTCAATCACCAGTTAGGACCACAGAACCACAAACTGTAAGAGGAGAAAAGAACCCAAGTTTTCCTGTCTTCTCTACATGCTCCTAGAAGAACGAGTTAGTAGAACTCGACATAAGATAAGGTAAGATTAAAGCTGAGATATGCAAGTTAAAATCAAGTATATTTGTTAGTTTACCCTTAAAGAGCAATTAAAAAAATAAAGATTATTTTAATTTTACTGACTGAACTGGAAGCATTTTCAAAGTTTTAAATTTAGAGGATGCACTACACAGAGCTGTGGGTCTGTTGTTTGAAGGGAGGATCTTTACTCTGTTAAGAGCTCATACACAACACTAATGCTAAAGCAATACAACATTATTCTTCTGAAAAAAAGTGACCTTACCTTCTAATTTTAAAATAGAACACTACTAGAAAAAAACCAAGAAAATTAGAATTTCACAACCTTACAGTCTACATGATGCTAAAGAATTACCATCATCATCATCATCATTATTTACCAATAATAAGGAAAATTGTCAATGTAAGTGACAGCAAAATCAACAGAAAATGAAGTAGTTACAGGAAGCATACTTGGAACTCACGATCAGCAATGTATCATAAATTTCACTACAGTTCTAACAGAAAAATCCTGAACAAACTCCATCAGGAGTTAATCAAGACTTCCTCACTTTATGAGCCAAGTGTGCTATGATATAAAGACTTCTCAGTTACTTTATACCTGAAAGTGGGTCATGAAATTCCATTTTCAAAATCCATCAACAGCACTTACTCTCAACTAAAAATTAAACTAAAGAGACCCTACAAAGATAATGACTCCTTCGCTTTAAAAATCAAAGTAATATTTTAGAAGAATGCATTAAATGAAGTTGTGCAAATAATTACAAACTTTCCAAAGTCATAAATTGTAACTGGTACCTAAAAGCTGCAACCGATCCTTGGCCATTGCCAAATTCGTCATCATTTTAGATTGGAGACGTCGAGCCCGTTCACACTGATCACCTTACAAAGAAAAATCCATGTTAAAACATAATTCCGTAAATTAACTTTAAGTGCTAAAATACTGATACCCAGCCTTCCCTACTCCTCCTCCCACCCCTTATTTATCCCTCCACTATGGAACTTCATTACAAAACTAATGAAAAAAAATCTAAAGCTTCCTATTTAATCGAGAATTTAAAGTTAGTTGACACTATCTGCTTCCCAGTAGTGCTTATAGAGTGATGGGAACCCAAACACTGCTTTGCATAGTGTCTAACATCTCCTACTGACCTAATATGCCCCTTGTCTCTGCAATTCTCTGAACAGAAGCCAAATGAAAAAAAGTTTTTAAAAAGCTTGAAAAGTGACTGAGAGGCAAGTACAATTTGAAAGAATTCAAAAATTAACAGATTTAAATTCAGTTGACTGTGTCCCTTTACATTTGAAAACACACAGAACTAGACATTAACACCACCATTTTTTAAGAAATATTGTCTAATCAAGTCAAGAGGTTTTTTTTAAACTGTGCAATTTATACAGGTTCTATCAAATGCCACTGGCATTGTCCCCTAAGTAAGATCACCATATACTTCTGAACACAGCTGACAAACAAAATACAAGTCTGCAAAAGCACCTACAGGTTTGGGCTTGGGGCAGGTGATGTAGGTGGTTATTATTACAATTATAGTATTATTTTGAGGACAGAAATTCTCAGCGAGTCCTTCACTACACCTTTATTTCTATGGTACATACCTGCTTCTACACTACAGGTTAAAATGTTTTCACATTTTCTATGCTTCCACACAGAAAGATTCAGTTATTTTGGCCTAAGTTATTCAGAAACACAATGTCAGGCCATTCCAAATTAGGGCATTTCTTTTTAAGGTATACTGAAGGGAATATAAAATTCTGCGTAAGTGAGAACATGAACTGTCAACTTCTGCAAATCAAATCAGAACTCAGTATTTTGGCATTCCCATTATATAAGAAATCACGTGTTTTACTTAACAGTGTTTACGAACTCCTTCTGATTTTGCAGAGTCTGAAAATATTTGGAGCAAGATTTGCATGTGATATAGACCAGAATATTAAGGTGGAACAGAGAAATGGACCAGTGTTCACCTACTGTTCATAAGAAAGACCCTTATGAATTAACTCATACACCAGACTGCTCCTAACCCCTACCATACTTAGTAGTATTGATTTCTCACTTCAAAGAAGCCATAAACCAAAATTAGTTCCACAAAACTCAAAACTGGCTTACCTTGACCAATTACTAAGACAGCTATTCCTTTTTCCAGTTCTTCAATTCCTTTCTTATACCATTCAACAGCTTGTTCCTTTTGTCCTGCTTAAAAAGGAAGTAAGCCCATTATTTTCTTGAACGAATTAAAGCTTAGGAATGGTTCTATATAATGCTGCATAGAACAAGTAAGAGGGAGGAAGAGATATCTGAATAAAATCCTGTGATTTAAAGAAAGTCTTAAAGGGACACTGTCAACTTTCTATCTGTTTAAGTATCAAATATGCTTTTCTCTGAAAAACAGGTACTACACCAGCCTCAAATCACTTTTAAGAATAATTCTATATCTGCCTTAAAGAAATAAATCCCACCCCCCCCCCAAAAAAAACCAAAAAAGATAAAAAAGATAAAAAATCTCACCTACACATATTCACCCAGGACAGAAATGATGAAATTAACAGTTTTTACTTCTGGAACATCAACTAGAGATGTGCCTCTTAATCTTCCAGTGATAGCCAATACCAAAGTAACACTAGAAGCACAGAAACTCAAGAAGAAAACAAGTCTAAGACTACACTAGAGAGATGAGAGACACTTCCCCTGCGGTTAACTTTTGTACAGCGCAGCTCATCTGTCATGGGGGTAATTCTTTGTGCTATTATGAAACTGCTGTATTACAGGTGTGTGTCAACTTTCACATGAAGCACAATACAAGTTAGAGCACACCTCTGTACCAACCACGTCCTGAATGGATATTACAACAAACAACCATGAACGTGCCTGTGCCTGACCTAAGGTATGTGATACCATGACTGCACGTAAACCACTGAAGACCTATAAATATCTACTCCATATCGCTCCCTTTCTATAAATACTCCACATTAAAAATACATTTGCCTGCATATGGAAAAATACTTTTGCAACACAGTTACATCACACAAAGCATGCATTTCCACAGAGGAATACAACAGATTAGGTATCGGAACTTAAAACCTGCTCAGTTTTAACAAGCTGCTAGTGGTAGAAAAAACCAAAAATGCCTACAACGAAACTTCAGATAGCATTACCCTAGTTTCAGATGACATAATGTTTCACAAATCAATTCCTATGTGCCAGCTACCAGTGATGGTGTGCTTCTACATTCAAGTCTTTTGATAACTTCAGTCCCAAACCTATTTTTCAGCAAATTTCAGTGTCAGTAAAAATATTTCAATACATTTCTAGAATCCTCTTCAGGCTTTTCTCTCGCTCCTCTTCAGATAAAAAATCTCTTAATAATAACATTTAGCAAGTTCCCCTGAGCAGGTAATTTCATGCTTTGCTCTTCTTACCAACACAAGCCCCAAAGCACCTGCCTATAGTCATGAACACCACATACCTTGGGAGTAATTTCATTACTGCCCTTTCTTCACCAGCCTCATATATGCTGACTGTTAAGGACAAAGCCAGATAAATTAAATCATCTAAGGTGAGTGACTTCAATCCTCTAAGACTTTTTAAGCTTCTCCCCACCACCCACAGAAAGTGTCTCGACTGCAGCGTAAATCATAAATCTAATACTGATTGTAGCGAAATAAAAATTTGGTTTGAGATTATACCAGATACCTCTGCTACTGCGTGAATTGCTTTGTTATTCTTAGGGGCAGCTGCAAACATGCCAAGGTCATCGTTAAAATTTCACTTCCAGCTTTTAACTGGAGAATGTTTTTAAAAGCACTATACCACACCAAGCTGTTTGCAAAGATTGTGCTCCAACCCCACACAGCATGGTTGACTACTTCTCAGTGATTATGACATTAAAAATACAATACATGTCACATTCCTTGGAAGTTGCTGATTTGCTATATTGGCTCTGGCAGAATGGAGCTCATTTTCTTCAAACAGCCCCAATGGCACTGTGTTTTGGGTTTGTGACTACAACAGTTGATAACACAAAAATGTTTGAGGTATTACTGAACAGCATAATAGTTTTGTTTTTTTTCTTCTTCAAGGTTTTCTTTTTCCCATCTAGCTTCCCAGTGAGTAGGCTGAGAAAGCACAGGAAGTTGGCAGAGGACACTAGCAGGATGACTGACCCAAACAGGCCAATGGAATATTCTGCATCATACAATATGATGCTCATCAATATAAACCTAGGTAGACGAATAACCGGATGAGGGTTGTCTTCCAAGGCAATCACTGCTTGGAAAGATTTCTCACTTTTTTTTCCCCTCACTTTTGCTCCTCCTGTCCTCTCCCTTGTCCCACTGAGAAGAGTAAACAAGCAGCTGTGTGGATGCTTAACTGCTTGCAGGGGTCAACACACCACATGTGCCTTCTTAGTCCTACGAAAAGATCTCAAGCTGGATTGTGAAAGTACCAAAACAAGAGTAATTGCTCCTATAACTCAGAAGCATAAAAAATTAGCAGAAGTGCTGTCAAAATTACTGAAGTATGCATAGTTCCCACAAGAGCAAAAATGCCACATAACTAACAGGCTATTAGACAATTCAGAAATTCCACCCATTCCACACACTATGGTTCTCTTTGAAGCTATAAGAAGCTTGTTTACAGATCAAAAAATTTTCAAAGACAGACAAGTATTCTGGTAAAATCAGATAAGCAAATAACAAATCTATGTATTAAAGGAAAGGGAGTTCTTTCTGGGTGGAATGTATATTGCAGTTACAGGATTGTAACAGTTGTGCAACTGCTCATATTAGCAGCAAAGTTCATCTTACTAAATGTATGGTCTGTGCAGCTAATTCATGTATAATCACTATAAAGCTATCTACACAGCAAGTCCATGATTAAAATTGGTACTTAAGGACTCACCCTCCAAACCACCAACAGTGGAACAGGTGCCTGATAATCTAAGACTGCTTCTCCTCACAGAGCAATCATCATCAACACCAAAGCTTCCAGCTTCCTCACCTTCTTTCATGCTTTGCTCCTATGACCCTCAGTGCTCCCTCGCTGTACATCTGTGCTGAGTTAACCTTGCTGCACATGGCGCAGGTTTTTTTTCTCTCCCAGAGCTTACCACTGCCACTCCCAAATTGTCAACGCAAAGGAGGACACATCCCACGCTTTTCATGGTGCTCTCAGCATGTAGCTTCTATTGAAGGCCTACTCCCATATTTTTAATCTCCTCCGCTAGGATAGCAGTTTCATTAAGGCTCAACTGAAAGTTTAGAATAAAGCATTCTGACATTTCCAGAGAATTTTAAAAACCAGCACAGCATGCCTCCAAGGCCTACCTTCTGCATGACGACAGAATCATGCTGCTGCTGTATTTAGAATAAATGATTAAATTAAATGCAGTATTAAGTGCTTTGTTTGGTTGGGTTTTTTTAATGCTCTACAAAAAAAAAAAAATCCTCACTCCTGTGTTTTATTTAACTGAACTCTAAACACCCTCCTTAATGTCTTCTCATCACACAGTGGCCAGTTTTTAGGAGTTTTAAGAATACGTATGTCAAACAGTTTAAAAAAACCATTTTTTTTAAGAAACGACCCAAACACAAGTGAGTATTTATTTCCTTAAAAGTCAGACCACTCCAAATGGGCATTTCGTAATGAGGGCCAAGTAACCCGAAGCCTGGCTTCAGCACTCACATCACTTGTCAGGCAGTGCATTAAAGGATGCACCCTTATTATTGTCCCTGGTGCTTTTGTTGTCCGGCTGGCTTGGTGAAGGCACCTTACAGTCACACACCCGCCCGCAATTTTTAATCCTCTCACCCAGACCCCAGCACCAAAAACTTTTTAAGTTATTGGGGAGAAATACAAGCACTTGTATTGCGTGGGGAACGAGCCCGAGGGGCAGCTGTGTGATCAAACCCGCACCTGCGGGCTGCGGCACGGCCGGACCCGGCCGGGGACCAAAGCACCGCCACCGCATGCGGGCACAGCACGGCTCACCGCCCCCGCACACACCCACCAGAGCCCGCATTTCTCTCATGAGCAGGTTTTGTTTGTTCTTAGCTGAAAGCGGCTCCACAGCACAGGGCGGGAAGGCCCGACCCTCCCCCCGCACCCCGGGGCGGCCGCGGGCGCTCCCTCCCTACCTGTCTCGTCCTCGTCGATGCGCAGCGCCATGGAGATGCACTCGAAGGCCCGCTTGTGGCACGCCCGCACCGTCTCGGGCGCCCCGCCGGGCTCGGGCGCGTCGCCGGCCCCGGCCCTGCTGCCCTTGGCGGCCATGAGGGCGCCGCGGGAGAGGCGCTCGCAGAGCCAGGCGAAGAGCAGCCCGAGCTGGAACGCGACGAAGCGGAGCAGGGCGAAGGCGGCGAAGAGCGGGTACGAGAAGTAGTACAGGTTCCGCTTGTGCGGGGACGCCGCCGCCGCCGCCCCCGCCGGCGGCACGGGGGGCGCCGGCCCGGGCGGCGAGGAGGGAGAGGCGCCGGCGGTCGGAGGCGCAAAACTGGAGCCGGCTGAGCCCTTCTTCTTCCCTCGGCCGCCCGGAGAATTCATTCACCGCCGTCGCCATAACCCGCTGCCAGGGACTGACAACAACCGGCCATGGCGATGGCGGCGGCGGCGACGCCCCTTTCGGCCGGCCCAGGGGGAGGGACGGAGGGCGGGATGCGGGCGGCCCCGGCCGGAGGCGGGGAGAGATCGCACCGCCCCTGCCACCATGGGAGGCGGCCGTATGGCGCCTCCAGGGCCCGGCGTGCCCTGCTCCCACGGCCCGCGGGGCGGGCTCTCGGAGGCGCTCAGCGCTGGGCCTGAGAAGCACAGAATCACAGAATCAATTTGGTTGGAAAAGACCTCTGAGATCATCGAGTCCCACCTTTGACTGATATAAAACGAGACCATAGCACTAAGTACCACGTCCAGACGGTTCTTGAACATCTTCACGGACAGTGATTCTACCGCCTCCTCGGGCAGTCCATTCTAATGTTAAACAACCCTTTCTGTGAAGAAATTCCTGCTGGTGTCCAGCCTGGACCACCCCTGGCACAGCCTGAGGCAAGGTCCCCTTTTCCTGTCGCTGGTTGCCTGGGAGAAGAGGCCGCCTCCCACCTGGCTACAGCCTCCTTTCGGGCAGTTGTAGAGAGCGCAACTGGAGTGGAAGCACCAGCCCGCTCCAGCCCTGGCCGAGGCCGTTCAGTGTCGGCCCATGGAAACGCACCGAGTGGACGGGCGATGAATAATTTAATAGGATTAATTATTCTGGCTGGGGTTGTGAGCCGCCCCGCGGGCACAATGCAGCGCAGGTTCCTGGCGCCGCTGCCGCCTGGAGTCATTGCTAGTGGCACACAGGCAGAGCCCGGGGAATTCCCTCGCACGGCGAGGAGTGAAGCAGCCAGTCACCGCCGGTGTCCCTGCTCCCGCCGCTGAGGAACTGCCCCCGGGAGAGTGTGCTCCGGTGCTTTGTCTGCTCCGCATCTCTGTAATGGGAATGACAGGCTGCCTCCTCACGTGAAGAGAGCTAATGGAATTCAGTATACATTATAGATACATTGCTCTGGAAAAAAAAATTCTTAGCTCTATTTCAACTCTCCTTACCAAAAGTGAACACCTAGTTGTCCAAGCCCTTGTCAATTATTTGCCCACCCACAGTATTTATTTATTTGCGTCTCTACTAAATGAGATACACCCTCCAGCTCCCTACTCCTTCGGTAATTTGAAACCTTAAAAATGCTTTGGTACCTCTGGTCTAGCAAACTAGCAGAGGCATCCCTACACCAGCACTTCTGTACCTACAGCTATATTCACCACTTCAGCAAACACCTTCCTCTGTGCTTCAATCTTCCCACCTTTGTGGTTGCTTTGTCTGTTGGCTGATCTTTTTCGCCGTTGTTTCGCTTTGTCACACTCTCTGTTCTACAAATAAAATACTGAGGTACTGATGTTAGATTATGACAGATCACCTTTCTGCCGCACCCCTGAACTGCACCCAGTAGCTGAGACAGTCCCTGTCTGTAGACAGATAATTCAGTGCACAAGCAAGTTTCCCCCAGCTTATAGCAAGAAAGGGCAGTTGGTGGGGCATGGTAATTAAAAGGATATGCCAAACTAAAATCACCACTGTCTGCAATATTTTATCCATTATTCCAAAATTGCTATAAAACTACTGGGGTTTTCTTTCTTGTTTGTTCATGCCTCATATAGTTACTTCCAGTTGCCCTTGGTAGTGTGTGTTTATTTTCTTAAATGACAGTCGAGTGGTTTTCTTTCAATGACAGAGCAGTACACAGTATACAGTTTTCTTACTGTACAAAATACATAATTTTATCAACATATAAAATAATATACAAACATATAACAAAATAACTATTCATTACCTAGGCCATTATTAGACAGAGACAGTGAACCTATTAGTGCTGAAAAAAATGCAGCGATGCACATCAAGTATTTTTCTTCTGTGTTTTGTAAGAAGGATTATGTACTTCTATCGTGAAAATATCAAGTATTTTCCAGCCCACTCATGAGTGGAGAAATTTTTTTAAAGTATACTTAACTGTCCTTTAAAAAAAATCTGTTGTTTTTTGATATAAAGGTCTAAGAGATTTTGTAATACCAAAGAAATTCCAGAAGCTGCAAGCAGTGTTAACACTAAGTAGCATTCAAAAATGTGAGGTGAAATAAGTGCATAACAACAGATGATTGATCTATTGTCTTTATTATCCCACTACTATCTAAAGTATCATCCCATTCCCAAGCAAAATAGAAAAGCCAGTGAAGGAATAAGTTTATTAACAACGACAGATTGAATGACAATAGAAGACAACTTATCTCAATCAATCCTGACAAGTCAATTTATTCAGTTATTTTAACTTTTTAAAAATTTTGACGTTAGAATGACACCTTTGTAAATCGTGTGACTGTATCATGACAATAAAAGAGTGCACTTATTAGGGGAGTAACAACATGTTAAGCCAAAACACAGCTTCAAAAGCAAACATCAGCCAGAAATTGTGAGAAAGTGTTAATGCAGTTTGAAAACCTACAGAACCAGTTCACTATTGCGACTATTAAATATTTTAGTGCTCTGCAAGTTGAATTTCCCTACCCTCCCATATTAAGATGGCTCTAGCAGTCATTGGACTTGTCAGTGAACTATTGTAACTAAAAATCTGGCATAAGATTAATGCTAGTTAGAAAAATTAAAAAAAAAAAAAAGGCACAAACCCTTAAACCACATCAGAGCAGTGGGTGGCTTTCTGCTGTCTTAGTGAGATATCCTGGCTCAGCAAAGGTTCTGATGAACACCAGCAAGGGGTGGAAGAAGTGAAGCCTCCTTCTCTGGAGCGAGCAAGTGTTGACTTTGCTCTGAAGATTGAGGACTTGTGAGATACAGGAGGTACAATCTGGTGTCTCAGCAAAAGATCTGGTAATTTGAGCAGACCAGCATTACAGCCAAAGGAATTAGAAAGGTGCAACTACCCTGACACCACAATTTACCATTACACAAAAAGGTAAGTTGGAAAACCTTTTTTCATTCCCAACATGACCTCTCTGCAAAACCTGCATATTAAAGCAAATGTCTAAATGGGGAAACAGGGCTAGGCATCTTTCAGGTATTCTAAATGCAATTTTCTAAAATGACATTACTAGAACATGACGAAAAATTCAGAGAGAAGCTCAAAACAGACTGAAAAGCTAATACTTCTTCACATTAAAAAGTTGTTTGTATTCCTGTTCTATGTTTCAGTATAAAAATCTCAGTGTTTTCACCTTGCCTCCTTAGCATCAGGTAAATTTGCCAGCACGAAGTACTAAAATAGACAAAAAGACAGGACACAATTCTGCTCTAATTCCAAGTCCATCAGTTGAGTGTCAAATCTGTGACTGACCACACTAGGTTTTGAGCCTGTATATCACACTGGTAACATTGTCAGTTCTGCAAACATTATTTCAAACTCATTTATGTACACACACTTCATTATTATCACTATCAGATTATTACATCAGAGCAGAATCTATTGAAAACATGCCATTTTCTGTTATTTCTCCATTTCACTAATCTTTTAGGAGCATCAGCTAGATCATTCATATGCATAGCCATCACTGCAGCAAGAAGACAGAAAAAGAAGTAATCCTATTTTTGTAAAACCACAAAAGAAAGTTTATTTTCAAAAAAAAAAACCCCAAAACCAAAAAACACCCACAAAACCCTAAAAACCCAAACATACAGAAATGAAACTACTTTGTCAACTCAAACCCTAAAAATATTCTTAAGGCCTTTTAATTCACTAGCACAAACCACATTACTGGACAAAGAATTCACAGAATCATTATGGTTGGAAGAGACCTCTGGAGACCATCTAGTCCAGCCCCTTGGCCAAGGCAGGGTTATCAAAAGCAGGTGACACAGGAATGCATCCAGGCAGGTTTTGAATGTCTCCCTGGGCAGCCTGTTCCAAGTGCTCTGCCACCTTCACTGTAAAGAAGTTCTTCCTCCATTTTAATTTCTAATGAAAACAAACCAATCAGGCACGGATGTTCAAACACTGGTACAGTTTGCAACAGCACAACAGCTACAGAAGCAGCAGACTTCCATCTCCTGACAGCTTCAAGTCAGGACAAGATGACTGAGGCGGACCCCTGGAGAAAGCGAAGAAGCTGCGATTTTGTTAACAGAGAGAAAATTAACGGCCAGCAGAGACCGTTGTGCAAACCACACTCTCCGCAGCTCTGGAAGGTTATTTCACTAACAAAACCCCACTTTCAGACCCAAATTAACTTCAGCAATGTTATTTTCCGTGAACACCACAGCGACCTCCTCCGACACCAAACCGCACTGATTACGAGCACATTTCTGTACCCCAAGAACCAGCGTCTTTCAAAGGCTGATTTAGAGGCGAGTACATCCCGGGAGTTTTATACCCAACACGTCGCCGGGAGGCGAACCGCGTCCCCAGCCTCCCGCTCCGCTCCGCCCTCCCCGCGGCCGGCGCTCGGGGCTGGGCGGGGCCCGCCCGACCCGCGCAGGCGCAGTGCGCCGGGGCCGGCCGCGCGACCGCTTCGCTGACGTCAAAACAATTCGCGACGGCGGCCCCGGTTGCTGCGGAGCCGCTCCGGGTGTCTCGCCGCTCCCGGTGTCCCGCTCATCCCGGACCGACCGGCGGG